>JAWUZG010000038.1:600000-942500 GCA_036785705.1 Acanthornis magna
GTCCTGCCCTCCTCCAACGCTGCAAGAGGCAAACAGAGGCAGGGCAAGGGGTGGAAACCCCCTGATCTCAGGAGGATTTTCAGCTGGAGAGCCAAGGATTTCTCTCGGAGACATAGTGAAGTCGATTCCTACAAAAAACAGTTTCCAAATTGCCTTTCTCTCCTCCTGGGGTTGCTCTCCCTCATCCCCAGTGCTGGCCAGTGCTTCTGCAGGCCAGAAGATTCCCAAAGCAAGAAGAGCAAGGAGCCATTAGGAAGATAACTCTCATATCATGTTTAAAAGGGGATTCCAAGCCTCCTCCACCTGCAGAAACAGCTTTGCAACCACAGGCTTTCAGAAAATGCCATCAAAATGATAGGTGCAGACAGCAGCTCCCTCATTTCCTCATTTTCCACTGTTTTTTCTATCCCTTTCCCTATAATGGCAGAATTGCAACAATTGCCCAAAATTTGGCTCTCAGTCTCAGCCCAACCTGAGGCACAGAGAAGACCACCAGGAATCACGCCGAGGCGAATTTCAGGGCTGCAAATCCTGCCTGCCCGAATTCCTCCCCCTCCTTCCACTCTGTTTTTCAAAACACCCACCACATGTCAATATTCCGTTTCAAGAAACCTCGGTAAAAATGAGGCCCGGAGGATCCGCAGCCAAAACTAATGAACTTTTTACAGAAGGAAAAAATCCCCAGGCCCTGCAAATTCGGCAGCAGCACCACCAGGCAATTAGGGTGTAGATTTTCTGCCTGCTACTACAGGGCTGCGAGCACCGACTGTGTGCTGTTAAATAACAACACTTAGCAATTCCGTGGCACTCCATATTTCCCGAGTGCTAGGCACACATTAGCTAATTGAATACCACGGGGTTCCCTGGGAGACGGCGCTGGAGGAGCTGGCAGAGGATGAAGTCACTCCTGGGTTTCTGCACCGCTCGACCCGCGCTGTCGCTTTGCAGGAAAAAAACCCCGCGGAATGACCCCAGAACTGAGATCATCGGGTGGGCCTGGCTGATAAAAGTCACAGAGCCGAGCTCGGCGATGCTAAAGCCGTGAGATTGGATTTTCTGGGTGTGAGTTACGGTCAGGTTTGCAGGATGCGGTCCCCGCTCCATCAGGGGCACAAAGCCGTCGGGGACGAGTGTGTGACTCACTTGACTGAGGTTCAGCTGATCCCAGCCAGGATTCAGCAGCCACGAGCCCTCTCCACCTCAGATGGCACCAGGGCTCCGTCCAGCCTGGCCTTGGACACTGCCAGGGATCCACGGGCAGCCACAGCTTCTCTGGGAGCCTCTGCCAGGGCCTCCTCACCCTCACAGGGAAGAATTCTCCCCAATATCCCACCCAGATCTACCCTTCTTCACCCTGAACCCGTTCTCCCTCGTCCCATTGATGCCGGCGATTTTTGTATTTTCTTTTTATACCCTTTTTATATATTTTTATACCCTTTCCCTTCCCTGTTCCCCTCTACACACTCCTTGTACCCTGCACAAACACTCCTTGTACTTTAGCCCTACATGTTCACAACCCTTGCAGTTTGATATTTAGCTTAGTTTGGGGTCCTGCAAAGCGAGGAAGACCAAACATTCATATTCTCTCAGAACTAGAGGCTCCAACCTGTTCTCTCTTGGAACATCTTTTTGTAAACTAGGCTGTAGTCTCATTTGGGGGGGGGTTCATTAGAATAGGGAGCAATTATTCATTTATTAAGTTTCTTATTGGAGATTTTGAGTAGATATGCTAATTTTGTAAAGTCCATAAAAATCTGGTACGCGTTGTACGGGGGGCCCGACTCGTCGTTCGCTCCATGGCGTGTTTTCCACCTTTGATGAGTCTGGGCACCTAGGATCCTATTAAACCGAGGTAAATTCCCTTTTCCCTGTGCTACTGTGTCTGCTTCATATTTTTACCAGCCTGTTTAAGGCATCAGTTTCTGGCGAGCCAGGCAGGCCACTCCACACCCTTGCAAGAATCCCTCTCCCGCCCTCTTGTAGGTCACGTTTAGGTGCTGTGAGGTCTCTCTAAAGCCTGTTCTCTGAGCAGCCCAGAAGAGATGCGAGTTAAAAACAATGCAAAACATCAAAGCCAGCATTCATCTATCAGCATCTGACTAACGAGGCATCACCCCAAGTCTGCAGCTAAGCAGAAAAGGAAAGGAAATCCCAGAAATTATGACCAGTTCTTCCCTCACCACTCATCCTACAGCTTCCCGAGGCTGGAGCATGGAAAGGGCCAGCCCAGCAGGAGATTATCCATGTCACAGCAGCCTGCCTGGCAAAAAAACATATTTGAAAGTGTGGAGCTGCCTCTGGAGAGCAGCTCCTGGTCCCTGCTGCCCCTGCAGCTGCTCAGCCCTGCAGCAGCTCCCAAGCTCCTTCCAGCAGCATCGATTTTGCGCTGATACTGCTCTGCATCCCGCGCTGTGTGCAGGACCTCGATCCTTATCGCGTTTTTAATAACCCAGAGCGCGTGGGGAGCGGGGAGGGAGCAATCAGTGCCTAAAGAGGAGCTCCTTTCATCGCCAGTGACACCAGGACCTTCCCCAGCCTGTGTGACCTCACCCCGAGCCTCTGGAAGGAGCAGGCTTTGCTCACTTCAGGTTGCACCGACAGCGCAGTGCCTCCTCCTCCCTCCTCTCTCTAAACACACACAGCTTTATCTTCCTCTCCTAATCACTGCTTTATTGGATTTTTGGATCTGCTGATTAACAGCCTCCAGAACATCCTCCAGCACCGTGCTCAGCAGGAGAAACTCGCTGCTGTGAACTGCACTGCCCTCAGTCCACTCTGATTTACACCAGGACCAAAGCTGCTGCGGCTCCGGGACACACTGTGCTGTTCCTTCTCCATTTTTATGTGCGATGGGAAAGGAGAACGCTGGGCCAAGGTTCCCATTTCTCTATTAAAGCCTCGCTCTGGCAAAACTTCCTTGCCCACAGCGTTTGGGGCTCAGAAAAGCTCTCCAAAGCCAGACTGCAGTGTCCATCCTGAGATTTCTTGGCAGCTTTTGGACAAGAGCCAAACCTGCGGTGCCAAGCCAGCACAGCTCCGGTGACATCACCGATGTGTGCCATTATTCGCCATTTTAGGGTTAAAGAGAGGAAATAAAGCATCCCACAGCAGGTTCTTTGGGCAAACAGATCTCCAGGGAGTCTCCCCACAGAATTAATTCCCACACTCAGCCCAAAAGGGGAAGAGAGGTTTTTACACAACCCGGTAAAGGTCAGTTCTTCACACCCTGACCCCAGGGACCAATTTTTCCCCCAAGATCACCAAACCCCCTCAGTCAGAGGTGAAGAAAATTCCTGCCTTTGCCTCTCTGGATCCTGTCCCCTTCAGAGCTGAGCTGCCAAGTCTGTTAATCACTCCAAAGCTCCACTCAGAACACATTTATTTGTTTACTCAAGTGGACAACATTATGTTAAGTGCTTTATATGCCTTTCCTGAAAGGCTCCATTTATTTATAAACTATTGACGGAGTCAATAAGTTCATAATGGGCCACGTGTAAAAATCAATTTCTCCCAGGGAGGAAAAAAAAGTCATCACAGCAACAAATTGTGGCCTTTTGAGCAGGTAAGTGGTAGATCTACTCAAGGCAATGCTAGTTCAGGAAGGAAAAGAGAAGCTGTGACCTCAGTGATGATTTAGGGGAACCATATTTTTATATATATATATATGTAAAATTTGATTTATCTTCCAAAAATAAAAGCAGCATTGCTAGTCAGGATGGGTTTTTGACCTGTTAAATTTTTGAGCTGTTAAATTTTGGAGGCTGCTCCTCAAACAAGAGCACATTTAGGAAAATACACTGCCCACACTTCAGCTTCTCTGCAGGGAGCCCGAGCTTTGGAGAGAGAAATCCACCACAAATAAAGAGGTCAAGCGCTAATATTGGGACCTGAAAAAACACAAGGGGTGGGAAGTGGGGCAGAGGGAAAGAGATTTTTGCCTTCACCTCAGAGGGGCTGGGGTGTATCTGAGGGAATAATTCACCCAAAAACTGGGAATCGAGCCCAGGGCTGTGACCAGCATGGAAAAAAGACTCAGACAGCCAGGGAGGCACAGTTACTGCTTTGTCTAAATCCTCCTTCCCTCATGCTAACTAGAATGAGGAGAAATTGCTTTGGCAGCCTTGCAAAAACCTGATTTGTTTGCCCTGCTAGCACATGCCACTGGAAATATGATCCATAAATCCTGGCAATGATCGGGGCTCTCCAGAACACTCCGCATCAGCTGCTGGGAATCAGGAAGGCTGGCAGGGCTGAGAGGGGACATTTGTCACCTGGAAATGAGGGACTCTGCCTTCCTCACCTGGGAGAGGGACAGGGAGGTGCCCCCGGCAGCAGAAAGGCTGAACACCACGGCCTGGGTTGGGGTTCACAGCGAAAAAGAAGATTATTTCACCAAGATTAGGTAATTTTGCAGGGCAGGACTGAAAACCTAAGCCCTGGTCAAATCTTGGTCTGTAGTTCGCTGTCTCTCTGATGGATTTGAGATCATTCCCTCCTTCCAGGGGATGTCACCACCACCACAAGCCACAGCAGAAACGTGTGACACTGTCTGGGGGATCTGGACACTGATTTCCCCTCCAGTTCCAGCTCCAGGCTGACAGTCCAGCTTGGAGCTGTGTGAAGACCTCTTTGTAAATCACAAAACAAAGAAGAAAAATCAGGAAACTAGGGAAGAAACCCAAACCCGAACTGATTTATCTGATCTGTGGGAGTCGAACACGGCAGCTGTTTTATCAGCAGCAACACCTGCACACAATATTGTCAGGGAACAAAAGTGCACCCAGTGAACAGCCCTGCCTGACTTAAGGCACTGCTAAAACTCCTTTTCACCTTCCCCCTTGCAGCCATAATTTGAATTGTTTCAATTATCCCCATCTAATCGCCTTGACAAACGTTTTGAAATTTAAACCCAGCCTGAGGTCTGTACGTTATTATAAAAAAAAAACAATAAAAACTGAACGGAGAGGGAAAAAAAACCACAAACCCAACAAGCTACAAAGAATTAACAAGCTAAAAGAATTAATTGTAGCATGGGGTTTTGGAGGCATCCGACACTCCTCCTACTCTGTGCTGCTGATTTCAGGGATTTCCAGTGCTGGAAGGAACATTTTCTTCAATGCACAGCAGTCTGCTTGCAATGATCTATTTATGCACCATTATTATTATTATTGTTATTATTATTATTATTATTATTATGCACATTACTGCCCCCTCCCATGGCCAAGAGCTCTGTGGGGACCCAGACAGCCCTGCCAGGGAGAGGGGAAAGGATAATGAAGAGCTCTGAGCTCATCCTAGCACCTCCTCAGGGAATTTCATCCCTCCCAAAAGTCCCAGAGCAAAGGATTCGTCACCACAGGGATGCCAGGGAGAAACTCGGGCTGGACGGAGATTTTTTGCCAGGGGATGGAGAACAGGAGGGCTCTGAGCTGCCAGGAGTGCCCCAAAAGCAGGTGATGGATGTGGGGAAGACAAAGGCACCAGACCTGAGAGTTCCACTGGGACTCCTGGAGAATTTGCCAGGGTTCTGCTGCTGACAAAGAAGGGTCCCTGGAGCAGGCTGGAGGAGGCTGATAATGAATTTGCAGGCAGGAAATTCGCCTGTGGATGTTTTTACATCGGGCTGCTCGCCTCGGCTCCCATGGAAGTGCAGGAGGGGCTGAGCATGGGGCTCCTCCTCGTCTGCCCCAGTGATCTACTGGGAGAGCACTGGTGCCACTCCCTGCAGCCACCAGGCTGGGACAGAGGGGCCGAGATCCCCAAAATCTCCTCCTGGCCCCAGCACGCAGAGAATTTCCTCTTCAACACTCAGAGCTGCACCACACCACGAGCTGTCGGCTGCGATGTGCTTATTAAATAAAATTAATGCTAAAAGACAGAAACAGAATTCCCCTCTAGAGCTGCAGGGCAGGTGTTTAATTCAGCATTTTATCCTATTTTCTCCTCTTTTTTTCTTTTTTGCCTGAAATATTTTTCCATCTCCAAGCAGCTCGGTGCACTACAGACTCTCTACTCCCTTTCCTGATGGGTTCTCTCTCCATTTAAGCCATCCTTTTGCTTGCTCCCCTTGACAGTAGTTCACTGTGATTTTATCTTTTCTATTAGGCAGTGATTGCAGAACCTCAGAGGGTTCATTAGGAGCTTGATAATCCCTCCAGATTTATGAGTCTAAATTGCTCACTCCCATCTCCAATCCCCATTTAAATATTACTAATTTCCTTAAACATCTCTTCCATCTGCCCAGGTTTTGTCTGATGTCACCTTTCCATAACGGTCCCTGCCAAAAATCCAGTTAGCTCTGCTAAGGGCTGGGATTTTGGAGACAGTGGTAAAAATAACCTGGGTAAACAGATTAACACCCTGAGAGAGTGAATGGCAACAAAACTCATTTCTTTCTCACCTGCCATAGCTGCGTTCCACGAGATGAATGGGTTTGAAAGGCAAATTTCACCTCCAGCAAATGCTTAATCACACCCCAAATGCTCAGGGCTGGTGTGGGGGTGGAGGTGGGGAGCTTCATTTTTGGTTATTTCTGTTGTCTGAGTAGCATCCGAGAACAGGCTGCGCTGTGCTGGTGATGTGCAGGTGGAAATTCCTCCCTGTGTGCACAGCCCTGCGCTCTGGGACTGGGACTGGGGAGGGAAAGGGGGAGAAGAGCAGGGGAAAGCTCATCCTGGGAGTGGGAATGGTTGGGTTTGGGGTATTGTGGGCAGATCTGACGGGGAACACACCCTGGGAGTGGGAATGGTTTGGTTTGGGGTATTGTGGGCAGATCTGACGGGGAACACACCCTGGGAGTGGGAATGGTTGGGTTTGGGGTATTGTGGGCAGATCTGACGGGGAACACACCCTGGGAGAGGGAATGGTTTGGTTTGGGGTATTGTGGGCAGATCTGACGGGGAACACACCCTGGGAGTGGGAATGGCTGGGTTTGGGGCAGATCTGATGGGGAGCACATCTCAGGAGTGGGAATGGTTGGGTTTGGGGTATTGTGGGCAGATGTGATGGAAAGCTCATCCTGGGGGTGAGAATGGCTGGGTTTGGGTTACCATGAGCAGATCTGATGGGGAACACACCCTGGGAGTGGGAATGGTTGGGTTTGGGGCATTATGGGCTGATCTAATGGGGAACACACCCTGGGAGTGGGAAGGGTAGGCTTGGGGCAGATCTGATGGGGAACAAACACATCCTGGGAGTGGGAATGGTTAGGTTTGGGGCACCGTGGGCAGATCTGATGGGGGTGGCACTTGCCCCTCAGCAGCTCTGCCAGCACAGAGACACTGTGATTTGGGGCAAAATCCGCACCCCCCAGGCTCCATCCCTGCCTGGCCCCTTCAGGAACATCCCTGCCTCTGCCTGGCCTGCCCATTCCACGGGGATGACCAGGAGCTGTCCTGCTGGAATGACCCACGGATGGAACACTGAGCAGGGTCCCAAGTGCTGTTGGTCCAGCCAGGAATCTCGTGACATTTTCCATTCCCTGCATTTCTCTCTCCAACACCTCCTTCCCCTTCTCCCTCCTCCATCCTGTGCCCCAGTCGCTCCCTTGGCTCCCAACCCCTCCATTTCCCTCCTTCCCCTGCTCCTCTCCACTCCAGCTCCCATCCCACACGTTTGGCTCCAGCCCTTCCCGTCTGTCTCCCACCCAAACACAAAGCGTGATTCAGCTCTCGGCTTCCCTGCCATAAATATTAATAGAAATTAGAGATGATGAGCATCATTTGGGCTGGGAGGCACCTCCACTGAATCCTCCAGGTTTCCATCAGCCCCACGCCAGCACTGATAGCCAGGTTCCTGCTCTCCTGGTGGCACTTCCCTCACCCCACGTGGCAGCCCTGGGGCTGCTGCGGTGGCAGAAGCTCCTCTGACCTTTATTTTGGGTTTCCCCCTAAGCCCAGCACTGTGGGGTTTACCCACACCATCGCCCCCATTAATGTTATTAGTGGCCATAAAGCCAAACCCCCGTGCTGGGGATGCACTCTGCTCTGCCTCTCAGCATTTATGGGATCATCCTTCCCTCGTCTCAGGGAGCAGCAGCGAAGCTCAGGGCTGGGATGCCTTCCAGATGCTCATCCCAGGGCAGCCTGGGCTTCTCTGGGATTTTTACACAGGGAATGGGCTCAGGGGGGACAACTCCAGCATAACCCCCACGAATAAATCAGGAAAATCAAGAAAATCAGGAGCCACGCACCTGCTGGAGCTCCCCAAAGCCCTGCACATCTCCTTGCACCAGCTCCTGTCACAATGTCCACAATTCCTGCCTTTGGATGCTGCATCATCGTTTTCCACCTCCCAAAGACCAGGTCAAGCCTTTCCAGCTTTGCAGAAATGATGCCTAAAGATTTTTTAGCTTTTTATATGTTTTTCATCTATTTGTAGCCTCGTAGATTTCTGGTATATAGTTTCTAGTACCTCTCCTGCCCTTCCTCACATTTCAGAACAATAAAGCAACATTTTCTAACTCATCCTCGAAATTCTGGTTAGTCTGATTTTGAAGAAAGGAATTTCTAACATCTTGTTTTGCACCACAATTTGAGAGACATAACAAAATATAGGACAAAGAACTCCGAGGGGCAGACCCAGGGCTGGGTTGCTGGGGCAACTGGTCTCTTATTGGATGTACCTGCTAGATAAACCAATTAATTAACCCTATAAAAATCGTAGAAATCCAATACCACGCGTGCACGGAAAGCTTTCATTAAAGAACTGCTTTTGGAATTGCTGTCCTTGGTATTGTTTGGGAAGCTTTTGCCTTTTGATCAAGGATGACAAGTGTCATCTTTCCCTCCCTCCCTCCCCACCGCAGGCTCGTGGCTCTTCCCGAGGATCCCACGGGGCAGGGGGATCAGCTCCCATTAAAATGACTCCACCAGGCAGGGGAAAATTGGGAAAAACTCCTTACCAGATTGGTGAAGATATAGGTGTAGTAGGCAGACGCCATCCCCAGCTCAGCTGCCTGTGAAGGGAGAGGAAAAAAGAGATTAAACCAGAGCCTGACAATCTCCAATCTCCACTCCAGCAAGGCAGAGCCAGGGCCGTATTTTGCTTTTTCAGGCTTATCTCTGCCTGAGAGCACCTCCATCTCCCGGCAGGAAGGGAAGGTGAGACAGAACAGCACAGTTGGACCTGGGAAATTAAAGTCCAGGAAGCAATTTTCCAGCAGGACTCAGCCTAGCTGAGGTCTCCTGCCCAACAGCCCTGACAAAGCACCTGCACCGGGGCTGCCTGGCAGAGAAAAATGACCCAGCACTGCTCCAGAGCCCCGGGAGCATCCCTGCTCCCTCCGTGGCATTCTGAGAGGGAATTCAGGGATTTCTGCATCCTGCAGGGGCATCCAGCCAAGGACAAACTCTAAGGGAGATGCCTGTGGAAAGCTGAAGGTTTTGAACACCCAACAGAACAGATTTAGAGCCCCTGACAGACCCCAGTGCTCCACAAAGACACTGGAAATGTGAGGTAGGTCCTGCAGCTCCAGCCCTGAGAGATCCAGAACTCCTCCATGAGGTGTTTGGAGGCTTTGGAATTACAGAAAAAGCCCAGTCAGAACACTGGTGCCTTTCCAGTTTTATCAGTCAAATTTGGGCTCCGGTTCCACGAATTAATTAACATGAATGAAACCCAGGGACTCAGCCTGTTCTCCAGAACAGAGACAGCGTTGGGATGGCCACAGAAACAGAAGAAAAGAGAGCAAAAGTGTCCAGGGATGCAGAGAGAAGGACACAGAATTTTCCATGGGGATGATCTGTTCCAGAGATCACAGAGCAGATAACTGAAGCCCTTTCCCAAAATTCTCACTACACAAGGAGCTGGTTGTGGGAACAGATGCTCAGGAAAGTGGGGCATTAATCTGCAGATGCTCCTGGAAGCCTCTGTTCCACTGCCAAGCACAGCTGCTCCCAAATCAAGCTCCCAGACCTTGGCAAAGAGGTTTTCCCATCGGCCCAGACCACACAGAGGAACGGGAGGCGAGGAGGGAAGGACCCAAGGCAGCACCTCCTGCTGGGAGTGCATTTTTGTGAGTCCCTTTGTGTGAGTCCCTTTTTGGGAGTCCCTTTTTGTCCCTCCCAGGGCTGTGACAACAGAAAATGAGTGAAGGAAGGATAGAAAGGCAGCTCAGATTGCACCTCTCCCTTTTTCTGGGCAAAGCTGAGGCCACCACTGCTGCTGGTGGCTCAGGTCTGGCTGTGCCCAGCCCTTTGTCACCCTGTCCCTTGCCCAGGTGGCCAAACAGACCCAGCAAAGCTGTCTGCTCAAAGGAGCCCCCAAATGCCTCATTTTCAATCCCCTACCAGCAAAACTTGGCACCAATTCCCCCTCCTCGTCCCTTCCTGGGGACAGGGACAATGCCAGCTCTCCCTGGGACCCACTTTGAAGGCAGAGGGGTTGGTTTCAAGGGCAGAAAATCAAGCAGAGTGTCTCTCCCATCCATTCTCCTGCAGCTGGAGCGGGACAGGCTGGGGATGTGGGAAGCAGCCATGTGTCTCCAGCCCATATGTGGAGGGGAAGGGATGAAAAACTGAATTCTTCTCCTTGCCTCTCCTGGGACAGCCCCAGAAAACTCACAGCAGGTTTTGCTCACTGCCACCATCCCTGGCTCCACCTCTGTAAATAAAGCACTTTCCAGTGCTTTATAAATAAATGTAAAAAAATTTAAAATATAAATATAAATATAAATATAAATATAAATATAAATATAAATATAAATATAAATATAAATATAAATATAAATATAAATATAATTAAAATTAAAGCATAAATTGAAATATAAATAAAAATATAAATAAAAATATAAATAAAAATAAATATAAGTATAAATATAAACATAATCACAAACATAAATATATTTAAATATACTAAATATATTAATATATTTTCTATATAATAAATATATTGATAAATATTGAAATATATAAATAAAGCACTTTTCCCATCCCAAAGTGCAAGAAGTCGCCACATTAGGAGCACTTCATTTATTACCTTCCATTCCTACAATCCTCTAGCTGGGAAGAGTGAATTGGGTTTTACTGGAAAAATTGAATTGGGTTTTACTGGGAAATCTTGGCAATCGCTGCCATCTTTCTGCATTGTGGGAGAGGGAGGCTGGAGCTGGGCAGGGAGGTGTGGGTGCCTGGAGAGAGCTGCTGTGTGCCTGTGGGAAGTCACTATAGCAACAGGGGAGGGGGACAGCCCTCAGCAGCCAGGCAGCACCAGGGGAAAAAGGGAAAAAAATCCACAAGAAAAAACCCCCATAGTGGATGGACCCAAAAAATCCCCCAAACTGTGTGTTTGGAAATGGAAATTGCACGCAGTGGAATAAAAATCTTTTTGAGGGGGGGTGAAAAATGATAAAAACATCCCTGCTGGCTGTCACCAGGGATAAACCTGACACAGGCAAGGCCTTTGGATGGCACATTCCGTGATAAACCAGGCAGGACGGAGTGCGGAATGCCATCCCCACCGAGGAGGATTCCCAGGGCCTGGATCCTGCCTCCCATCAGGAATGTGCTTCTCGTTCCCTCCAGGATGTGGGAAACTCTGCTCCATCTGGAGCTGCTGCTCAGTTTGGAAGGAGGCTATCAAAACAAGAGCTAAAAACTGCAGCCAGAGACCACTTAAAAATAAACATGATTAAAATAAAATCTCGGCTAATAAGACAATAAAAGAAATAAAAAGGAAGGAAAAAGTTAGAGACATAATGGGAGGGGGGAAAAGGAGGCACAGGAGCACTGATGGACTCATTTCAGAGAGCTGAGCAGCCCTGTGTGGCTCTTTGATGGCAACACCAGCACACAGCACTTGTGGAGAGCAAACACATCAACTCAGAGCAATTAAACCATCACTTCCACACAGCCAGCCCTGGAAACTCCATCAGTGGCCATTCCCCTCTGGGCAGAGCCCATTTCCAGCGCTGCCTGGCTGAGGTTCCATGGAAGGTGTAACCAAAAGTCTGTATTCTATTCCCATCTCCATAAGCTGTTAAAACAGGTGGGGCAGTGTTCTTTGTGTTCAGCATGACCCAGCCCTGCTAACACCATCGGGGCTATCTCTGCTCATGGCCATCAATGTCCCCAGGAGTGACCCAGCCCTGCTAACACCATCGGGGCTATCTCTGCTCATGGCCATCGAGGGCTCCAGGAGTGACTCACAGATTCCATCAGCCATTGGGAGATGCCCTGCCCAGAGGGGAGGAACTGAACATTCCTGCCTGCACATAAACTGAGACCCTGGAACACCAGGGTACCTTTTCCACTGATTCCCAGAGGAGAAGAGCTCCAGAGCCACCACTGGACCTCCAGAGACCAACGAGACCTTTCCACAAGATCAGCACTCCAACAAGAGCACATCCATCACTCCAACGGGACTGCAGCACCATTGAACTGCACTGCAGCACCACCCTGACAGGGTGCAGGTTGTGTTCTGACTTTGTCTATCTAAACCATTGTTTCTGTATTATTGCCTTGCTCTAAATATTAGTGAAGAACTGTTATTCCTTTTTCCCATATCTTTTGCTTGAGAGCCCCTTGATTTCAAAGTTATAATAATTCGGAAGGAAAAGGAGTCATATTCCCTATTCCAAGGGAGGCTCCTGCCTTCCTTGGCAGACACCTGTCTTTCAAACCTAGACTCTGCCGCAGGAATTTTCACACTTCGGCATCACACAGCACACACAGGACCCTGCAGTAGCATCCCGAGGGACACGGGAGGGACACTCACCTTCTGCAGGATGGTGTGGGACATGGAGGCGTTGGCATGGACGATGATGGTGGCTGTCTTGTCGTCCCGGATCTCCTTCAGGAGCGGGGTGGGGTCCCGGCTGTCATCCAGCATCCGCACCGACAGCGTGTCCTTGGAGATGAGGAACTGCCGGAGCAGCTTCTCCAGGTTTAAAAGGCCTTAAGAGAAAAGAGAGAAAAAACAGATCCCTTTTAATTTGATGCTTTGCTCACCCATGGAACATGTGGGATAGGATGCATTTCTGAAGTTCTGCGTCTATGGACTGCAAAGGAAAGGATTTGGGGCTGATTGCTTGACCCAGCAGGGAATGAGAAATGATGGAGCTGCTCCAGCTGTTCTCCAGAAAAAGAGAATGGAAAGAAAAGGATTTGGGATTGATTTCTTGGCCCAGCAGGGAATGAGGAATAATGGAGCTACTCTAGCTGTTCACCAGAAAAACCAAATGGAAAGGAAAGGATTTGGGGCTCCGTGCTTGACCCAGCAGGGAATGAGAAATGATGGAGCTGCTCCAGCTGTTCTCCAGAAAAAGAGTGGAAAGAAAAGGATTTGGAGCTGACTTCTTGGCCCAGCAGGGAATGAGGAATGATGGAGCTGCTCCAGCTGTTCTCCAGAAAAAGAAAGTAGCCCCAAACTCCTCTTGGGAAGAGATAAACACAAGGTCCAGACAAGGCCTCAGTTATCTCCCTGCATGTGGGATTGTTTTGGCTATTGGAGGATGATTCCTCCCCATCAATCTTTGCATTTCCAGCTCCCAAATGAAGTGCCCAGGACGGCACAGCTTTTTTGGAGATCTTGGAGCACTCTGATGGGAAGCTGCTCCCTTCCAAGGGGATGGGAAGTTCTGCTGAGAGTCAGAGGTCACTGCAAAAATACAACATTAAAAAATGGTGACAAAAATCAGTGTGGGCACTTCAAGGGCTCCTTCCAACACAGCTGCCTCGAAGCCTAATAAGATGTCAAAACTCCTGCTGCAGATTTTGCCAGTCAGGAAAGCAGCTTTGATAGAGCCTCTCTTCCACCCAGCTGCTGAGTTTCATCAAGAAATAACCTCCTGTCAAGTCTGATTGACCAGAGGGACGAGCAGATGTAATCATCAGCAAGGCACAGCCTGCATGGCCACGCATCCCATCCCTGCAGGGACACAATCCCAAAAGAAAGGGGAAAGTGGAGCTGGAAAAGCAGAACTATCAGCTGAATCACGTCCCAGCTGGCAGAGAGGCAAATTAACCCTCGAGTCAGAGCTCTACTCTTAACCTGACTTATTTTTGGCTGCACGAATCCACTCATTCCCCAGCAGGTCAGGAGGCAGGGAAGTGCCACAGCAGGGTGGGATCGGTGCTGGAGCTCTGCTCTCAAGGACTCCCAGCACTTCACAAGGGAACGATGCAGTGCAGAAGAGGGACACATCCAACAAGAGGAGCCTCTCGTTCACAGGCAGAGGTTGAAAGCACTCTCAGTCTGCTCTGAGCTCCTGACAACGCACTTGCCTCTCACTTTTTCTCTGGGTACAGCCCCCCAGCAAGGGGCTATAAAAACAGCCGTGCCAGGACTTCTCTGGATCACATCTTCTTTTTGTTCCTCACCAGCCGGAAAATCACTCTGCTTGCAGCACACAAGGGCCTCACCTGAACATTTCTTTTGTTTTCTAGCCCAAGTGAACAGTAAGTTTTACCTAAGCCCTCCATTTGACCCTGGAGGATGTGGAAAGGTTTATTTTCACCTCATTCCACACCTGCAGGGGACCAGACAGGTTGCTGCAAGCCACAGCCCCCACACTACCAAGTTTACAGCTCATCCCAGCCAACTCCACCGCTGTGAAACCCAGGAAAGCTTTTCTAAAGCGCATCAGGCGCGGAGAGGAAGAAGTGGGAAAAAAAGGAATCATTTGATCTCCTCCTCCAGCTCGAGGAAATTATCATTTGCAGCACGTTAGATGCTACCTGTAGCCTCATCAAACCCCCTGCTCGCAGCTGCTCTCGCTGCGTGCAGGGAAGTCTCCATTGTGCGCAGAGATTCTCCTTTGTTTGATGCCGAGAGGATGTGAGACGCTGCTGCTGCTGCTGTCAGACTGGCGCTTCAGAGGGATGTGAACACCAGGAAAGCTCTGCAGACTCCTCCTGGCACCTTTGAAGTACTAAAGTGAGGACAGAGAGGCTGCACCAGGCACCTGCTGCTCGAACACTCCCGTGGGGAGCTCTGAGAGAGGTTCAGGCTGGCCTGGGGCAAGTCCTGACCTTGGTTATTTTATTTTTTTCCTTCTGCAAGCATTCAGAGCTGGCAGGATCAGCGCACTCCCGAGCTCTCAGCACAAGAGATGCTTCCTGGGGAGCAGGAAAGGCAGGACATGGAGCTCTCCTGGAGTGCCACATCGCTGTTTATTGCTCCTGCTCGTGAGGCTCTGCTGATGGAGGACCTGCAGTGCTGCTGATGGTTGGGAACAGAACGTTCCCATCACCCAGCCTCCCTTTTAATCCCAACGCCATTGCTTCAGACATCTCCTCGGGAGCTTGAATTAAAAAAACGAATAAACAAACAAACAAAACCCCAAAACAACAAACTAAAAACCAACCAATCAAACAAACCCCCCCCAAAAACCCCACAAAAAAACGAGAATGAAAAAACAGGATCAAGGATGTGCCCAAGGCCTTGGACCTCAGTTATTCCCTCCCCTCTGACAATCAGAGAAGCTCCTCAGAAGTCCATGCACTCCTCTATTTGCCTTTTTGGGCTAAGGTTTCTGTGGCATCACACAAAACCTTCCAGAGCTAATCACTGAACACCACAGAGAAACTGAGTCAGATAATCTCATTCTGCTCACCAAACTGAGTCACAAACCTCATTCAATTCACGGCATTACACTTTGCATTCCCCACGGCACTACACTTCGGCTGCCCCACGTTCTTTGGCTTTAAGGGTCATTTTCTGCCTCTGTCAGGGGAAATCACAGCCAGTCCCCCGAGGAAGGATGTGACAGGATGAGTGTGGCAGGGTAGGACCCAGGAGTGCCATCACACAGCCTCGCACTTAACCAGAGCAGCTCCGACTCGGACCCCCTGGGATCTAAATAATAACATCCCTCAAAACAGCATTTCCTCACTGATGAGCAGGCAGCTCATCTGCTCCCCTCAGCTGCCTCAAGGGAACCTTCCAAAAGCCTGCGACGCCTCGAGTTAGTTGTTTAAGGACTGTGCTTAGGAGCAGTGCATGTCCTGAGGGAAAATCAGGGTTTGTGCTCCTACATGAAGCTCAGTTATGCCTTGTCTGGGCTCTGTTACACTCAGGGCATGCTGGGCTTCGAGCCTGGCTCAGATCAGGTCCTTGCTGGAGCAGGATGGATGAAAGGCTCCTTTCCCATTTCCCTGGGTCTGGGACTCAACAAATCCTAAATATTGAGTGATCCAGCAGCACCGGAGTGAAATAAATTGGATTGCTTCAGGTAAAAGGGTTTGATCCAGTTAAATGAAAATGATATTAATCATGTGAATCCCAGTGGGAGGCTCCTGCCTGTTTTGGCCCAGGAGTGGAGAGCAGGGCAGGGGCACAGAGCCCTGAGCCTCCTGGATGGCAGCTGAGAAAACCTAATTATCTTTCTTTCCCTTCTTGCTTAAGGTTAAGGTGAGACAATGAAAAATTCCCGCTCTAGAAGTGATGTGGGAGACCATTTGCATGATTTTAATTGCATCATTTCGAGCGAGGGCCTTTCCTGGGGTAGATGTGAGCACGCTCGCTGAAGGTAATTTACCGAAATTTACTGACTTAGCTGAGTGCCTGCTGTCCTCAGGGCACACAGGGCACAAAGGAGAGGCAAAGACACTCCTGTTCCTCGTGTCCCTGTGCAGGAATATCCTACAACACCGCCCCACTCACCCAGCTGCTGGTGGGAGGTTTGCCCAGGGTAACTGGGAATGATCTGCCTTCCCTTCCCCTGGCCCAGACTGAGAGCAGCATTCCCACCATTTCTAATTTGGGGTTTGCAGCCCTCGGTCAGTGGGGACATGGCTGAGTTGGTGAGGAGTGTGAGGGGAGTCGGAGCTAAAGGTGAAAGAGGGAGGGAAGGGGAATGGAAGACATTTCCATCCGTGCATTTCTGTGCATCCACGTGCCTCTCCAAAGCCCCTCTTCCAGGCTGGTTCATCTGGCAAACTCCAGAGCTGACGGGTTGGGCACAGGGCAATAAAAGCAGAATTGCTGTGGCCACCCCACAATTATTGCACAGTGAGCTCAGGAAGCACAGGACACACCTTCCTCCACACACAGCAATGCCGAGCCTGCTCCTGCCACTGCAGGAGCTCTGCTGGGGTGGACATGGCCCTGCTGGGGTGGACATGGCCCTGCTGGGGTGGACATGGCCATGATGGGGTGGACATGGCCCTGCTGGGGTGGACATGGCCCTGCTGGGGTGGACATGGCCCTGCTGGGGGGGATAGGACTCTGCTGGGGTGGACATGGCCCTGCTGGGGTGGACGTGGCCATGATGGGGTGGACATGGCCATGATGGGGTGGACATGGCCCTGCTGGGGTGGACATGGCCATGATGGGGTGGACATGGCCATGATGGGGTGGACATGGCCCTGCTGGGGTGGACATGGCCATGATGGGGTGGACATGGCCCTGCTGGGGTGGACAGGGCCCTGCTGGGGTGGACACTCCAGTGTCCAGCTGCACCATGACCAGCAGCTGTACGGCTGCAGAGCCCAGGAGGATGTGCACTGTGGTGATCATTAATCAAATCCTGCTTTTAGGCCACAAACTGCCTTGGGAAAGGCACATTTCAAAATGCTTTACTTGTCTAAAAATAACCTCCAGAAACAGCCCTAACTAAGCCTTCTTGAATTTTTTTTCTTCTAATTCCAAACCCCATCTGTGGAAGCAAAACGCTCTTCAGATGGCCAAACAGACGGCAGGAGAATCTCTTCCCATCCCCTTTCCTCCTCTGAAAAACACCTCCATGGGGCAACAGGGTGGAGAAAACTGCTCTGGAGTGGAAAAAGCTGCTCTGAGCAGGGACACGAGGAGCTGGGAGCTTCTCCAGCAAGCCCCAAACAGAAAGGAGATAAAACCCAGGCAAAGGCAGCCTGGCAAAGACTCACATTCAGCTTTGGCACAGATGAGGCAGGCGGTGGTGCAGTTAAAGAAATTCAGGATCCCTGCCACGGCCACGCTGATGTCGGTGTTGCTCGGGTGGAGGTTGAGGGTGGTGAACCTCTGCAGCTGCAGCTTCAGGAACTCCTCCGGAGCCACTTTGAAGTGAGGAACCTGAGCGTGGGGAGGAGGAAAGAAAATATAATTAAAGAGGAAAGAGAAATGAAAACAAGTAAATCTGCGATAAAGGGCCTGTGGTGTGAAGCGCACAGCAGGCAGAAAGTGGAATATCCCAATAAAACTGCCGGAGCACCACTGGAGTCGAGAGGGGAGGGTGGGATTGGTGCGGCAGCAGAGGAAAATAATTATCACAGCAACGAAAAGCCACGGGAAGGAGTGGAGCAGGAAAAGTCTTGCTGAGCCACTCAGCGAAAGGCAACAGGGGCTGTGATTACAGCACAGGAAACCTTCCGTGTGAGCTCAACCTAATTAGCTGGGGCACTAATTGCAGCCAGGCCCAGCCTTCGTTCTGGGCTGGCAGGGACACAGGGGATCAGCCAGGGCTGCACATTGACCCTGAGCCGTGAGTCCAGCACGGATGTGTCACCAGGTCGTTAATTAGGAGAAGAAAAAGAAGGCAAGAGCAAGATGAGCCCGTGCTGGTGAGGCTGGGCAGAGGCAGAACAGCTGCAGCAGCAAAAAACTTTGGGCATTTTTGATCAACAGGCAGCCAGGCAGGGCTGGAACCACCTTGCCATGGATGCAGCAGAGCAGCAGGTGGGACAGGGATGCTGCTCCGGGGAATTTGGGAAGCTGGGAAGCCGCAGGAATGGGTGGGCACACACACAGATCTAGCCCAGACACGGAGGGCTCAGCCAGATAAAGAGAGGCAATCTTATTTTCCTTCTGCCGGATGAATTATTTTGGAAGAAACAGAAGTCAGAGAAAGGGAAACATCTGCCATGGCTTCGTTAGCAGCGTGTCAAGTCCTCTTTGCCTCCATTATTAGTCCTTCCAAAGCCATCAGCCGCTGCCTCCCACCTCTCTCCTCCTGGGAAAGCCTATTAGCAGCTCTGATGGTGATTATTGACAGCAGGAGCTGGTGCTCAGCGAAAGGCGAGTTCAGCAGCAACAAGCTGCTATCTGCCTTGATTCCAAACCGCAGCCCTCACCCCGGGCTCTGCTAACAGGACAGGGAGAGGTGAGTTCCTCTAAGCAGAGCAGACAGGGCAGCTCCTGGCACTGCCTGATCCCTCCTGGGAGTGACCCAGAGCCAGCCTGGGAGCTGTGGCTGCCAGGGAGGAGAGATGAGGCAGAGGGGAAGGAATCCAGCAGCACAGCAGCTCCCAGAGCTGAGCACAGCGCTGGTTCCGAGCCTGCCTTCAGTCCCAGAGTCCTCCTCTGCTTTCCCAGAGCTCTGTCCCAGTGCAACAACCCTGTCCGGACAGGGGGAAGGGATTCCTGGGGCCAAAGGACCAGGACAGGTTCATCCCCTGGAGAACATCAGCCACCCCAGCTAGTGCCGCTGTCCCTTTCCCCAGGGGGCTCTGTGTCACATCTGGCACGGTGGCACCAGCTGATGCTCCCAGGATATAAATCCCAGGGAGTTCCTGCAGGTTTGCATCACCTGGAGGGCAGCCAAGAGAACCAAACACCTCAGGAGTGCACCAGCACTCACCTCTCCTTCTGACAGAAAAAAAAAAAAAAGAGATTCAGATCAGAGACTCAGATTGAATCTGAATTTCAGAGGAAAAACACCTGCAGAGTTGCCTTTCCTGGGCTGGAGAACATGTCCAGGACATTTAGCAGGAGAAAGCACTACAAAACACCCCCAGGAGACCCATCCCATGCACTGGGTCTGCAAGATCCCTTCCATCCCCTCAACACTCCAGGAACAGCCAACAGCACTCATTTGTGAATGCAAATTATTTACAGTGCTCAGTGCCAGCCTCCTCTCCTCGGAGGCTGGGCTCCAGAGAGAGCCACTAAATGGCTGAGAGATGTTATCTGGCTTTGAAGGGATGAGCTATGAGAAGAGAACTCAATTTCTCCTCCCGTGCGCAGAGCCACATCAGCGTAGGACGGTTCAGGGCTTATAAAATATTAAATGCAGCACATAGTGTGGGCACAGATTAAAAAAAAAGGGCTGGAATTGGAGGGAACAGCAGACAACACAAAGCTGCACAAGTGTGTGCACAGAGTCGTGTCACAGCAGGGGCTTGGGATTTGCATCCGTCAGGGAATTCATGATGATGGATTTCCTGATGATGGATTTCCTGACGATGATTTTCCTGATCATGGATTTCCTGAACATGGATTTCCTGACGATGGATTTCCCCATCAGGGGAAGCTTTGGGGTTTGCAGCCCTCAGTGGGGACATGGCTGGGCTGGGGAGGAATGCGAGGGGAGATGGAGCAAAAGTGTGATGCAGAGAGGGAAAAGGAGGCAGAAAGAGGGAGAAGACATTTCAAAATGATGCACGTTAGAGGAGGGGTGACAAACCAAGTTAGAGGAGGGGTGACAAACCAAGTTAGAGGAGGGGTGACAAACCAAGCTGCCAACTGCCACCATCCCAAGGGACTTCCCCGCTTACCTCTTTCTCCCCGCAGATGTTGCTGATGATGGAGCTGGAGGCTGGGCTGGAGGAAGGTCCCAGGACTCCCACCACGCCTTTGGGGAGGATCTGGCACACTGTGGGCACCAGAGAGAAGGAACAGGCGTCAGACTGAGTCCCCAGCTCCCAGCGGACAGTGCTGCACCTCAGTAAGGACACAGCACCATCTCCTCCCTTCTCTTTCGTTTACATCCCAGAAATCCCTCTATTCCCCTGGAGCACTCTCACCCTGCCTGTGGCACTCTCCACTTTCCCCCAGCCCTTTAAAACCCCAATAATCTCCCCCCAAACCCCAAAATCCTCATCTCCGCCTCCCTCTGGCACCACCCTTCCCGACCCCAGGATATAAAACACGAACTAAACTTTTTGGAAGATGCTAAAGGCAGCAGCGACCTGGCGTCAAAGCATCGAACAAACTTGCAGGATCTTCTCCCCTCATCTCTGCAGAGTTCAGGGGTAAAAATAAGCATTGCATTCCTGGTTTTTATTTTTTTGTGTTGTTCTTTTCCTGGCAGTAGTTAAATCTTCTGGCTCCGTGCCACCAAGGTTGGCAGAACCATAAAAAAACCACCTGACAATCTGAAGAAGTTAAATCTCTTCTGGGTTAAACTGCAACCCTTTTTTGTCCTTTTCATTCCCAGCACAAATCCAGCTGAGCTGCACTCCCAGAGCGAGCCCAGCTGGTGTCACCTCCCTGCTGCCATCCCCTGCAGAACCCTTCCTGGGCTCAGAACCCTTCCTGCAGAGCAGCTTGAGCAGGAAAAGCTGGAAAAATTCAAATCTGAACTTTTTTTTTGTAGTAGTAAAGTGAATACATCATCAAGACTGCTGAACTACAGATCAGAACAGGGCTTTTAGCAACTCCGAGTCTTTAAATCGAGGCTGAAATGAAAGCTTACACTGCGCTCGGGGCGGAGCGAGTTATGGGGTGGAGTGTGGGGTTTGGGAAGTGAACATCTCCAGTTTCATGTTTTCCCAGAGAGGCTGTGGCTGCCCCACCCCTGGAAGTGTCCAAGGCCAGGCTGGACAGGGTTTAGAGCAGCCTGGAAGCTGTCCTTGCCCATGGCAGGGGTGGAACAAGATGACCTTTAAAGCTCCCAGCAATCCAAACCATTCTGTGACTCTGTGATCTCTGGCCTAAGACTCCTTAAGCCTCACGAGTGGAAGATGAGGCCCAAATCTCATTCCGTTTGTCACTTTGGGGAATTGGTTTTACTTCTCTTTTGAAGGAAAAACTCCTTATCCTCCCCGGTCCCCACTGATTGCTCCGACTTCTTACAGAAAGTGCTCATGAAATGCAAACATCTCCTCCTGGGTTTTCCTCCCTTTTCAGCTCCCTCCAACAACTCCATCTCCTACGGAACGAGGCAGATTTTTCTGCAGCATCTTCAAAGGAAATCCAGGGCTTGCTTTTCCTCCGCGCTTAAAAAATTTACAGGCACTTACACCTCTTCTGAAGATCCTTTTAAATAAAGAGCAGCAGCGATTTGAGAGCGCTCGGCAGTCCCTGTCCGCTGCGCCCTTTGGAGCTCTGCCGTTCTCATCCAGGGGGGAAGGAGTTGCTCCAAACCCTCCAAATCCAGAGGTCACCAGGATAAAATTCCCAGGGAAAATTTCCTTGTGCTGTGCAGGGGAAAGTTTGGTGAGGGCTTTTCTTCCTGTGCCTGGCAGCAGGAACAAAAAGTGGGTTAAGCAGCCATAGCAACGGAGTCGCAACAACTGTCTGGAAGAAAAAGACCTGGCTTATCACTACCAGGGGGAAACATCCACGAAAATTAAGCAAAATGAATGGAAACAAAGTGGAGGTGCCTGAGGCAAAGGTTCTGACCACATTTGGGAAGCTGCTCTTGTAATCCAAGCACATTTCCTATTTCAGAGCATTACCTGATGCTGTCAGGTCTCCACGGGGGGAAAAGCTCGACCTTGCTGCTGCCGTGGGTGTTCAGACAAGCGCTCGCAGGGAGGAGGAAATGCTAGTCCTGGATCCCAAATTCATCCGTGATAATCGCAGGGGCTGGAACTATGGATAATTACAGAGCCCCTGCCACTCCAATCTCTTCAACACCTCAAAAGGGCACCACAAAAGCCGTGCAGGAGACTTTGTGAGTGCTTCAGGCTCCAGCAGCTCTGAGTTTGTGTCCAAAAAATCCCATTGTTTAGAATTCGGGGTCCCAGGGAATGCTGGACAATGAGCGGCATCACTTTAGGAAATTCTTTACCATTCCTGGATCAGGTGTGGGTTCAGTGAACAGTGCCCCTCCTTCTGTTCAATCGTTTCCATGAGTATATTTGGGAATTAAGTCCAGGTTTGGACACTTGGGATGCAGCAGGATATTTTTTCAAGGAAGGCAGAACTACAAACTTCTTTTTGAACATGAAAAAGCACAACAAATGAGCAGCTCTTGATGATATATGTATGTACATCCCCCGAGGCATGGGCAGTGTCTTTCACTTCCTGAGCTCCCAGGGCAGCTGGAAAACATTTCCATGAATCCTGCCCTGTTCAAAGCAGGGCTGAAAGCTCTCCAGGGCAGAACACAGCACACAGATAACCTGAGCCGAGGGTTTCAAACAGAATGCAGAGAAGGTTCCTGGCTCTAATTCAAAATAAATGAGCAGGGAAGGTGTGCAATTACCTCCGCAGCGCCCTGATTGCAAACCACAGCAGAGATCTCGAGTGACAGGGACCGGTCACGGGACTGGCAGGGAGAAAACACCGAGTGCATAAATAGAAAGGGTTCTAGAGATGCTTCTGAAGCATCCCTGGTGCTTCCTGCACAGAGAGAGGCCTGGAGAGGCTGTGGGCAGTGTCCAAGGCCGGGCTGGACAGGGTTTGGAACAACCTAGGATAGTGGAAGGTGTCCCTGCTGTAGTTGCACTGTTTTAGAATTCTTTCTGTTCTTTCTCAGAGAGAATAGAGATAAGTTGCATTCTTTTACTTTCTTAATCTCTGTGTTTGGTATTAGGTGTTATTTGGCTGTGACCAATGGTTTTAGGAGGTAGATTCTCTGCTGACCAATAGTTGCTAGAATATTAATGGATATAAAAGAGGTTTTCTTGTAAATAAAGTTCTCCTTTCGCCATCTTGGGTTCACCTGCCTGAATTCTCTCTGCCAGCCCCTGCAATCCTCGGGGAATCTAAAGCCACATCCCTGCCATGGCAGGGGTGGAACAAAATCATCCTTAAGGTCCCTTCCAACCCCAATATTCAGTGATTCCACGATACCAGAGCAGGCTGACACACAAAATCCCCAAACGGGACAGGTGACGACAACACATTGGCGCCAACGTCACTGAAAGGACACCCTTTGGAAGGGCACTTTGAAATATCGGTGTGGATAAATCCAAATCTACAATTCTCTCGTTGTTCCTTGGCTCTCGCTCCTCACCTGCCCCGGGGATGTTTGGATTCACAACAAAGAGGTGATTAAAAAGCTGACGAGGCCATAGGGGACAGGGTGACAAGGAGGGAAATCTGTCCTGCCCGGACATCAAAAGGAACAAGGTGGTTTAGATAAAGACATGATTAAACAAGGCATTTTGGAGCCGCACAAAAGGAGCTGCAACATCAAACACAAAGAGAGAGCAGGATTTCCTTGTAACAGCAAAAAAAAAAAGCTCTGCCCACAACCTCTCCCTGAAACTCTTTAAAAATCACACAGGAACAGCCAAAGTTTGTGTTCTGAAGCTGGAATAGCAAACCAGGCATGAATGGGATGGACTGACTCAGGTTTACCTGCTGGAGCAATTGAGATTTTGGGGCTCCCTGACATTGAGGTGCCTGAATCAGCCAGAAGGAGAAATGGAAGAAAAACAGCTCAAAAAACCCCCAAAAAACAAACAAAACCAAACAAAAAAAAGAAAAATAACCAAAAAAACCCCACAAAAAAACCCCAAAAAACCAAAACAAAAACACCACCAAAAAAACCCCAAAACAAAAAACAAAACCAAAAAAATCCCCACCAAACTAACTCCTCAAATAAAAAAAAAAACAATTAACTCCTCAAAATTCTTCCTCCTCTTCTACATGGAATACATGGTGTAACCCCAGCATTCCTCCATCAGTCAGCTAAGAATGGAGCTGAGATATTTAAGAGTGAAGCAAAGGGTGTGAAATGTGAGAACTGTATTAAACAGCTGTAAACAGCTTTGCAGTCACAGGTTAAAGCATCTCAACAGTTTTTATTAATATTGTGTGTCATAACAAATGCCAGCAATGCATTGAAGCATTTGAAAGCCATGAAAGCCTTGAAATTTAAGTTGGAGGATCTGATTTTCCTCTGCCACCAGGATAAATCAAGAATAACATCAGTGACATTAATAGCGGAGCCATACAGAATCCACATTATTCCTTTTCTAAGAAAAGCTTCCAGACATTTTTCCCTCTGAAGAAAAGGCAAATAACACACTGCAACATTCACCAAAATCAAGTCAATTTGCTCCAATTTCTACTTTTTACAGTCTGTAAGTCCAAGTAAAGAAAACAAAGAAAATCACCCCAATGTGGAAACTGAAAATGGGAGATGCCTCTTCCTCACTTGCCCTGTTTCCAATTTCTCCCCAAACACAACACTTGCTGAAATCGACAATTTCTTGCAAAATATTAAATTCTCAGCAAATTAATATTCTTCTGCTTGAAAAACCTTCCAAGGGAAGAATTCCTGAGCAGCGTTACAGGCTGAAAATAAGACAGAAATCCCTCTCATGGGGTCACTGCAATCAAGCCTCATCCCCAAAAGAAGGCCAGGAATGCTGCTACAAGCAGGATATTTAGGAGAAAAGAACAAGAATGGAGCTAAAAATGCTGCTGGGTCCTTCAAAGACACAGAAGGCTCAGGGAAAAGAGGAATTCTCTCATTTCCAAGGACTCTCAGGGGAGATTTGGAATATTTTAAGGGACAAACTGGGAATTTGCTTGGAGCGAGTCCAGAGGAGGCTCCAGGGTGAGCAGAGGGATGGAGTAGCTCTGCTGGGAGGAAAGGCTGCGAGAATTGGGATTGTTCAGCCTGGAGAAGGCTTTGGGGTGAGCTCATCGTCCCTTGCAGCTGAAGGGAGGAATGGGGAGAGACGGAGAGAGATTTTTTACAGGGATGGAGTGACAGGACGAGGGGGAATGGCTTCAAACTGACAGAGGGCAGGGAAAAGCAGAATATCAGGAAAAAATTCTTCCCTGGGAGGGTGGGCAGGCCCTGGCACAGGTGCCCAGAGAAGCTGTGGCTGCCCCTGGATCCCTGGCAGTGTCCAAGGCCAGGCTGGGATGGAGATGGATGAGTTTTAATGCCCTTCCCAACCCACAGCAAACTGGGATTCTGTGATCCTGTGCCATCCAGGCAGTGCCCACTGGAGACTGGACCTGCCCTAAGGCTGTGCCAAGCGAGGGTAAAACAGGATGTGCATAACGGAGATGGGGAAAACCAGGAAAATATGAGCAAAAAACGAGGGATCCAAAGCAGTGGAGAAGGGCTGGGTGGAAGAGGCGCTGAGCCGGGGTTAATCTGGGCTGCCTCACGGGTGCCAGGCACTATAAATAGAGCCCAGGTAGTCGCTGAGACGCTTTATTAACTGCACACTTCCATAAATAATGCAGCCGCTCGTTCAGGAAATGAAGGAGCGAAGTGCTGATCCCACAGCTCTGCCAGCTCACCTGGAGAATCCACAGGGGTGCTCAGGGCCGTGTGGAAAACCCAAAACGGCAGGAAAAACCAGCCAGCCCCAGAGCACAACGCTCGGCCACGCTTTTTTGGGGGTGTCCTGCAGATCGCTCAGTGGTGGAATGCAGAACCACCGGGAAATGAGGATAAAATCCCTATTATTTAAAATGATTCCTCCAGCTTTCTCGAGCCTACCGGTAATAAAAAATTATAGCCTTCCCTCTAAAGGTCAGCTTAAAAGTGAGTCTATAAGGAAGTTTTGCTATTCCAAAAGGATTTCCCTTTTGAAGGAAAAATCTACTCAGACCTTTCGGGGTTTTTTCAAATTGTGGGACGGTGACCATCAATTTCTTTTTTATCCATCGGCACATTGGGCAGCCAGAGGAGCAACCCTAATAAAGAACTGTTTCATTAAGGGACTTTGAAGTGACACGGGAAATCTGCTGCTCTTTCAAAATTAGCTCTTCTTCATCCACATGATTTCAAACATCTCTCGAAAAAACTTCACTTGGTGTAAATAAATCCGCTGCCAATCTCGAGCTCCGGGAAGAGCTGTCATGTTTGCTGACACACACAAATTCCACAGGGTTTTAAAAACAACTTAATTGCACCCAACTTGCCCGAGAGTCTCTTATTTGCTCACCATTAAGTGCTTGACAAAGGATCAGCACTACCCCTGTTTATTGACAGGCAGATTAAAGGAAATTATTCGTCCCAAACCACTGAGCAGTGGCAAAGCTTATTGGGGGCAGGGATCCTCTCAGCCCACGCCTGGCCTCGCACCACCGCATTTCATCTCCCCTCGAATGAAAACCGCGCTTTCCGGAAACCAGAGAGGCTGTTTTCCCTGCGTAATCCCAATTCGGAGTGCCAGACAGCCAGCAGGGAGGACGGGGGGGGGTCTCTGGTGGTACTCACTGGTCTCGGCCGTCTCGTACTCGCTGTCCCGCAGCAGCTCGAAGATGTCCACCTCCACCCTGGCCTTGCCCGCCCGCTCGGGCGCGCGGTTGATGCGGTTCTTGGCCAGGGTGATGGAGAGCCTCTCCCCCCTGCTGCACTCCATGGGGTCATCCAGGATGGCAGCTGTGGGGGAAAAAGGGTTGGCAGGGTTAGGTTTGGGATCTCCCCGATCCCCGCGGGATCTCCGCGTGTGCTCCCGGCACCGCCGGAGCTGGCGCATCCTCCTTCCCACACGTGGCCTTTCCCCATGCTTCTCCCACTCCCCAGGTCTCGCCAGACAGGTGGGTGGTGAGATCTCGGCAGCAGCCTCTGTTTTACCTGCGGGAATGGCACGGCACAGCCACCCACAGCCCGCCGGGCTCCGCGCACTCACTGCCACACGGGCCGGGTGCTGCAACCCTAAAAGGGTGCTCCGACCCCAAAAAGGGTGCTGCAACCCCAAAAAGGGTGCTCCGACCCCAAAAAGAGTGCTCCGACCATAAAAAGGGTGCTCCGACCCTAACAAGGGTGTTCCAACTCCAAAAAGGGTGCTCCGACCCCAAAAAGGGTGCTCCAACCCTAACAAGGGTGCTCCGACCCCAAAAAGGGTGTTCCAAACCCAAAAAAGGGTGCTCCGACCCTAACAAGGGTGCTCCAACCCCCAAAAAGGGTGCTCCAATGCCAAAAAGGGTGCTCCGACCCCAAAAAGGGTGCTCCAACCCTAAAAAGGGTGCTCCGACCCTAAAAAGGGTGCTCCGACCATAAAAAGGGTGCTCCAACCCTAAAAAAGGGTGCTCCGACCCCAAAAAGGGTGCTCCAACCCTAACAAGGGTGTTCCAAACCCCAAAAAGGGTGCTCCAACCCCAAAAAGGGTGCTCCAACCCTAACAAGGGTGCTCCGACCCCAAAAAGGGTGTTCCAAACCCCAAAAAGGGTGCTCCAACCCTAACAAGGGTGCTCCGACCCCAAAAAGGGTGTTCCAAACCCCAAAAAGGGTGCTCCAACCCTAACAAGGGTGTTCCAAACCCCAAAAAGGGTGCTCCAACCCCAAAAAGGGTGCTCCAAACCCCAAAAAGGGTGCTCCAACCCCAAAAAGGGTGCACCAACCCCAAAAAGGGTGCTCCAACCCCAAAAAGGGTGCACCAACCCTAAAAAGGGTGCTCCAACCCTAACAAGGGTGCTCCAACCCTAAAAAGGGTGCTCCAACCCCAAAAAGGGTGCACCAACCCTAAAAAGGGTGCTCCAACCCCAAAAAGGGTGCTCTGACCCTAAAAAGGGTGCTCCAACTCCAAAAACACATAGCCTCACAGCCCAACAAAGGCACAACGGCCCCGAACAAACCCCGGATGGTTCCTTCGTGGCGGCCGGGAGCTGGAATATTTCAGGAAGCGCGTGGGCAGCCGTGGGTGGGGAGGGACAAATATTTTTCAAACAGAAAGCACTTGACTCCTGAACCCACTCAGATCTGTGCCAGGCAGAGGGGGGCGGGGAGGGGCAATATTTTTATTTTCTCGAGGGAAGGTAGAAAGGAATTGGGAGTAGAGAATTCATCCCAGAATTCCATGAGGAGCTGGCACCACAGTGGGTTTGTCCTTGCTGGTCTCAACTTTTCCATTTCACCCTGGGAAGAGCAGTGCTGCTGTTTGCTGCGTGCGTTAAAAATGCACCAATGTCCATCTGCCCTTCCCAAAAATTCCCTCCAAAGGGAGCAGTGCCGTTCAGGCTCCTCGCAGGAGGCAGAGCAGGGATCAGAGGGGCTCTGCAGGGTCCTGGCAGGGAAGGAAGGATCTCCCCGAGCAGCCAGGGTGCCCTGCTGGAGCTTTGGAAGGTGTCCTCGGGCTGCAGTTGGGGTTTTTGGGTAGGGAAAAGCATAAACGAGCATAAAACCCATCAGGTTTTATTTCAGTTAAATAAAAAAAAAAAAAAACTGAATAATATGAAATATAAAACCCTGACTCCTGGGAGCAGGACACCAGGGACACACGGATTTGGGAGGCAGAGCTGGCTGGGAGCAGGGTTAGGGAAGCACGGGGATGTTGTGCTGGGACTGAGGGATCCACAGAGGGATCCCATCACCCTCCACTGCCCCCACGGAATCCCATCTGTGCTCCAGGCTCCTTTTCCTTTGCCTTTCCTGCCCCTGGGACTCGTTTTGACCCCAAAACCCCCAAGCACAGCCCGATCCCAGCACCCAGCTCCCAGCACACCGCAGGGCTCTCTCCCCAGCCCTGCCCTGCCCTGCCCAGCAGGATCTGCTCTCTCCTGCCAGAACTGCAGAGCATCTCTGTGTCCCAGCAGGGGAACCCAAAGGTGCTCCTCTGAATCCTGATTTACTTCATATTCTGAGAATACTCAAGAATTCCTTCTTTTCCGAGTTTTATGGGAGCGAAATTGAAACAAAGCGGGAACGAAAAAACCAAACAAACCCAAAATAACAAAACTAAACCTTTTTCCCTACCCAGCTCTGATTAAATTTGAACTTTGGGAGCAAACACAAGAGGAAGGGGAAAGTGCAAAAGAAAGGGATTCAGATGGAGAACCTGATTTACTTCATATCCTGAGAGAATTCCTTCATTTCTTGGTTTTATGGGAGCAAAATTGAGTTCATCTTAACCTCATAATGCAAGAAAAAGGGTTGTGCTTCCCTCTAAGGCCAGGAGCAGGTTTTTAAAGACATTAATATGGCTGGGGACTACTTTTAATTACAACAAAGCTGGGAGAACGATTTGCCACAAACTCCACTTTTCCAGGAGAGAAGCAGAGGAGAAAGTTCTCACAGACAGAACTCCTCCCTCCAGCCCTGCTCCCAGGGAAGGGAAAATCCATGTGCTGAGCCTGATGAACATCACCAAATTCAGCTTCTGCTCAGGTGCTGATGCTGTGAAATTAAAGTTCGGCGGAGGGGGAGTGGATGTCAGCATTCTCAGGTTCATTAGTTTCTAATTTAAAGCTTCAAAATCACAAAATCGGGGAATGTTTTCCAGTCTGCTCCTAATTGGCAGCTTTCAAACAAAATCCACTTCCACTAGTGCACAGTTAAATGCATTTTAAATATAAAAATAGTCAAAACCAAAGCAAAGTTTCCTCAAGCCACCTAAGCAAAAAAAAAGTTTGCACAAAGCTTTTTTTATCTCTGTTCAGGATGGAATTTTCTATTCTTAGTTTTGAGAATCCTGAAAACTTCCCTAAAGGCGAAGGAAATAAACAAACAAACCCAAAATAACAAAACCAAACTCTTTTCCCTACTTAGCTCTGATTGAATTCCAACTTTGGGGGCAAAGAGGAAGAGGAAAGTGCAGGTTTTGGAAAAGAAAGGAATTCAGATGGAGAACCTGATCCAGGATGGAGGTGGTGGTACATTCCTAAAACCCAGATCCAACTCCATCAGAGTTTCCCATCTCCCTGTGGGATTTGGGATAGGAAATCAGCAAAATGTGCTCATTTTGGGAGACTGGTTACTTTAACTAAATATTAAACCAGCCCCCAGGACTGAGCTGGTAATGAGGCTGAACTAATCTTTATTTATTAAAGCTGGAGGATGAAAAAAAGGTCATTTAATGTTTAAAAAAGGTTGGTTTTAAAGCTTCATGGCTCGGGACACGGTGCCAAAGCTCATCTAATAGTGGCATCATTAAGTATGAACGAAAATCTTTACAGAAATTCCCTTTCATCTCTTCCTGTCTATTAAACAGGGGAAGATGCATCAAGTAAATCTTTAATCCTGAAGACTTACAGCAAAGTCTTTGAACTTTGTTGCCCTCAAAAATCACTTCTATCTTCCCCATCATGATAAATGTCCCCGGTCTAGACTGTTTCTCCATGAATGATGAGAAAAATATTGCAGAGGGAGCCAGGAGCACCTGGATGTGCAGTCCTGAGACTGCTCAGGATTGCCCAGGACTGGCAGAGGCTGAGCTTTCCTCAGGAAAAACATCTCTTCCCATGGGATGTTCCGATCCTAACAGAAAAACATCCTTTATGTTGTCATAATTAGCTTTTGATTCAATTCACCAAGATTTTCCATGCGATTAACACCAAACCCACACGCTCCAGAGGCACAAAACCAGGAGGGTTTATAACTGGGTAATAATCAATCGAGGTTCAAGCAACGAGTGACTCCCACTGCAAATCTCCATCAGGCACGGATTTCAAAGGCAACGCTCAAAGTTAATGATTTAACAGCAAGAAGCAGAAAAAAATAAAAGTATGTTGGTAGCCAGAGAAATGCAAGGGGGTGGGACGGTGCCTTCTGAGAAAAGAGGATTTTAGTGACTGCCCTGCAGGGAATTTCCAGCCCTCGGGGATGGGCAGACAGCATGGGGGAGGAGGAGGCAGGAATTGGTGCTCTGCTGAGAGAAGAGCTGGGAAAAGAGGAATTGGTGCTCTCTGTTGAGAGAGGCGTGGACAAGGAGGAATTGGTGTTCTGCTGAGCCAGGAGATGGGAAAAGAGGAATTGGTGCTCTCTACTGAGCCAGGACTGCACAAGGAGCAGGAATTGGTGCTCTGCTGAGCCAGGAGATGGGAAAAGAGGAATTGGTGCTCTCTACTGAGCCAGGAGCTGCACAAGGAGCAGAAATTGGTGCTCTCTGCTGAGCCAGGAGTGGACAAGGAGCAGGAATTGGTGCTCTCTGCTGAGCCAGGAGCTGCACAAGGAGCAGGAATTGGTGCTCTGCTGAGCCAGGAGATGGGAAAAGAGGAATTGGTGCTCTCTCATGAGTCAGGACTGCACAAGGAGCAGAAATTGGTGCTCTGCTGAGCCAGGGGTGGACACGGAGGAATTGGTGCTCTCTGCTCAGAGAGAAGATGGGAAAACAGAAATTGGTGCTCTGCTAAGCCAGGAGCTGGGAAAAAAGGAATTGGTGCTCTCTGCTGAGCCAGGAGTGGACAAGGAGGAATTGGTGCTCTCTGCTGAGCCAGGGCTGCACAAGGAGCAGGAATTGGTGCTCTGCTGAGCCAGGAGATGGGAAAAGAGGAATTGGTGCTCTCTGCTGAGCCAGGGGTGGACAAGGAGGAATTGGTGCTCTCTGCTCAGAGAGGAGATGCACAAGGAGAAGGAATTGGTGCTCTGCTGAGCCAGGGGAAGGGAAAAGAGGAATTGGTGCTCTCTGCTGAGCCAGGAGCTGCACAAGGAGCAGGAATTGGTGCTCTGCTGAGCCAGGGCTGCACAAGAAGCTCCCTGAGGTGCCCCTGAGCCCACCCAGGACAGGGCCATGTGGCACAGCCCCTCCAGCCCGGGGCACAGCACACTGTGACAGGCACATGCTCAACCCCTTCTGCCTCCTCCCCTGGAAAAGCTCCGGCAGGGGAGGAAGGACACTCATTTCTCACCCCAAACAACTCAGCTGTGCCTCTGTGTGCCACAGCTGCAGCCAGGGCCAGGCAGGGCTGTCACTGTGTCACTGTGTCACTGTCCCCCAGAGCTGGGCAGAGGCACAGCCACCATCAGTGCAATCCCATCCTCCGCAGCCTGGCTGGGCTGGGAGCAGGCTGAGGGAGCAGAACCCTCCGTGCTGCCGTTCCCCAGGGCCGTGCAGCCCCAGCAGACTCCAGAAGGTGTCCCTGCCAGGCTGATCCCACTGCAGCATCACTTCTTCAGTTGTGGTTCGGCCACGACCTAATGAAGGCACGTTTTTATAACAAGAACAGCGAACAGATGTCACCGCGAGGATTACAAACAGCTACAACAAACTGTGTTCAGCTGACCTTTCCCTGTTCACGGCTTTTTTTTTTTTTTTGTATTTACATTTTCTCAGCTGCTTTTTATACCTTTGAAATGTAAAGTCATACTCAGAAATGCGATTTCCATCTCAAGGCATCTCTTGAAAATGTAGATTTAACACAGCACTGGCTTGGTAAACAGGATATTTCACTGCTCATAGCCTGTCCCTCCAAGTGAAAAACACATAAAGGTGTCTGCAGTATTTCCTAAATGTCCCTAGTGACAGGTTAAGATCACACCTACAACCTCTTCTGATTTACATTGTAAACACAGCCCCAGAATCACTGAGGGTGGAAAAGACCTCCAAGATCACCTGTGATCCATCCACATCCCCACCAGTGCCACCAGTGCCACCAGTCCAGCCCTTCCTTGGGAGGGATGAGGACTCCAAACCTCCCTGGGCAGTCCCTTCCAGTGTTTAACAACCTTTTCCAGGAGGAAATTCCTCCTCCTGTCCACCCTGAGCCTCCCCTGGCACAACTCGAGACTGTTCCTTCTCTTCCCATCGCTTTCCCTGCAGCAGATCCCAAATCCCCGCGGCTGTCCCCTCCTGTCAGGAGCTGTGCAGAGCCACAAGGTCCCCCCCTGATCCCCTTTTCTCCAGGCTGAGCCCTTTCCCAGCTCCCTCAGGATTCTCCATTCCCTTCCCTGGACACCTCCAGCCCCTCCACGTCCCTCTTTCCACGAGGATCCCAGAACTGGACACAGAATTCCAGGCGGCTCCTGCTGCCCACACTGTTCCCTACTCCTCCAACCCTCTCTTTATCAGTTTCAGATCTGCAATCCCAGTTCAACCCAGTTCAGCCACCCAGAAGATCCCGCCAGTCCTTCCTCTCCAAACCAGGAAAGCCAAAAGCATTCCAGGAAAACATTTCATTCTCCAAACACCCACATCCCACTCAGGAGAACACCCCAGGACAGGGAGGAATCACCCCAGACCTCACATCTCCCATCCTCCTGCTCCCCAAACCATCCCCTGCAGCCTCGTGAACTCCAAACCCCCAAACCCACGAGGCTGCAGGGTCAGGTGATTAAAAATTGTTGCCAAAATTGCCTCATTTTTGTGCTTTTCCGCTCTGCTGAATAAGGTATCAACCCTCCAGGCTGTCAATAGAGTAAAGGAGAAGAAATTTGCACAGTTCCTCATTACAGGGCTGTCAAGTGGAGCTCCAGTGGAGAAACAGGTGGGATTGTATTTCCATTATAATCTCTGAAGTGCTGCTTAAAAATAAAATAAAAAGGCGTCAACACGCTATTACTCTGCGAGGAAAGAGCATCTCATCAAGGGAAAAAGAAGATCTGAAAACATAAAATCTCCTTCACAAAGAGACTTGATAATGTTTGTCTGGTCGGGGTAGCAGAGGGCTATTTATTGCTCTTGGCCAGCACTGGAAATCTGCATTTAAATGGAGCTTCCCTCTCATTCCTGCTACCCAGAGAGAGCAAATTCAGGGGAGAGAGAGAGAAAGGAGGGGAGACATGATAAAAACAGCTGAGGGCTTTAGTTCCTGCTGCTTGAAACACAATCTCTCTTTTATCTTCTTTAATAATTGCTTTGGGTACATAAAATCAGAATTACATTCCCCGAGACCTGGAGTTCCCAGGAAAACTGAGAAGGAAGTGGTGACCCAGCCATCATGATGGGATGCAGAACCTCAGTGGGATCATCCCTGTACCCCAAAAACATCATCCCTGCATCCCAAAAACATCATCCCTGTACGCCAAAAACATCATCCCTGCATCCCAAAAACATCATCCTTGAACCCTAAAAACATCATCCCTGCATCCCAAAAACATCATCCCTGCACCCCAAAAACATCATCCCGGCATCCCAAAAACATCATCCCTGCACCCCAAAAACATCATCCCGGCATCCCAAAAACATCATTCCTGCACCCCAAAAACATCATCCCGGCATCCCAAAAACATCATCCCTGCATCCCAAAAACATCATCCCTGCATCCTAGAAACATCATCCCTGTTCCTCACAAACATCATCCCTATACCCCAAAAACATCATCCCTGCACAAAAAATATCATCCCTGTACCTTAAAAACATCATCCCTGCATCCCAAAAACATCATCCCTGCATCCCAAAAACATCATCCCTGCATCCCAAAAACATCATCCGTGAACTCTAAAAACATCATCCCATGACCCCAAAAACATCATCCCTACATCCCAAAAACATCATCCCTGCACCCCAAAAACATCATCCCTGTAACCCAAAAACATCATCCCTGCATGAAAAATATCATCCCTGTACCTTAAAAACATCATCCCTGCAGCCCAGAAATATCATCCGTGAACTCTAAAAACATCATCCCATGACCCCAAAAACATCATCCCTGTACCCCAGAAACATCATCCCTGCATCCCAAAAACATCATCCTTGAACCCTAAAAACATCATCCCTATACCCCAGAAACATCATCCCTGCACCCCAAAAACATCATCCCTGTATGCCAAAAACATCATCCCTATACCCCAAAAACATCATCCCTGCATGAAAAATATCATCCCTGTACCTTAAAAACATCATCCCTGCAGCCCAGAAACATCATCCCTGCACCCCAAAAACATCATCCCTGCATCCCAAAAACATCATCCGTGAACTCTAAAAACATCATCCTTGAACCCTAAAAACATCATCCCTGCACCCCAAAAACATCAACCCTGTAACCCAAAAACATCATCCGTGAACTCTAAAAACATCATCCTTGAACCCTAAAAACATCATCCCTGCACCCCAAAAACATCATCCCTGCACCCCAAAAACATCATCCTTGAACCCTAAAAACATCATCCCTGCACCCCAAAAACATCATCCCTGCACCCCAAAAACATCATCCCTGCACCCAAAAACATCATCCCTGCAGCTCAGAAACATCATCCCTATACCCCAGAAATATCATCCCTGCATCCCAAAAACATCATCCCATGACCCCAAAAACATCATCCCTCTGGGGCACTCGTCATCCCACCAGCTTTTGGGAATACAAATCCCATTCCAAGGCAGCAGCAAGCACCCTGAGTGTGAGGAGAGGAGCAAAAGGGCACAAAAAGGTGAAAAAAGGGTCTGAAATGGGAATGCCCCATCCGGAGATGGTTCATGGGGTCTGAATCCACCCTCTGGGAAACTGATTTGAAAGGGAAATTCCTGAGGATTTCCACAGCCAGACTGGAGGCACTGCAGCTGTGGAGAAAGTCCTGATCTGGGGGTTTAAACACTGGGATTGTGACCAGAGAAATCCCACTCCATGCCCTGAAAAGGATGCCAAGAGACATCCCAAAAACGAGGAGAGAAAGGCAGGGAGGAGGAACGAGGGATTGAACCTTCCTGAGGTGTAAGGGAATGGGATTGTGGCTCTGAAAGAAAGGCACAGGCTGGAAGAAGTTGCACAAAACCCAAACCCCAGGGAATTCCAGGCACTAGGAGCTTGTTTCTGCCCGTGTGGATGTGGTGTGGTGAGATGGCTTTTTTATTTCCCCTAAATTTCGCTCACAGCAGGAGCTCCCCATCGCACTGCCCTCTAATCCAGATTTTCAGCATCTCTGCAAAGCCCCATCTGTCAAACCGGACCAGAGCTCACCAAAAAATCCAAATCCCCGCACGGCCACCCACATCCCCTAAATGCCTACATCTTACTTCCTTAGGAAAGCGGCCTAAAAACACCAACCAGAGTTGGGAAGATCATTTTTCTGCCTGTCTTTTGCTTCCATAATGTCAAGCTGAGTTTCCAAAGGAAGTTTTTCCTGCCCTTTTTCACGGTCTCGGGTGACTGACAGCAGCTGTGGTTTTGTAGGAGGAGAGCACTGGGAAGTCCTGGCGGGGCCAATAAACTTGGCAAGACCAAGGAACGAGCGAGAACTTAATTAAGTCAGTGGAGAGTATAAATGTAAGAAAAATAACCACACAAACCCCAAGTGCCACTGCCAGGCGAGCGAAAAGAATGAGGAAGGGGGAAACAATGGGTAAAATCCTGAGTTAAAGAAACAAAACAACAAAAAAGCCAACAAAAGGGAAAGTCCAGTAGGATTTATGGCTCTAATCATGGGTTTGAGAGCTGGCAATGAATAATGGAGCTGTGGGATTTGGGGCTGGAGAGCAGGCAGAGCCTGCCACGGGATGCGGAGGCAGCAAAGGAGCCAGACCCCGCAAAATACCCTCAATAAATGTGTTCTGCACCCAAAACACCCCAAAACCCCAGAGCTCCATCCCCAGGGGTGGCTGAGTTTCGTGGCCATTCCTGCACACACAACAGGGCCTGCAACACTTCGGGATTTTCTGACAGAAAGGGATTTAATGAGAGAAATATCACCAAACCTGGCGCTTTGCCGGGCAGGGGAACCATTTCTGGAACCTCCTTCTGATCACAGAATTTTTAAGGTTGGAAAAGGCCTCTGAGACCATCAGTCCAACCATGTCCCCATGTGCCACATCCACACGTTTCTGGAACATTCCAAGGATGGTGACTCCACCACCACTGCCCTGTCCCAGTGCTTGGCAGCCCTTCCCATGGAGAATTTTTTCCCCAATATCTAATCCAGAGCTCCCCTGGAGCAACTTGAGGCCATTTCCTCTCATCCTGGTGAGGATGAGACAGAATGTGACAGGATTTAAGGAATTCTGGGTCCTTCTAAAGCCACTGAATTTCCACCAAGATTTAAGGAATTCCGGATCCCTGTAAAGCCACTGAATTCCCATTAAGATTTAAGGAATTTCGGGTCCCTCTAAAGCCACTGAATTTCCATGAAGATTTAAGGAATTTCGGGTCCCTCTAAAGCCACTGAATTTCCATTAAGATTTAAGGAATTTCGGGTCCCTCTAAAGCCACTGAATTTCCATGCAGATATAAGGAATTTCGGGTCCCTCTAAAGCCACTGAATTTCCATGAAGATTTAAGGAATTTCGGGTCCCTCTAAAGCCACTGAATTCCCATTAAGATTTAAGGAATTTCGGGTCCCTCTAAAGCCACTGAATTTCCATTAAGTGGGGCTTTAATGACCACATTCCTCTAAACTCTTCTGGATATCTCAGCATTTAAAGTGATTTTTCTCTCCTTCCAGCCTCTCCCTGTTCCAGGGAGGTGCCAGCTTTGGCTGATCCCTCCCAGGCTGGAAAATCTGGGACTGCACAGCTCAGCCCCAAGGATGGAGGAGGGAAATGCCAGCTCCAAGTGTCCCCAGTCCAGCAGAATAATCCACACAGAGACAGAAATTAGCCTTGGGTGTACTCCCAGCACCAAGGTGGGAAGGGGGAAAAGGTTGTGGAGGGATCTGGGGGTTTGTTTTCATTAATATAGAGAGTTTAGAGATATTTTGCACCACTTTTAGTTGTGTTACAAATCACTGGCCGCTGCTGCTGTGACAAATCTCTAAAAGATGGGCCCAAGGACAAGGCTCCACCATGCTGGATGGAGATATGGCAATTCCTATAAAGATATGAGCCAGACAAATGATAGGGGAAATGATTTTCATTCTCTCGTGATGGATGAAGAGTGAGGAGATAAAGCAGCTCCTCAAGGCTCTCCGGGCCCACGTGGCGAATAAACAGATTTAATGTGCCAAGAGGCTTCAGGAAGCCTTGTTCAGAGATTCAGGATTTCTGCCACCAAAATGTGACATTTGTGCCTCAATCCTCAGCATTTGAGGGCATCACAAAGACAAAGCCAGCACTGTTACCAGATATTTTGGGAGATGGGAATCCCTGGGAGCAGGAATGTGTATGAAGAGAAATGGGGCAATGGCACACGGCTGAGGACACGATGGAAAAAACAAACTACGCTTGGGAGACTTTAGGTTGGAAAGGACCTTGGAGATATCAAACTCCACCCCAATGCCATGTGTAGGGACACTTCCCTGGGCAGGGACACTTCCATAGGTAGGGACACTTCCACGGGCAGGGACACTATACATGGGGAGGGACATTTCCATGGGCAGGGACACCTTCATGTGCAGGGACACCTTCCATAGGCAGGGACACCTTCATGGGCAGGGACACTTCCACGGGCAGGGACACTTCCATGGGCAGGGACACCTTCCCTGGGCAGGGACACCTTCATGGGCAGGGACACTTCCATGTGTAGGGACACTTCCATGGGCAGGGACACCTTCCATGGGCAGGGACACCTTCATGGGCAGGGACACCATACATGTGTAGGGACACTTCCATGGGCAGGGACACTTCCATGGGTAGGGACACCTGCCGTGGTCAGGGACACCATACATGGGCAGGGACACCATACATGGGCAGGGACACTTCCACTAAACCAGGCTGCTCCAACAGAAAAGCCAAACAAAGGTGGGAAAAGGTGACATTGAAACCCCACCCCTCTCCCAGAGGATGAGGATATCCTAACCCACATCAAAGAGCTGATCCAGCTATAAAACAACACCTGAGCCTTTCCCTGTGGTTATTTTCCTTTCAATCCTCAGGATTGTCTCCATGCCTTGGCTTTCCTGACAGAACAAACACCTTCAGCTGCTGAGTCACCCTGGAATGAGATGCTAAGGAGCTGCCACAGCAGATGTGGAAGCCCTTCAGATCCAATATCGATCAATCTGCACAGCCTCTATTTATTTATTTTTTGCCACTCAGCCTTCAGCTGATTTAATAGGTTGCTTTAATGTCTTCCTGCCTTCCCTCGTTAGTATGCTCTGCCCACTGCAATCCTTCTCCCCTGATGGCTTCTTCCCTGACTCCTGGATGGGGAAGAGAAACAGCAATTTTCTTTTCCCTGGACTCTGACATGGTGTCCCCTGCCTTTCTATCCATCTTAGCAGCACACTGGTAATTCATCTAATCCTAGGATACTTTTTCTGGTTGTATGGACAAAAAAAAGAGCAGCACCATTTTGTTTTTTAGACAGCTTTTGGAGGGAAGGGATCTGCAGAGCCCTAAGTGAGAGAAGTGATGCACAGCAATGTCCTTGCTTGGAGCAATTTGTCTCAGCATCCTCTGGAGACCACCCCTGAGTGGAGGGTGGCAAACACTGCCTGGAGAACCCCCGGCACAACAGAAAAAACAACCACAAAATCCTTAAAAAGTTACTCAAAAGTTTTCCCGGAGAATCTCTGAGGTTTCTAGCGCGAGGCCCTCCAGTGTGGGTGAAGAAGAACTTTTGGGCAAACAGCTTTTGCTTTCAGCTTGGGAGCTCATTACAGATTCTCCTACATCTGGAAAACTTTTAAAGACACCACACAGAAACAGGAAAGGGCAAGCGAAGAGCCAGAAAGGAAGGGGGAAAAAAGCAAGGATACAGAAAATCTCAGCTGCAGAGAGTAAATTAAATCAGACACAAAAACTCGCAGTGAACAAGGCTGAACAAAGCCGAAGGAAAAGCTGTTCCAGACTCCGAGGATGTCAGGAATGATGGAAGAGCTGGTGGGGCTGGGGAGGAATCAGCACCAGCACTGGGTGAGGATTGAGACATTCCAGACCCAGCCAGGCTTGTAGAGCAGAGGGAGTGGAGTGAATTACATCTCCTGCAGTCTGTTCCGAAGCTTCTTAGAGGGGATACTGAATTAGTGACATTAATGCAGCAAGAAATTGGATCAGGTTCCCAGTGATAAGCTTAATTAAACAACAGTTTTCCATAGGCTGGGGTTTATGTTATAAATAAGCAACATTTATACTGATTAATTGAAGTCATGGTTCAGATCATTAAATCCTCCTCCTCCCAACCATCTCAATGAGGATACCTGCACGAGCTGGAGTCGGCACTGCTGTTCTGACACTTGGGGAGCCCAGGGGGGATAGGGGACCTCGCCAAGGCTCCTTCCCGCTGTCCTGGACTCCCGTGGGTGGCCCTGGGATTCCTGCTGGGGGTTTCTGTGGGGATTCTGTGGTTTCTGACTCTCGCTGCTGTCACATGGGGAGTCAGGCTGGCAGCCTCAGGCAGTGCCACGTTCCCAGCACTGCTCCGAGTCTGTAAAAGACTTCTTAACACAGCAATGAAAACATCTTGGAGACAGCCAGCTGTGTCAGCTGCCCTCACAAATCCAATTCTTTTTCATTATCCAAGCCAGGAGAGCCTGCCTGGAGAAACAGAGCTGCTTTATCATCCTCTCCCTGCAGGAGAGATGTCCTGGGCCACTTCTGGGACAGCAAAGTGTGACCCCAAACCTCCCCTCGCTGTCACCCACTCCTGGCCACCCCTCTGAGCTCAGCCCACGCCGAACACCCTGCAGAGCTAAAGGGGAAAACCCTTCTGAAAGGCCTCACTCCACGAGATTGGAGGTTTAAAGATGAAATTCCCACTCCAGCACCGCTCTGAGCCAGGATCAATTAAGGATCATGTCTAACACTTATTCTAATTGGAATTATGAAAACAGAGCAGACCCTTTGTCCCTTCCTTCTCAGCTTTCTGCTCCTTCCTCCAGCAGCCTGAGAGGTTTTATAGAGCTCTCATATTTCAGAGAGTGGCCTTGGTGCTCTGAAGTGAAAAGTCAGCTTGGGAGAGCACGGCTTGCTCCAGCTCATCCATCACATCTGCTCCCAAACCCAGTGGTTATTAAAAATTAGAGCTGGTCAAACCATTGTTATATTTTGACACATGGAGAATATTATTATCATCCTTCCCTGCTACCCCCAGTCCCTCCCCATGAATCATTCATGAGTCTCTCCTGATTCCTGCGGAAGAGCTGAGCTTTGTGCAAGACAGATTTCCTGCCCGTGGAGCAGAGCCACGCTGGAGGGAGGCTCTGGAGGGAGCCAAGATGAGGCCCCAGGTCTTTAATGAGCCCATCAAATGGTCCCAACAAATTCTGCGAGGATGATCAGCAGCTCCTCCATCTCCTCCAGCCTCTTCCCCTTTTTCTTAACGCAATCCTTGCAGATTGGGAAGTGACTAACAGGCACAATAATAAAATAAACTTCATTTTGGATCAGTGGCAGGACTGGGGCTATTTCCTCCATCTCTTCACCATCACAGAAACTGTCTTTTAAATGGATAACAATGATTGTGAGGGTCCAGTTATTACCTTGAAACCTCGCATTTTGATATATCCAAAGCTGTTCCCTTCTATAAATAACAGTTATTACTGTAAAGTGATTTTCCCTCTCCTGTACTTCCAAAGAGTTCCTGCAGGAGATGGTGGAGAAAATGGATTCCATTAACACCACACTTAGGCCCCGTTGCTTTCATACCTTAACTCCCATCATTAATCTTCTAATGTGTCTTTAAACAAACTCCATTCATCCCACAGCAATTCTTCCCTTTCCTTTCCCCCCCAGTCCCTTTTCCCACTCAAACAGGAGCTCTTCCTCCCCTGACTCATCTGTGGGTGTTGTGCTCCTGCCAGCCAGGGAAAAGCATTTTGTTCCTGGTAATTGCAAGGGAAAACAGTCAGGGGAGAGACAACACACCGGGAGGAGCTGGAAACGCTCGAGGAGGATCACTTTGCTGAGGAGAGAATTCCAAACTAACCCTGGGCAGGTCCTCAGCACAGGGAGAACATTCCCTGTGGCACTCAGCAGCCTCTGAGCATCCTAAAATCCTGAGAATCCTACAGATGCAGCTGCCAGGTGCCACTTCTGTCTGCTTTGATGAGAAACAAGGCTGTTCTTTCTCGTGACAGGCACGGGACAAGTGCAACTCTCTGAAACAGCTCCAGAATTCTGAAAAAGCTCAATTTCTCAGCAGCCACAGAAATGCTGTCACCTCCTTTTCGTGGGGAGAAGAGGCAGAAAACACAGCTCGATCCTGCAGTGGAATTCAGACACCAATCCTGCCCCCGAGGGGGTAAAATCCCACCTTTTCCAAGCAGCTCATCCCTCTCCTCCATGGAGCAGCACAGGTCCTGCTCGCCCTGCCGAGGCCACAGTGCCCACCCAGCCAGGGGAACACACTGACCTTCCAGAAAAGGTAAAAACCCCATTTTCCAGGCTAATTAAGGCTAATTATGCATTATCCATGAGGTACGTGGGCACAGGAGCACAGCTCCGGGGAATGGCGCTGCATTTGGGGACACTGTCCCACGATGTCACCCCCACTCCACATCTGCCCCCCCTACAGCCCCGAAAGAGGAGGGTCCCTCCCCAAAAATCTCATTTTCACAAATGCTTTTCCAAGGGCAAGCCATGACTGTGAACTGGAGGTAAATAGCCTTCACCTCAGAGTTCCTGATTTTCCTCTGCCACCTCTGGGAGCAGAAACAGCCAAGATTCACACTTGGAGTGACCTCGGTGACATGTGGACCTTTCTGCTGTGCCCTCCTCCCCCAGGAGCACTGCCACTCCCTCTGCCCTCGCCCAGCCACAGCCTCTCCTTCATTAGCATCTGTCAGATCCAATTAACAAGAGCAGGGACGTCAGGAACATTCCCAAAGTCTCCTGTGAGAGGCACTTGACAAGAGCCCCCACCCTTGAGAAGATGGGGTAAAGTCCCCAAAAAATTGTCATTAATTGTCATTAAAAAATTGTCTCATGTGAGAGTCACTTGAAAGGAGCCCCCACCCTCGAGAAGATGGGGTAAAGTCCCCAAAAATTGTCATTAATTAATTGTCATTAAAATACTGTCATTAAAATTGTTTCCTGCGAGAGCCACTTGACAAGAGGGGTAAAGTCCCCAAAAAAATTGCCATTAATTGTCATTAAAATTGTCTCCTGCAAGAGCGACTTGACAAGAGCCCCCACCCTCGAGAAGATGGGGTAAAGTCCCCAAAAAATTGCCATTAATTGTTATTAAAATTGTCTCCTCTGAAAGCCACTTGACAAGATGGGGTAAAGTCCCCAAAAAATTGCCATTAATTGTCATTAAAAAATTGTCATTATAACTGTTTCCTGCGAGAGCCACCACCCTTGAGACAGGAGCCTCCACCCTTGAGAAAATGGGGTAAAGTCCTCAAAAAATTGGCATTAATCGTCATTAAAATTGTCTCCTGTGAGAACCACCACCCATGAGACAGGAGCCTTCACCCTCGAGAAAATGGGGTAAAGTCCCCAAAAATTGTCATTAATTAGTTGTCATTAAAAAATTGTCATTAAAACTGTCTCCTGTGAGAGCCACTTGACAAGATGGGGTAAAGTCCCCCCAAAAAATTGCCATTAATTGTCATTAAAAATTGTCATTAAATCTCTCTCCTGTAAGAGGCACTTGAGAGGAGCCTTCACCCTCGAGAAGATGGGGTAAAGTCCCCAAAAAATTGTCATTAATTAATTGTCATTAAAATTGTTTCCTGCGAGAGCCACTTGACAAGAAGGGTAAAGTCCCCAAAAAAATTGCCATTAATTGTCATTAAAATTGTGTCCTGCAAGAGCCACTTGACAAGAGCCTCCACCCTCGAGAAGATGAGGTAAAGTCCACAAAAAATTGCCATTAATTGTAATTAAAAAATTGTCATTAAAACTGTCTCCTGCAAGAGCCACCACCCTCGAGAAGATGGGGTAAAGTCCCCAAAAAATTGTCACCAATTGTCATGAAAAAATTGCCATCAAAACTGTCTCCTGTGAGAGCCACTTGACAAGATGGGGTAAAGTCCCCCCAAAAAATTGCCATTAATTGTTATTAAAAATTGTCATTAAATCTCTCTCCTGTGAGAGGCACTTGACAGGAGCCCCCACCCTCGAGAAGATGGGATAAAGTCCCCAAAAAATTGTCATTAAAATATTGTCATTAAAATTGTTTCCTGCAAGAGCCACTTGACGAGAGGGGTAAAGTCCCCAAAAATTTGCCATTAATTGTCATTAAAAAATTATCATTAAAATTGTCTCCCATGAGAGCCACTTGACAGCAGCCTCCACCCTTGAGGAGATGGGGTAAAGTCCCCAAAAAATTGTCATTAATTAATGGTCATTAGAAATTTGTCATTAAAATTGTCTCCTGTGAGAGCCACTTGACAAGAGCCCCCACCCTCGAGAAGATGGGGTAAAGTCCCCAAAAAATTGTCACCAATTGTCATGAAAAAATTGCCATTAAAACTGTCTCCTGTGAGAGCCACTTGACAGGATGGGATAATGTCCCCCAAAAAATTGCCATTAATTGTCATTAAAAATTGTCATTAAATCTCTCTCCTGTAAGAGGCACTTGAGAGGAGCCCCCACCCTCGAGAAGATGGGATAAAGTCCCCAAAAAATTGTCATTAATTGTTATTAAAATTGTCTCCTGTGAGAGCCACTTGACAAGACGGGTAAAGTCCCCAAAAAAATTGCCATTAGTTGTCATTAAAAAATTATCATTAAATCTTTCTCCTGTGAGAGCCACTTGAGAGGAGCCTTCACCCTCGAGAAGATGGGATAAAGTCCCCAAAAAATTGCCATTAAGTGTAATTTTAAAATTGTGATTAAAACTGTCACCTGTGAGAACCACCACCCTTGAGACAGGAGCCTCCACCCTCAAGAAGATGGGGTAAAGTTCCTAAAAAATTGTCATTAATTAATTGTCATTAATTAATTGTCATTAAAACTGTCTCCTGCGAGAGCCACTTGACAGGAGCCCCCACCCTTGAGGAGATGGGGTAAAGTCCCCAAAAAATTGCCATTAATTGTCATTAAAATTGTCATTAAAATTGTCTCCTGCGAGAGCCACTTGATAGGAGCCTCCACCCTCGAGGAGATGAGGTAAAGTCCACAAAAAATTGCCATTAATTGTAATTAAAAAATTGTCATTAAAACTGTCTCCTGCGAGAGCCACCACCCTCAAGAAGATGTGGTAAAGTCCCCAAAAAATTGTCACCAATTGTCATGAAAAAATTGCCATCAAAACTGTCTCCTGTGAGAGCCACTTGACAAGACGGGGTAAAGTCCCCCCAAAAAATTGCCATTAATTGTCATTAAAAATTGTCATTAAATCTCTCTCCTGTAAGAGGCACTTGACAGGAGCCTCCACCCTCGAGAAGATGGGGTAAAGTCCCCAAAAAATTGTCATTAAAATATTGTCATTAAAATTGTTTCCTGCAAGAGCCACTTGACGAGAGGGGTAAAGTCCCCAAAAATTTGCCATTAATTGTCATTAAAAAATTATCATTAAAATTGTCTCCCATGAGAGCCACTTGACAGCAGCCTCCACCCTTGAGGAGACGGGGTAAAGTCCCCAAAAAATTGTCACCAATTGTCATGAAAAAATTGCCATTAAAACTGTCTCCTGTGAGAGCCACTTGACAGGATGGGATAATGTCCCCCAAAAAATTGCCATTAATTGTCATTAAAAATTGTCATTAAATCTCTCTCCTGTAAGAGGCACTTGAGAGGAGCCCCCACCCTCGAGAAGATGGGATAAAGTCCCCAAAAAATTGTCATTAATTGTTATTAAAATTGTCTCCTGTGAGAGCCACTCGACAAGATGGGGTAAAGTCCCCCAAAAAATTGCCATTAATTGTCATTAAAAATTGTCATTAAAATTGTCTCCTGTGAGAGCCACTCGACAAGACGGGTAAAGTCCCCCCAAAAAATTGCCATTAATTGTCATTAAAAATTGTCCTTGCCCCTCCTGATGCTCCCCTGGCAGCTCAGAGCACTCCCGTGGACTCTCCCACCTTTTGGAAATGCCCATCCCTGCTCCTAAACTCCAGCTGCTCTCCCCTTTGCCACTCCTCCTGCTGGAGGGGAGGATTTCGGGCCAACAATTCGGGGTTTGCAGGTGCCTCCCTGGAGCTGTTGCCCTCCCCTCCAAAGCCTTTCACAAAAAAGCGCTTGGCTGTGCTTCCCCTGCTCCTGATTAACCACTTAATGAGGAGTCTGCACAGAGCAAAATCAACAGGAAATGAGGCCAGCACGAGCCACCGCGTCCCTCCTGTTCTCAGCAGGGAAAAAATCCAAAATATTCCCCCAAAGAGTGGCACAAGCTCAAGTGGAAGAGGCAAAGTGCTTTTCCTAGGAAACACCAACCCCCTCTACATATCCTTAATATCACAGAGCTCAATGATGGAATATTCATAAATATTCAGGAATATTCATAAATAAAAGCTTGATCTTATGTGGGAATAGCTCCTGAACCAACTGGTTCTCATCCTGTCCCTGCTGCAAGAGGTCACTTTTTACCACTTTTAAAGTAGATAACTTTGCTGCAAGGTTATGGTTTTTCTTTTTTTTGTTGTTGTTGTTTGTTGTTTGTCATCTAAAGGAAAAAAAAAAAAGAGACAGGCTGGAATAATTTTTTGGCAGAGAAGCCCTGACAATATCTTCTAGGTCAAAAGCGGTGTTGCTCGAAAAATTTAAATTTCTTGAGCTCAGCAAATGTTTTTTTCAAGGAGTGGAGAGGGTTTTCATTACATTGGAAGTCTCTGAATGCAGGATTTTTTCTGTAGAAAATCACGAGCCAAGTTGGGAGATGCTACTAAAGTCCAAAATAAAGGATACTAATCACTTGGCTGTGACTTTATTTCTCATATAACCAGATCTGATACGTGTTTGTGCCCATATGTATAAATAAAACACGAAAACACAACCTTTGTTTAAAATTAACTGCTAAGTTAAGGATTCCACACTACCAAGAGCAGCAAAATTCTGTCCCTTCACTTAGGGGAGCTCAGCAGAAGCTTCTCCATTTCCTTTCTGGAGCAGGAATTTGCAATTCCCAGACTCCAGGACTTCCCACAGCCCTTCCTTCCCCAAAACCTCAAAAGCAGAGCACGCAACCCCAATTTCCTCCCCTCCAGCACTTCCTAAACCCCACCACATCCCCAAACTGCGAACATTGGCAGTGCCCACGGCTCAACATCGAGAGCTTCAATTAAATCAATTAACATCCCCATCCACGGCTAATATTGGAGACGTAGGAGAGGCTTTATTATCCAAATAGAAAATCAGTTTGTGTGTCCAGATGGTCACTGGAGGCGCTGGAATTGCCACACTCTCGCTGTGTTTGGGCCTGTTTCAATGGCACCAGCCCTGCTGATCGGCTTGGAGGAGAGCCTGTGCCATCTGGGCGAGAGGAGCTTCATTGTCTGCCTGGCAGGCTCGGGGTAAACACAGCTCCCCCACCCACGCCACTGCCATTTATTAAATGTTGAGTCTGGGAGAGGAGCAGAGCGCTGGGAACGGAGCTGGGGCTGAGGAAGAGCAGGGAGGAGAGGGATGCTCGGGGGAGATGCTCTGGGATGCTCAGGGGCAAGGAAGGGAGGGATCCCAGCTGAGATTTTAGCCCCAAACAGATGCCTTAGGATTTTAGCACCTGTAATTTCATGTATAAGCTCCTGCTCCCCTCAAACAATTCCCCTCAAACAATTCTCCTCAAGCAATTCCTCTCTAAGCCCGAACTTCAAGCACACCTCACAATCTCAGGCCCCAAGATATATAAAGAAAAGGGAATTGGGGGAGCAAACTTGGAGTGATTGACTTCATTACCTGGAGCTGTAATTGGAGGATTAAACCTTGATATGCAAGTGGACAGAACTTATAAAGTATGAAAAACTTATTAAAAAAATTCCAAAGTATGAAAACCTCATGACCTTATAAAAGACTTAGAAAGCATGAAAAACCTGTGACCATTGTCCATTTTGGGTGTAGCCCTGGGTGGGCTGTGCTGCCCCAAATGCACCTGAAGGGCTTTCAATAAATAAAACTGGTTTTATTCTCTTAACTTTGTCCAGCCTCTGTTTTAGGTGAGCCCATCAAGGCATCAAAACCCTCTCAGTGCCACCTCCTCCACCTGGCAGCGATTCATCCCCAGCACCTCTGATCTGCTCTTCAGGAGAATCCCTCCTTTAAAATCCCCATTATCTCCACAGCCCGCAGAGCTCCCGTCCCCCCCTGCAAAAAGAACCTCTGAGGCAGCCAAATTAACCAGTGCTGCTTCCTGCTCTACAAAACCTTCAAACCCAGCCCCAGCCATCAAGAGAGCTCGGGACAGGCTCGGTGACAATTTCTGAGCATCCCCAGCTCCTTCTCGGCGTCCTAATGACAGCGAGGCAGAGCTCACAGCCACCGAGTCTCTAACTACTGTTAAAAACCTCCTATTAGTCCCCCGGTGTCACCTCCCTGTCGGAAAATCGAGGGGATAATCCTTCTGTTCTCGTGCTCTTGATCTAGTCCGGCAGAAGAGATTTTTTTTTTTTTTCCCCCTCATTATGCATCAGCACAGGAGGTTTCACACAGGACAGGCACAGCCACGCAACCAAAAGCGACAGCTCGGCAATGTTTGCCTGTGCACAAGTGAAAAATAGCATGAAAGGAGATTATTATTATTGGAAAAACTACGGGGAAAAAGAAAAAAAAAAAAGGAAAAACAAAAAGAAACCAAAAAAGGAAAAAAAACCAAACAAAACCTTTGTGAGATACAAAGCCCGGTGCAGTTCTGCTAAAAGTGAAACAGGTTACAAAAGTGATTCTGTGAAAATGGATGTATCATTCTCTCCTGACATGACATTGCCTCAATTAAGTTTTCTGTTGGAGGTAACCCAGAGGCAGCGCAGTGAGGTAGCAGATGGAAAAGTCTGCCTGGGAGGGGAAATGCAGGGTTTTCCTGGCTGCAGGTACATCAGGCAATTTATTGTTCTTTTTTTCCTCTCGCATTCAGTGCTTCTGACGAGGTCAACAGGTGGGGAGCAGAGGATTGGGATTCAGATTTCACACATCAGAGGGGAAACAGTCAAATGGAAAAAGCTCTGGGAGCAGCAACTGAGAAATTATATTTATGTGCTTTTTCTCACCTCCAGCCCCGTGCCTTTATTTTATTGAAAACTGTCACATTAACGTAGTTCTCAAGGAAATGCATAAAGCTCTCCTGCATTTCCCAGCGCTGTGCTCTGGTGGTTTGCGGGGATAAAAGGAATTTTTGGGGTGGGATCGGAATGCCTGAGGGCACACAGAGCTCCCCCCTGGGAACAGAGATTTTCCCTGGCCCTGGGTGGGTCGGGTGGTGAACCCAGGGAGCAGAATTTTTAGGTGAGCAAAGGCAGGGTGAGAAGCACCAACTCAAAACCTGCTGCAGGCAGGGGCAGGATGAGAGGGAACAGCCTCAGGCGGCACCGGGGAGGCTCAGCTTGGACATCAGGAGGAATTTCTGCATGGAAAAAGTTGTGAAACGTTGGCAGGAGCTGCTCGGGGAGGTGGTTTGGAGTCCTCAGGGAATGGCTGGACATGGCCCTCAGGTCACAGGTTGGACTCGATGGCCTGGGAAGGCTTTTCCAGCCTAAATGATTCTGGGATCCATTCGAGGCCCTTCCTTGCTTGCCATTCTCACACAGCCTCAGCAGCCTGAGGTGTTTTTCCAGGACTGAGAGCTGCCAGCATTCCCCTCTCACAGACCCCCAGAGCTCCCTCCTGTCCCTGTCACCTTCCATTCCTCCAGAGCCACCCTGCAGCCCCTCCAGACCTCCCTCCTGTCCCTGTCACCTTCCAGCTCCTCCAGAGCCACCCTGCAACCCCTGCAGAGCTCCTCCTGTCCCTGTCACCTTCCAGCTCCTCCAGAGCCACCCTGCAGCTCCTCCAGAGCTCCCTCCTGTCCCTGTCACCTTCCACTCCTGCAGAGCCACCCCTGCAGAGCTCCCTGTCCCCTCCCTGTCACCTTCCACTCCTCCAGAGCCACCCTCCAGAGCTCCCTCCTGTCCCTGTGCCCTTCCATTCCTCCAGAGCCATCCCTGAAGAGTTCCTCCCATCCCTGTCACCTTCCAGCTCCTCCAGAGCCACCCTGCAGCTCCTCCAGAGCTCCCTCCCATCCCCACTCTCTGCACTTCACATTAAATTCATCAACAGCAAAGGCAACTCCAATCCCAGCCTTGAACGTTCCCGAGCTCGCTCGCTCTCAGGATTTCCCTTTCCCAAAAAAAAGCTGATTTAACCTGACGTCCCTAATTCCTCGAGGTGCAGCCAGGGATTTGCACAGCTCTGGCACGGATCTGCCGGGGCTCCAGAGCTCTGTCTGCAGGGAAAACCAACAAAAACCTGTGCTCTGCCCTGGAGAGGCTGAAGGATGTGGGATTTCACCTCTTTCCTCCATGCCCTGACCCTTCTCGGGCAGAGAAGTTCCCGAATCATGGGGAAGGCAGGGATATCCCTCTATTAAGAGTTTGTCAGCTTAACCCAGCCTGGAGAAGCCTCTGGAAGGTTTTTCAGGAGGCTTATCCCTCGCTGCAGTTAATCCAGAGACCACACACTTTAGTTGCACTGTTTTTAAATCTTTCTCTTCTTTCTCATGGAGAATAGAGATAAGTTGCATTCTTGTGCTTTCTAATCTCTTTGTTTTGGTACTGGATACTCTAAAATTGTAACCAATCGTTATAGGGGGTGGGAAAACTATCAACCAATAATTATTAGATTATTAATGAATATATAAAGAAGTTTTTGTAAATAAAGTTTCTCTTTTCGCCATCTTGGTGCTGCCTGCCTGACCTCCCTGCGAGCTTCCGCGAACCTCCACGAATATCAGAAAATCAGAGCAACAACACACAGCCTTTGGGGAGGCGCTGGGAGCTCCCTCGGTGCTTTCCCCATCAAAATCCTGCACCCAGGGCTGGCCAGAAACGCCAGGGGATGGAGGAAAACCTCGACGAAACCAACCTGCAAGCACCTCCAGAGGCTTCCCCTGGCTTTGTTTGGTTTTTCTTTATCCTCCCTTATTTTTTTTTTTGCCTTCTGCTGTGTCTGTGACCCCAGAGCTGGGAGCAGGACCCCTCCTCCATTAGCAGGGGCGGAAATGGTTTTCCCTCCATGCCAGCAATTTCATTTCCTGAGTGTCTTTTAGTCTTGAATATATATTGCTTGCTTAAAGAGACCCAAAAAAAAAAAAAGAATAATAATCACATGTCCTACAAAGCATCAGCTCTCCATCAGGGGACAGGTGAAAATTTGTGAGGGACAAAACCAGGACAAAGCGCTGGCACAGTGCAGGGGTTTGCCTATAAAAGAGCAAAAATCTTCACATTTTATCATGAAAATGCCCCAAGATGACTGGGCTGGTGCAAAGGTGGAATTGGGTGAGTTTTAAGGTCCCTTCCAACCCAAACCAGTCAGGGATTTTGTGACTAGTGCAGAAAATTCAGCCTCTCCCAGGAGCTGCAGGCGGGAGCCGGCGGAGCCCTGCTTGCAACAGGTGGGTCAATAAGGTTAATTTTAAAAATATGAAAACACACAGGCAGAAGGGAAAAAAGAGAGAACGCTGCTTTTCTTCTGCCCGTGTTATCTCGCCAAAGAGATCCAGATAACAGCAAACATGAAAAGCACAGATATAGATTTGTTATTACTATTGTTTGCTGCGGGGCCGAGGGAAGGCTGTGGAAATGCACCTCCTCTTGTACACAGCCGAGCAAAGATTCCTCCTTTATTGATTTCTGGAGCAGCACTCCCATTGACAAATGTAATTAGCCTAACAGTGATGAAAGGAAAATCCTTTCCCCTATAGGTGCAATTATGGACACTGCTCTGCACTTGACCCAGGCCAGATCTCTCTGAATCACAGCCAGCCATGCCCAGGGCTGATCCTGCCACTCCTGAACGCCACTTCCACCAGGAACGCTCCAAAAAGGGAATAATTTCCCATTTAAAACAACTCCATTGCAAGGGCTCTGCTCGTGGCTGTTCAGTGGGAGTTCAACCCGCACTTCAGAGCTGGGTTAAAATAAGGAAATATTTATTAAATAAAGGTGCTGGGGGGTGCAATCCCTCTGAGGTGCTGCGAACAGCTCGGGAAGGTTTGGACAGACTGCCTGTCTCCCTGACTGGCAGAATTTTGGGCAGCTCACCACAGGGCAGCAGGAGAGGCTGGATGTCCCCGTGGCTCCAGGTGCCAGCTCGCCTCGCCCTCAGCCTGGCCAAACTCCCAGCACAAACCAGAGCCACCCTGGGTGCTGCCAGCACAGCGTGACGCCAGCACCGTGTCCCCAGAGTGTCCCCAGAGTGTCCCCAGAGCGTCCCCAGAGCGTCCCCAGAGCATCCCCAGAGCGTCACCTCCTGTGCCCCACACAGGGGCAGTGCCAGGGCAGGGCAGCAGGGCTGGCACAGCCCTGGAATGAGCCATGAGCCCACGGCAGAGCCATTGCTCCCTCACTGCATTCCGCATTTTTAATTTCCTCTGAGCTCGGCTGCTCCTCTGTGCTCCAGGGATGGCACAAAGCCTCCCTCTGCCCTCGCTGCTCCTGGGCACAGCGGGCAGGATGGAGGGGATCCCAACCTCCCAGAATTCCTGCCTCTCCATGTCCCCCAGGGCCCCAGCAGGGTCACCCAGCAGGGTGAGGGATGATGGCAGCACCTCAGCATCACCCCCTGCACCCATCCCTGCCTTTCCTCCTTCCCTCCTCCTCTGCTGCCCCCGGGAATGGCTCCAGCAGCACCCAGGGGCTGCCAGGGACCCTTTCAGGTGCTGGGAGGAGGAGGAGGAGGAGGAGGAGGAGGAGGAGGAAGGGTAACAAGGGCTGGTGGGTCAGGGGATGCTCACCTGGAAGGCATGGGTGGAGCACAGCTAAAGACAGGAGACAAGAATGCACAGGATGCCATGGAAAACATGGATCAAACCCTTCAGTCTGCACTGAGGGCATAAAAACTCACAGGATGCCATGGAAAACACAGATTAAACCCTTCAGTCTGCACTGAGGGCCTAAGAATGCACAGGATGCCATGGAAAACATGGATCAAACCCTTCAGTCTGCACTGAGGGCATAAAAACTCACAGGATCCTGTAGAAAATATGGATTAAATCCATCAGTCTGCACTAAAGGTATAGGAACTCACAGAATCCCGTGGAAAACATGGATTAAAAACCATCACTCAGCATTGAGGGCATAAGAACACACAGGATCCTGTGGAAAACACAGCTTGAACCCATCAGTCTGCACTAAAGGTGTAGGAATTCTCAGAATCCCGTGAAAAACACAGATTAAATCCATCAGTCTGCACTGAGGGCATAAGAACTCACAGGATCCTGTGGAAAACACGGCTTGAACACATCAGTCTGCACTGAGGGTGGCACAGGAGAACTGTTCCCACACACACCCAGCCTCCCTCACAGCCTGTGTACCCCACAGGGCTCAGGAAAATATGGGAATTTGCTTTGGGCACACCCTGGGGGGCACAGGTTATTCCAGCAGCACAGAAAAGAAGCAATGGGAGAAGCAAAATCTCCAGACCCGACAGGCACATCCCTCCCTCGTGCCCCACTTCTCAGCCAGACCTCATCTAATTACTTTTCTGTAAAAGCCTTTTCTGTTTAGTTTCCAGCTCTTTTCACACAAACTTTATGATCCCTTCAGCAAAGCTCTGCACCAGGTTCTGTTTTGCAATAACCAAGACAAACGGCATTACAATAATTCAGGCTCCAGGCATGGCTATCCTTAATGCTCCTGCTTTGACTGGGAGCGTGCAACATCCACACAATGGATTTTTAAAACCCTTCCTGACTTTTATCCCTGACAGGGAAAGGCAGGAAAACCAGAGGGTTTTCTATCTCAGCCTTCTCCTTTTTCCTCAATTTTATGTGGATTGATTACAGCACCCCCAGAGAGTTTCTGGTCTCTTGATTTTATTTTTTTCATCAATTTCCTCCATTTACAAATTTTTACTCCTGGCCCACAAAAAAAAAAAAAAAAAAAAAAAAAAAAAAAAAAAAAAATCTAAATCCTGTGCAATTTCTGTGCTCAAATTTATTGCTCAGTGGCATCACCATCAGCCTTGAAGAAGGAAAAACTTTCCCTGGAAGTGTTCAAGGCCAGGCTGGATGAGGCTTGGAGTGACCTGGGATAGTGGAAGGTGTCCCTGGTGTCCCCAAGTGCCACATCCACACTTTTTTGAGCACTTCCAGGGATGGTGACTCCACCAATGGCAATGGCAATTCCCAATGCTTTCCAGCCAGAAATTTCTCCCAATATCTGATCAAATGTGGGGTATCAATAGCTGAGCTCCGAAGAGAAAAAGCTGCGGAGATTAAGCTCCTGGAAAAATCAACCCAAGCACAAATCCCTTTATCCAGCTACCACTGAAAACACAGAAAGGTGACAGCAGAGCTCTCAGGGGAGCCCGGGAATGTCACTGGCTCTGGGGACAGAGGGCTCTGTCCCCATAACTCCGAGTCAGAACGAGCAGATCAAGCCATGAGCAGGGCTGGATTATTTTGGTGCCTCCCAATTTGACATTTCGAGCCCCTGTTTGTCTCCTGCCTGCCTCAGCACAGCACCCCCAGCTCATGGGGCCATTCCCGTGCCATAAACAGCAGCACTCCGGCGGCAGATCCCGAACGGGGCGAGCTGGGTTTATAAAAACATCTCGTTAAACCAGCCCAGCATCTGTTCCCGGCGCAGGATCCTGCTGGAACGCACTTCAGGAGATTCACAGCCCTCTCCCTGCGGCTCAGCTCCCGTCAGGGTGCTCCCAACAGCTCCATCCATCTCCCGGCCACGCCACCCGCGAGGAATTACGGCAGCGAGTCCTGGCGCATTGAAAGCGAGCATTAGCCAAACGTTTGGCCCCATAATTCTCCTCCCCTTTTAAGCTGTCTCGCTCCGGAGAAGGCAGGGAGGTTTATGCTCTGCAGGAGGAGGTGGTTGGGGGTCTGTGACCTCCAGGTTTTCCTGGCAGCATCAGAGGGAGTGAGAAAAAAACAAATCAGGGAATTACCTGCAGCCCACTGCACCCCAAAATGACCTCCCGGTTTTCCTGTCAGCATCACAGGGAGTGAAAAAAAACCAAGTTGGGAATTACCTGCAGCCCACTGCACCCCAAAATGACCTCCAGGTTTTCCTGGCAGCATCACAGAAAAAACCAAATCAGGGATTACCTGCAGCCCCAAAATACCCTTCAGAATCTCTTCAAGGAACTGCTGCAGCAATCTCAATAATTACCTGGCCATAAATCACGTTAAGACAAACTCTGCTCAAGTGCTGCAACCAGAGGAGATGATGGGGGCCTTGTACAATGGCCAATGACCACGGAGGAGTGAATTAAGAGCATAAATATAAGTGATGAGGGCCATTTCCTCAGTGCGCCATCCAATTCTGGAAAACACTTGTCTTTTCTCATCAGTGCTAAATTGGAGCTCCACCAGCTGAAAGAGAATGCGTGGCATGGGCAGGAAGCTGCCGGGGGCAGGAGCAGAGGACAGGGCCGTGCGGGGAAGGACTAATTAGATCTTGAACCAAAAAACTCCCAGATCTTCCCTCTGCCATCTGCAAAGGCTTGAGAAGATCTGAGCAAACACCACCGCAGTGTGGTCAGACCGTTTGTGCTAAAATCCAGTGACTGAGGTGTGTTTGTCCCGACGGCATTAAAAAAAGAATCTTAATATAATTTGCTGAGATGAGAGCAAATTTGAAATCGAGAGTTATTTGCCTGATTTTTTTTTTCCCCCCGCTAATATTTAACTTTCATATTCCCAGTCTGAATTTCCTTGCTGCTATTAAGAGGTGATTTTAAACCCTTCTGGGTCAAGCTTTTGGGAGGTAGAGCAGTGCTGGTTTTAGTGCCCTTTTCCCTCTGCAGCCATGGGTTGGGGATTTTTTCCTTTTGCATTAATTATTCCCAGTTTTGCTGGTCACAGCTCTGTGCTTCTGCTCCACTGGAGCTTCCCAAGACACCTGGTGGGATTTTCATTGCCCACTGGGGTTTGCATGAATAGTTCATCATCTTATTTCGCAGGAGGGGTGGAATTCTCCCTCCAACCTCACATTCCTAAAAACCAGGAACACTTTCTAGACCTGCTTGTCCAAAGAGGCATTTTCCAGACCGTCAGGGTGCCCAAAACCTCCTTTTTCCCCTGTATTTTCCATGTCCCAGTGCTCCTCCCTAAATAAAGAGATGCAGTGCAGCCCAAAGAGCACCCAAAACCACAGAAAACACCAAAACGCAGCTTTTTTCCCCCAATTCCCACCCCTTGGGAAGGCGAATCCAATATAAATTACAGCATAAAAGTTGACTTGACGCGTTATAAACGCTCTCACTTTGAATTCAGTCAATAATACTTTGCATTACTAAAATATGAGTTTACAATCACTTCTCATCTGAAAGCTGTTTAAGCAGTAAACACCAGGCTCGTTAGTGATTCCCAGTTTGCACTGGGAGTATTTAATATTTTTCCTAGTCTGATTTTCCCTGGGATTCCTGCACACACAGCTCCTATTACCCCAAAAAACCTCAGGTATTTGCAGCAGGAAGTGGCAGGTTTCAGACAGGTGTGAGGCACAGATTATCACCACGTGCCCTGAGGGTTCTCAAATAAATAAATAAAGTGATTTATGCTGCAGAGATGCTTCACAGAGAGATCTGACCGCCCCCAGCTCCAACCACGCGGTGTGGTTGGACTTTGAATTGACTGAATTCAAAGTGAGAGCGCTTTTAACACGTCAGGTCAACTTTTGTGCTGTGATTTATATTGGATTCCCCTTCCCAAGGGGTGGCAATGGAGAGGCTGCTGGCCGAGGTGTCGCACTGCAAACATTTTGGTGTTTTCTGTGGTTTTTGGTGCTCTTTGGGCTGCACTGCACCTCATTATTTAGGGAGGAGCACCGGGACATGGAAAATACAGAGGAAAAAATCCTCTCATCCTACCAGAGCATCCCTGATCCACCCCGCGGGGTTCACAAGCACCTGGCCAAAACACCTGAGTGATTTTTGAAGGTGAGTTCTCGGCTCTCCAGGAGCTTGTAGAACACAGCCCTGAGCAGAGCAGAGGCGCTGAGGTGGAATAAAAAAACACAAGGCACAGATGGAATCTCTGACTGCCACCAGGTCACTGTCCCCTTCCAGCAGGGGCTCGGTGGAGGCTTTTTCCTGCAGGAACTGCGAGTTCCAGGTGGAAATGCAGATATTTAAATGCAGCCCCAGCCTCTGGGCCGTGTTCCCGAGCTAGCGGTGACGGGAGTTCGCCGGAGCGAACAGCGGTGCCCTCAAAATGAAGTTTATAACTCGCTCTTGTTTATCTGTGTCTCTATTGCTGCTATTAATATTTAATGTCTCTGGAGGAAAGGCTCCTCTCCGGCAGAACGAGCCCTGCTGCAGCATTAATCAGAGCTCAGCTCCACGCCTGGGGCTTCCCACGGCGCATTCCTGACCTGGGGACAGGGGAACAGGCTCGGGAATGCTGTCCCCCTTCCCTCGTGTCCTGTCGATGCCTTAAACAGGCTGGTAAAAATATGAAGCAGACACAGCAGTACAGGGAAAAGGGAATTTACCTCGGTTTAATAGGATCCTAGGTGCCCAGACTCATCAAAGGTGGAAAACACGCCATGGAGTGAACGACGAGCCCCAACCCCCCGTACAATGCGTATCAGATTTTTATGGACCTCGCAAAATTAGCATATCTACTTAAAATCCCCCAGTAAGAAACTTAATAAATGAATATTTGCCCCTTATTCTAATGAACCCCCTCTCTAATGAGACTACAGCCTAGTTTACAAAAACATGTTCCAAGAGAGAACAGGTTGGAGCCTCTGGGTCTGAGATAATTTGAATGTTTGGTCTTCCTCGCTTTGCAGGACCCCAAACTAAGCTAAATATCAGACTGCAAGGGTTGTAAACATGTGGGGCTAAAGTACAAGGAGTGTTTGTGCAGGGTACAAGGAGTGTGTAGAGGGGAACAGGGAAGGGAAAGGCTATAAAAATATATTAAAAGCGTATAAAAAGAAAATACAGAAATCACCGGCATCACTGTCACCCCACAGTGAGGGGCAGAGCAGCCCAAAGAGCACCAAAAACCATAGAAAACACCAAAATGTTTGCGGTGTGACACCTCAGCCAGCAGCTGCCTCTCCATTGCCACCCCTTGGGAAGGGGAATCCAATATAAATCACAGCATGAAAGTTGACCTGACGCGTTATAAACACTCTCACTTTGAATTCAGTCATTAATACTTTGCATTGCTAAAATAGGAGTAAAATACGGTGCTCTGAGCACCACTGGGAGGAGAGAGAGCCATTCCCAGTCTGGCCCCAGCACAAATTCCAGGCACAGCTCTGACCTGAACCTCAGCGTCCATGGCCAGACCTGCGTCCTCAACACTGCACTGCCCTCTGGATCCTGAACAGACGAATCCAGGGAGAAATGAGGGAGAAAAAAGTGACTCTGGAAGGCACAGGAACCTTCATGAAAGCTCTGAGTGGCAGCTCATTAGGCCCTGGCTGGGCTTTGCTCTGCTCCCATTAACAATGCCCTTCTCCTGCCCCTATCCCCACCGTAATGGGCAAAGCCCTGAAGGAGCAGGGTCAGCAGCTGGTGTTTGATGGCTCCCCCTTTCCCCCGGCTCTCAGCATCCCCAGAATCACTAACTGCCTCCAATCTCCACAGCTCGGCACTTTGATTTGAGCCGCTGGAAAAGGGATTGCCGCAGAAGGGAGCAGGAAGATCGCGAGGTGGATAAAGGCAGAGAGGAAATGGGATCATTAGTTTACACAAACATGCTCCCCCAGACAGCCTCAAATCCCAGACTAGAGACTACAAAAAACCAGCCCATCACAAAGGGGTTTTTCTACCTTGTCCTGGCTGCCCAGCATCCGTGAAGGAAATTAAATAATCCCGGGGGAAAATCCACTGTTTGGAAAAGCTTCTGCCTCTGCCACCGCACACAGACAAAGGAAACCTCGCCAGAGCAGCCTCACACCAAGCAGCAAATGAGCCCATGTTTCTGCAGCACAAAAAGGGGGACTGATATTGGAATCCCATGGGATTGCATCCACGGGGATGCAGAAGTTTCCCTTCCGCTCACAGGTGCCCTGTGCAGCCCCAGTGAGGTGATGTTTGCTTCATGGAATAAAGATTTTTCAGTCCAGCCTTTCTTGCTGATACTCAATTAAGTGAAATGCAGTTTGAAAAATTATTTTCTTTCCTTAAATTATGTGAAACAAACCCCCCCCCACACACACACACACACACTCCTTTTTGAATCTTAGCCCTGCTCTTCTGGGCCAATTCCTCCTTTATTAACTGAAAGCTCACTCTAAATCTTTCGATACCATAAATGCCAGTCCTCCAAACAATTATTCTGGCTACAACATTAGTCAGTTCCTACATTTTCCATCAGTTTTACTCACTCAATGGCACTTCATCTTTGCTGTATAAGATCTGGGCCGTGCCTTTCCTCTCCTGTCCTTCCTGCTGCTTTTCCACCCACGAGATTCCTGATTTCCCCTCCTGCCCAAGGGGTACCACACACCGCATTTCCCTCTCTTTCTGAGCATCAGGAAAAATCAATCCATGTGTGGCTCCAGTCAGGACATTCCGGGGGATTAAACATAAACACCAATCCACGTTATAACATTATAGCCCCTTGCAGAATAACAGCAGAACACAAGGATTTTTTTTTTTTTAATTTTTGGGGGTTTTTTTAAGGTTGGAAATATTTTAATTAACATCCCAGGGGCAGTGGGAAGTCCCTGTGAAACATTTAACAACCAACACTGAGATTAGAGCCACGAGGCAAAGAAAGCAGACGGGAGCTGAGCGTCAGCTCCGAGACCTCTCCTTGGAAGAGATGAGGAGCAAATTCTGGATCCTTTCTCAAGGGACGATGGCAAGGAGAGCAAACTCCAAATCCTCGTTCCAGGGTGCTCAAGGACTGCGATCACCCCAAGACAGAACCCAAAAGATGAAGCCTCAAAGACAGGAACATCAGCTCAGGTTTGTCCTGCTCACGCCACCACCTCGGGAGCTCCCACCAGAACCCAATTTGCCATCAGTAGGATGGGATTTGGGATGCCCTGTGGCCAGAAGCCACCGTCCCTGCCGGGCTCACCTTGAGCCCCTCACAGTTTATCCTTCGCCAGGCTCTGCCTGGGGTCAAGGAGCTGCCGTTCCACATTCGAGCCCTTTTCTCCAAGGCTTTTTTCCCCTCTCCCTCACAAAATGTTTTGATAGAACACTTCAGACTAAAAGCGGAGCTGCACCAGAACACAAACCAGGCCTCTCTTTATGCATACATATGTTTGATGTCAAAAAGACAGAGCAGGTCATTCTTAGAAAAAGGCACTTGGAATACCAATACTCGCTGTCATCTCAGTTTTCCATCACAAAATGACAGCCTCCCGTCTCAAAACAAGGTCTAATGGAACCACATTTATCCCCATCTTGCTGTAATCACATTAGACAGTCCTACCAATTTAACTTTATTGGTTTCTTAACTGTCTGGAAAAAAAAAAAAATACTCAAACCCATCCAGACCAGCCTGACATGTTTTACTACACAGGAACAGCCACCTGCAGTCCCCTTCCGACAGCAGCATCCCATGGTCAATAAAGAGCCTTCTGTTCGGTGTTAGGCTTCCTGCTAAGACCTCATTTTCTTTTAAGAGACTTGTGCAGCTTCTGAGCGCATCGGATTCCGCTCAGGCCAGAATTTGCAGCGTGCGCTCGGCCATTAGAGGCACGAGCGATGATATTCTCGTCCTCATCAGCGCTCGGATGCTCACCCGCAGCGGAGCCGGGGGATGAATGTGGATGAGGCTGCTGTGATCTGCTGCCCAGACACCTCACCCGGACACGGGGGTGGGAGCCAGGCCAGGGCACATTGCACCACCAGGGATTCGCTTTTGCAGCCGTTTTTTCCTCCCCAAATTCCCGGGTTGGGGAGCGCACCAGGCGGATGCAATTAACCTCCGCGACACCGCGCCGCTTGCTAAACCCACGAGCCGATCTCGCTCCCCCAGCTCCCCTCCGAGATCTCCCTGGAGAGGCAATGGGTGTCTCCTGGAGAAGGGAAAAGAGCTGGCCCCGTTCCAGGCACCGCCAATTTGGGAAAGAGAACAGCAGCGGCGGCAGCCGATTTATTTTCTGCCTGGGTGGAAACCTCAGCCGGCCGCTGCTGGATTTCTGTGCTGTTTGTGCTGGGAGGGCTGTGCAGACAGGGCAGGCACTGCTGGCAGCCCTAAGTGGGCACAAAACAATCTCGGGGAGGGCAGGAAAGTTTCCTCAGGGCTCTGAGATCCTCTAGCACTGAACCATGGACAGTATTTGCCATCCTGGAGGGAAAACTGCAGCTTTGTCGACTCCTAAGATACACTGACCCACCTTTCTCTACAAATAAAGGCAATTTTTATGGAAAGGCACCAAAATGTGAGGCCTGGGCATGGAAGTGTAACTGAGCAGCTCAGACACTGTCCAACCTTTCTCTACAAATAAAGGCAATTTTTATGGAAAGGCACCAAAATGCCAGGCCTGGGCATGGAGGTGTTCCTGAGCAGCCCAGACCTGGGGGCTGTAGCAGGTCCATGGCAGCTCTGGCTCAGCCCAGGCCACACAAATTGCTCAGTCTGTTCCATGTCTGTGCATGGAGCTCCCAGTCCATTCCAGCAGCAGCAACTCAAGGCTTAGAGGCGATGGCCGCACAGCCCTGGACACCAATCCAGGGATGCCATCATCCCCTGCTGTGTGTCCTGATGGGAAGTGGCAGTGACCTGGAGCTGCTGAGCGTTCTCTGCCTCTCAGCCCCTCTGGAGAACATCATCCTTCCTCCCCGAGAGCTGCCTGCAACCCAGACTGCCAAAATAAACACAGCCACGAGCCCGAAGGGACCATCAGGCTGCCAGGTGAGCCCCAGGCTGGGGAACCTGCTGCTTCTTTCAGCCAGAGCTGCTGCAGCCTCTTCTCTTGGCCTGGCACGGAACAACACCAAATCCTCCCCAAATCCATCATCCCAAAAGCACTTTAACCACCGCAGGCACGTCCCGCTCGTGCTGGGGTGTTTGAACACACGCACCGCTGCACAGCGGGCAGGAGCGAGCAGGGGAAGTGAGTCTAATTAGCCAGAACATGGATTGGAAACCTCCAAGTGGTTGTGTTTTCATACCACCAAATTAAGGCTCATCAGGTTAGCCGCTCTGGGCAGGATGATTTTTTGAAAGTGTTCCTTTGAGGCGGATGAAAGGTAACAGAAATTATTTCAGCAAAGCGCTCCAGGCTGTGTGGCTGAGAGGAGCTTTTGTCTCTTTTGGAGCCCAGTCAGGAGGAAAAGCAAAAAGTCTGAGGGCCTTCTTCTGCTCCCCGTGTCCCCAAGGGAGGGCTCAGCAGGTCCCCTCCCTCCCAACCATGGGTGACACTGTGGTGACCCTGCAGTCACTGTCCCCTTCCCTCTACCCTGCAAAAAGCCAAGGAGACAAACAATATCAACCACCTGCTGCTCCAAGTGCAGGAGATGAGCTCCATCTTTGGGCTCATCTCCTGCTTGGACTGAAATCCCTGGGTTTCGGAAAGGTTGGTGTTTGGAGCAGCAAAAAGGCAAAAATTAGATATAATAAAATAAAAAATGCAGAAAACAAATACAATAAAATCAACTGGAGGAAGAGGAACGAGAGAAAGATCATCATCACAACAGCACACAAAGCCACCCTCGTGTAATTAAGATGCAATAGACTCCAAAATATGAGACACGGTCCACATTATGCTGAGATTTCCAAATGCCAATTCCTCATCAAATCCATGCAATCCCATTTTCTGGGATGAAACACCACGAGAACAGGTAGCTTGCTTTGCAACACTGAATATCTCCGTCTTCCCTCCTCAAGAAGGCACTGGCATCAATTAGAGGACAAAGCCATTAGACACAATTTGTTTATTCAAATTAGCAACAAGGCTGTGTCAAAACCCCGGGCTCCCCACGGCGCTGATCTCAGACAGAGTTTGAGGCAGAATGATTGATTGGGCCTCCCACAGCCCCCGGTGGCTCACACAGGCTTTGGGCTGCCTCGCTCAGGAATCCATCTCAGCATTCCAAGGGGATCCCTGCCTCGCCCTGGTCCCCAAGCTGGCACCTGGTTTCACTGCTCGTCTCCATCACAGCCCAGCAGCACCTCAGGGACGCAGGGATGTGCCTTCCCTACGGATCCACCCCACCTGATTCGGCTTTTAGTCACTCAGAGATGAGGAGATGTTAAAAATCAGCCTCCTGAGGAGTTCCACCCTGCCAGGGCCCCTCTGATCCCCACGGGGCGTCTGTAGGGCTGTGCCTGCCCCGCTCAGCCCCCACAGCCACCCTCACTGCAAAGCAGGTGAACACCTGCAGTGAACACTGAAATCCCCAGCAATTTCCAGAGGGTCTGGGGACAGACCTGCAGTGAACACAAATCCCCCAGCAATTTCCAGAGGGTCTGGGGATGGACCTGCAGTGAACACAAATCCCCCAGCAATTTCCAGAGGATCTGGGGATGGACCTGCAGTGAGCACTGAAATCCTCCAGCAATTCCCAGAGGATCTGGGGATGGACCTGCAGTGAACACAAATCCCCCAGCAATTTCCAGAGGGTCTGGGACAGACCTGCAGTGAACATAAATCCCCCAGCAATTTCCAGAGGGTCTAGGAAGGACCTGCAGTGTCCCTCTGCTCTCCCTGCTCACGAAAGGCTCTCACACATCACTGCACAGCAGCACTGTCAGGCTCCCAGGGTTAATTGGCCCTCAGCATCTCCGGGGCCGCTTCCTCCTTTAATAGCCAATTAGACTTTATTAGCTGCGTTGTCATTTACATCCAGGCCTCCCAGCAGCAGTCCAGAGGCTACAAATTGGCCTCAGTAGCCCTTCAGGAGTGTGGGCATTTCCATCAGGAGCTGACCTTCCGCTCTGCCCTGCCCCAGGACACCTTGTGCCAGCAGCTCACCTGTGTGGAGGTGGCAATGCCCTGCAGGGAGCACCGATGGCAGAGCAGAGGAAGGTCTGGCCCATCAGGAGGAGTGTTCAGAACGTCTTCTGATGGGCTCCAGACATATTTAGCCAAGCTCTGTCTGCTCCAGCCCCCGGCCAGGCCGTGCTGACATCCTGCTGCTCAGATCAATAGGCACGGCTTTAAATGGCCATTGATTTTACAAGTGTAATGAAGTTGTCGAGTCTCTGATTCAGCCATTAGGGAGTGTTCATTTTATTGACCTGCAGGGCCAGGGGGCCGAGGGGGTTTGGTTTTTCCCCTGTTAAAGAGCAAGCAGCACTTGCTAATGAGAGGTGAGAGCTTCCCTCCTCATCTTCTCCCTGCTCCACATTTTCCTCCTGCGCATTCCCCATCCCACACTGCCATCACAACTCCACAGAAGATTTCCCAAGCCCCCTGCAGCCTCTGGACCAGCTGGAATTCCATTTTATTCTATTCCACTCTATCCCATTCTATCTCATTCCATTCTATCCCATTCCAACCTACTCCATTCCCTCCTATTCCATCCATCCAATTCCATCCCATCCTATTCCATCCATCCTATTCCATTCCACCCTATTCCATCCCAATCCCATTTATAATTATCGGAGTTCCAACAGAGTGAGATGCGTTTTTGTCTTTGCCAGTTAACATTTGTTTCCAGTCAAAAGAACTTAATTAACACTGTAATTTGATCCCCAGTAATGATCAAGTATTTGTGCTTACAAGGATCCTTATCCAAAGAAAATACACCAAATTTTTCTGCATGTGACATAAAGAATATGAGAATAAGGGATGAAGGCAGGAGGACAGCACAGTAGAAGTAGAGGGGCTCCCTGCAGGACAGGATCAAATTTTATCACAACTCTGCCAATGTTTGGATGGATAGATTAAGTCAGATTATTTGTTATGCTATCTAATATACAAAAGCTATCTACAAAATATCCAAGTAGAAAAATGACTGATACAATTCTTGCAGCCATCACAGAAGAACAGGCTGATCAGAAGGGATTTAAAGGCGGCAAGGGGAAAAGTCCAGCTGGTCCAAATTCCAGCTCAACTTCCCTGATTTTCATGGGAATTTCCAGCTCCTTGTCCCAGCTCTGCCTCATGTCCACACCCCACTCCAGCTTTCCTCACTCATGTTGGACAAAAGCACAGACTGAGGCCATGCAGCTTTTGGTAACACCATCAGAAGGCTTCAAGTTTGGAAAAAAAAGAAGAAAAAAAGAGAGAAAAAAAAAAGAAAACTAAAGAAAAAACGTCTGAGAGACTGAATTAGAGAGGACTCAGGAAGGGAAGACTCAGAGGCACACCATGGATAAAATTAACCCAGGACACGAGTCCTCCTGATGGAGTCTCAGTGAGGTTGTGCTCATGGCTCTGTGTCTATAGACAAAGCAAGGCACTCAAAACTATAAAGATGTTTACATCAGAAGGGATCCAATGGAGATGAATAAAATGCTGAAAGAATTGTGCATCAACACCTTCAGAGAGGCTGAATGAACACAACCTGCTCCTCCTAGAGAACTGGCAGCTAAACCTGAGGCAGGAAGGAGTGGGAAACAAGACAATCCCACTGTAAGTGCAGGATCGAATCACTCAGGGATGAAGCAGATATTTAAGGATGGCATTAAAAGGCAGAAATGAACGTACAGCCACACGAATGGGAGGAGAGTGCTTTGTTTCATGTGAAACACGAAACCCAAACAGGTTTACACTGACTCTGCTCCCACTAAAGCAGGGGATCATTCCAAGATGAATTTTTCATTTTCCAGGCATTGTTCCCAACCCTTCCCCACCCGACCCTGCTGCTCTAGCCTCTGCCACAGGTTCCCTCTGCTTGTTGCTAACAGTCCAGGCAGATTCCCTCCCTTCCCCGGCCGTGATGGACAGTACAGCAGGCTGGGGCTTGGCAGATAGAGGTGCTCATTTGAGAGCTTGCTACAGGCAATTCCTTTCATTTTCTCTGTGCCTCTGCCTCGTATCTGGATCGGCAGGACAAATGTTACTGTCAAAGCAGAAGTCCATCCAATAATTCCTGCTAATAGCCTCCCAGCCCTGGGCTGCTCTCAGGTTAGGAAATTTCTGAAGCTGATGTTGTTTATATATTTAATAACTCCTGAGTGCTTTTCTCTCCCCGGTGATCGGCCAGTTTCCCCTGAAATCTGTGAAAACTTCCTGTGCCCACCACAACCTCTGAGCCCAACCTGCTGCACAAAACCAACTGATCCTCCCCACCTCCATCCTGAAAACTCTCCAGCACAGGCACTGCCTCTCAAAATAAATCCTTTCACACAGCCAGGGGCATCAGGAGCATCACCACGAGCCAGAGCAGGTGACCTGGGAGGGCTGGTCCAGGTGTCCCAGGGACACACACATTCCCTGGAATGCCGTGGGACACGGGGAGCTGCACACTGAGGCTGAATCCAGCCCTGCCTGGGATCTGCAGGGCCCATTAGAAGCTGATGAATTGTTTTCTGCTCTCCTGCCTGACTCAGGATTGGGTTATCTGCGCGGAAAACGTAATTTGTTTGCTCATATCAAAATGCCGCCGCTCACCTGAGGGATTAACACCGTGACAAAATCATTAGGAGCCTGAGGGAGTGCTGGAGGCCTTCTGAGTTCATGGAAAATTCATTCTTCAGCCTAATGAATGTCTTTTTCCAAACAACTGTTTGGAAAAACCTCTGTTTCTCGGTTCCCAGCAGACCGAGCAGACACGCGCACAGGGCTCAGCTTGATCCCAGAGCAGCCCAAGGGGCAAACAGCACCTTCCGACCCCAAAAATGGCATTGGGAACAAATCCCAGCACTGATGCCTTGATGGGCTTGCCTAAAACAGAGGCTAGATCAAGTTAGGAGAATAAAAAGCAGATTAAATTATTAAAGGCCTTTAAGGTGCATTTAGGGCAGACAGAGCATACTCGAGAGGCTACACCCAAAATGGACAACGCTCATGAGTTTTTCATACTTTATAAGTTCTGTCCATTTACATATCAGGCCTTAATCCTCCAATTACACCTTCAGGTGATGAAGTCAATTACTCCAAGCTTGCTCCCCCAATTCACTGCTGTTTACATATCTTGGGGCTCAGAGGCAGCAAAGTGTCCTTGGATCCTGAGCTTTAGAGGAATTGTTTTGTCTAAAAACGCTGGGAACAGGAGTTTTAACACTTTATATGGAGTCCAGAGCCACACAGTAAAACTAGAGATATACGAAAAACACAGAAGCTAAAATCCTGAGGCATCAGCACCCCCAACTCGAAAGGGAACGTGTCCCAGTGCCGTGGGGATTCTGTGGGGAGGCAGAGCTGAGCTCCCACTCCTTCCCTGGGCTCCTCCATCCCATTTCCCAGGAGACAAAAAGTGGTTTTTTGCAGCTCTCCCTGCGAGCTGCCCCTCTTGCCCTGTGCCCGAGTCCCTGTCACCCCTGGGGCAGTGATCTGACCTTGGCCGATCCCTGGCAGATCCCCCACCTGCTCCACGCCACAGCAGCTCTGCTCTGCTCCCCCTCCTGCCCTGCCACCAAGGTGACCCTGATGCCTGAAACAGAGGCCAAAACAAATCAGGAGTATAAAATGCAGACAAATTTATTCGAGGCCTTCAAGGTACATTGGGGCAAGCAAAGCCCCCCAGGGACAACACCCAAAATGGACCCTGGGTCACGAGCCCTTCACCTTTTACAAGTTCTGTCCATTATTGGCTCTGAATTCTCCAATGCACCCTCAGGTGATGATGTTCACCACCCCAGGCCTGCTCCCCATCTCACAGTTGTTTACATATTTTCAGGCCCCAAGGCAATGAATATGTCCTTGAATCTGTGTTCAGAGAGCCTTGTTTGGCCAAAGGTGCTGGGACAGAGGATTTTAGCACTTTGTGAGAAGCACAAAACTGCAGCAAAGTTAAGGACGCATGAAGAGAAAAAAACTAGAAATACTTGAAGGCATCAACACCACCAAACATTGCCTTCCCCTGCTCCCAGGCAGGCTGGGATTGGCATTCCAACCCCAGCTCGTTCTGGGGGCTCCAATGAACTCCTGATGTGTGCTCTCTCTCCCCCTCACTCTGCTGACACACGCGGGGAGGTATTTTTAGCCTTGATCCCTGCATTAGGGAAAAGTCACCCTCTTAAAAGAGCAGTTTTATTGCCAAACGATATTAGCACAATGAGGGAAAATCGCTCCTAATTTTTATAAATTATCTCATCATCTGCAACTAATTAGCAGCTGCAGAAAGACGGGGGAAAAAAAAAAAATCTCTCCTCGCCCCGGAGAGATGAGCTTGGAGGTGTTCAGAGCTCAGACATCCCTGCTGGTCAAGGATTCCAGGGGAATCCTCTCCCAGTGGTTATCCCACCCCTTCCCCAACACCACAGAAAAATCAGGGTTGAAAGGAACCTCCGGAGATCATCCTCACGGTGAGGAATAGTTGTGCTGCAGCTTAGCTGGAAACTTTATTAAAATCCAATCTAATCAAGCTGCTGCGAGTCTCCATTCTCCTTACCCTTGCTCCTGGGCGCTTGTGCCTCTGTAAATGTGTCTATAAAAGTAAAATGAGCAAGCAGCCAACGGCTAAGCAGCACTTAATCAGAAGAAAATGTATACCCTGGTGGATAGCAAACTGCTATTAAGTTGGGGAGGGGGGAGACAGGAGAAAATAATAAGCTATAAATGGACAGCCAAATAAATCTCCTGCCGCACCAAGTGAGAGCACATCTGGTTAGATGCCACCTCCAGTGAGTTGTGAGGAAAATATTTATTTGCCGCCGAGCACCTGGCAGCGGGAGAGGGAAGGGAGCTGCTTTCCCTGCCTGGCCTCGGAGGTGCCTGCAGGAAAATCCTACCTGGAATCATCTGGAGCTCAGAGCCAGAGAGGCCAGAGCATCACTGGCCAGGCTGTGACGCTGCCCATGGCTCGTTCAGCTCGAGAACGAGGGGTAAAATATCCAAATCCATCTCTTCTCCAAGAGGAAAGTGCCTCTCCTCCAACCCCACCACGACCCCGAGAGGGTCGGTCAGGCAAGAGACCCCAAAGCTTTAAATACCGCAGGACTTTTACACCTCTGAGTGTACACCTCTGAGGACTTTTACACCTCTTTTTACACCTCAGAGCATCACTGGCCAGGCTGTGACGCTGCCCATGGCTCGTTCAGCTCGAGAACGAGGGGTAAAATATCAAAATCCATCTCTTCTCCAAGAGGAAAGTCCCTCTCCTCCAACCCCACCACGGCCCCGAGAGGGTTGGTCAGGCAAGAGACACCAAAGCTTTAAATACCGCAGGACTTTTACACCTCTGATCCCTGAGAGTGCCTTAATTTGATACAGAGCACTTCAGCATTAGGAGAAAATGGGATTTGGGACTTGGAAGGCCCCGGGGGAAAAGCTCCTTGGAGAGGGGCATCGCTGCAAAGGGGATTATCACCATAATCACGAGATTAGTTGAATAATCCCAGCCCAGAAGAGAGGTTTTGTTGTCTGCAAGATGCTCAGCACCCTCCTGCTTTCATGGAACTGCAGTGCAGAGCGGGGTCAGATTGAATTTGAGGAACGGCAAAAAAAAATTGGGGGGAAAATCAGCCCAGGCTGTGCCTCCCTGTCCCATCCAAATCCATCGGGGTGACACTGCTGTGCCTCAGGCCAGCCCCATCTCCCAAGCCCTGACACCACAGCACATCCAAATTGACTTTTCACCCCTCCACAACCTCTCTCCGCTTCATTTTTTAACTTCATTTTTTTTTAACGCAGCCACGGAGTTCAAGCCTCCTAAAGAAAAGGCAAAAAACCCCCGAGAAATTCAGCCCTTCCAAATGAAAAGACAACGCGCCAGGGAAAATAAAGTAAAACAAAATAAAATAAACCTCCCCTCCTAATCACCCAGCCTGCCTCTTCTAAGGAAGCTCTTGCACAGTTGAATTGCGCAAAGTAAACAAATAATTACCAGCTATTTTCTTCTATAGGTCAGAAAGCAGATTAGCAAGCTGAGACTGAAATCTAAAGCATGAGTGTGGCGTGCCCAGGCTCACAAAAAGCAAGGAGGAAAAAAAAAAAAAGTCAGAACCCTGCACAACAACCACAGCTCTCAGTCCACCAAGAAATCCACCTGCTCTCCCCACTAAGGTGTTGATAACCTGGCTGGAAAAACACCTAAACCCAGTGCTAATATTATACATTTCGGGATTCTCAGCTTTTTAACTGAATCTGCTCTGGTTTAGTCCCTGGGGAAAGGTTTTCTGAGAAGGGAAAACCCGAGTTTGGTGTTTCTCCTGGAAATGCTCAATCCCAATGCCTCAAATCCCAGGGCAGAGCTGAGCTCTGCAGCCAGAGAGGAAAGAGGTGAGAGACAGAAACAGCATTAAATCCCATTGTGCTTTTCACTTTTCGCAGCTGAAAGCAAAACCCCAAACCCATCCGGGAAGAGGTGAGAACTTTAGGTCAAGGAGGTTGTAATGCTTTTCCCCCACAGCGCTGGAGAAGCTTTAACTCATCCCTGGCACAGAAATCCATACAAGCAGCAGGGAAGGGATGGCATTCCAAGCATCAGGAGTGAAATCCACCTGCTCTCCCCACTCAGGTGCTGGTAACCTGGCTGGAAAAACACCTAAACCCAGTGCTAATATTGTACATTTATGGATTCTCATCTTTTTAACTGAATCTGCTCTGGTTTAGTCCCCGGGGAAAGGTTTTCTGAGGAGGGAAAACCCGAGTTTGGTGTTTCTCCTGGAAATGCTTAATCCCAATGCCTCAAATCCCAGGGCTGAGCTGATCTCTGCTGCCAGAGGGGAAAGAGGTGAGAGACAGAAACAGCAATGCCTGCATTAAATCCCATTGTGCTTTTCACTTTTCGCAGCTGAAAGCAAAACCCCAAACCCATCGGGGAAGAGGTGAGAACTTTAGGTCAAGGAGGTTGTGACACTTTTCCCCCACAGCGCTGGAGAAGCTTTAACTCATCCCTGGCACAGAAATCCATACAAGCAGCAGGGAAGGGATGGCATTCCAAGCATCAGGAGTGAAATCCACCTCTCTCCCCACTCAAGTGCTGGTAACCTGGCTGGAAAAACACCTAAACCCAGTGCTAATATTGTACATTTCCGGATTCTCATCTTTTTAACTGAATCTGCTCTGGTTTAGTCCCTGGGGAAAGGTTTTCTGAGGAGGGAAAACCCGAGTTTGGTGTTTCTCCTGGAAATGCTTAATCCCAATGCCTCCAAACCCAGGGCTGAGCTAAGCTCTGCAGCCAGAGGGGAAAGAGGTGAGAGACAGAAACAGCATTAAATCCCATTGTGCTTTTCACTTTTCGCAGCTGAAAGCAAAACCCCAAACCCATCGGGGAAGAGGTGAGAACTTTAGGTCAAGGAGGTTGTGACACTTTCCCCCCACAGCGCTGGAGAAGCTTTAACTCATCCCTGGCACAGAAATCCATACAAGCAGCAGGGAAGGGATGGCATTCCAAGCATCACGAGTGAACCCCAAATCTCCCAAATCTCCTTCCAGCAGAGCCCCAGCCCTGCCAGGCTGTGCTGACCCTGCAGCAGAGCAGCTGAGGATGCCCTGCCCTGCTGCTGTGCACAGATCACTGTGCTTTTCCCCCAAAAAAAGCTCCAAAACCACCGAGCACACAGACAGGAACCTGTTGCAGCTCCCTGCAGGTGCTGGCTTGGGCAGAACACGCCGTGCTGCCTTTTCCAGCACGGAAAATGCTGGATTCTTTCCAGGTGGGGAGGGTGGGGAAGAGCAGAGAACAGAGCTAGGACATTTAAAACAAAAAGCACACGGCTATATTCAGCAAATGACTGCTTTTCAGAAGGGTTTTAGTCACACAGATTTTTTTTTTTTTTTCCCCATTTCTTCTGGCATTATGCTGTTATTTTATTCTATTTTTTTTTTTTGTTCTCACTTCACCTTTCCATGCTAGAAACCATCCATGCTTCATGCTCAAGGTGGCTGATTTTAGCAGCAGGAGAGGGAACTCTCAGTGCCAGTGTTCTTCAAACCAAGCCACCAAATCTTTTCGAGGTTAATTGATTCTCCAAGCATGAGGACACATCCTCCAAAAGCATGTTCAGTGGCAGGAACTGCTACTCTAAAACTCTCTGCGCTGCCAGCTAATGCCTGAAAATGCTTCCCATTTCCTCACAATGAAACCTGACAGCCCCAGGACAACAAACAGCCACGGATCCGTCACACTTTGTCACTCAGAGGGGCAGGAGCCGGGAAATCAGAAAATCACAGAATGGTTTGGGTTGGAAAGGAGCTTGAAATCAGCTCATCTCAGAGGCAGGGACACCTCTCACTGTCCCAGGGTGCTCCAGCCTGGCCTTGGGCACTCCCAGGGAACCAGGGGCAGCCACAGCTTCTCTGGAGGAGCAGAGGCAGCAGAGATTCCAGGTTTGGCAGCTTAGTCTGGAAATCCACCCAGGGGGACCTGAGCTGTGAACACCTTCACCCACAGCCCGTGTCTTGTTTTAATTCCCAGAGCTCTTCGATCCTTCCCCCTCTGGCTCACCAGCAAAAAGCCGCAGCAGGCTGGGGCTTCTCCACACCTTTTTTCCAGGGAAATCTGTGTCTGTGTTCAGCTCAGATCCCTTCTCGTGCTCCTCACCGATCACACCCAGCCTCTCCCACTCGTTTTGTGTCACAGCTCTGCCAGCAGTGCTTGCAGGGACACAGCAGAAACAGAAAACAGCAACCTGGAGACACGGACTGGAGGGAGTTCAGAGCCTTTTCCTGCCCAACAACAGCCCGAGCTGCCTGCAAATAAAACTCATCAAGCAACTCTGACCACTGAGGGTGCTTAATAAAGATTACTTTTTCTACAGCTCCACTTGCCTGAGGCATCATTTGCTCCTAATGAGATGCTCCATGGGATTTAAACACATGAGGGAAGAGCAGGATTTCAACCCCAGCTGATAAAAATGAGATTTCTGCTCCAAAACCTGAGTTGGTCAGCTCAGAGCCCTCTCCTACCCTGGTGATGCTCCTTAAATCACAAAGATCATGGGATGGATATCTGAGCGTTGCTGGAAGGATAAAGTTCTTCCTCCCAGTGAAACAAGAACGCCAAAAATTTCCACTGAAATGGACAGAAATGCAATGGATAATAAATATGAAAGGTCTGCAACTGCCAAGCTCTGTCGGGGTGTGAAACAACACATCCTGAAATGCCAAAGCCGAGGAGGAGAATGGACTTGCCGCTGGAAAAATGGGAATGTGGACAAGGGGGGGCAGCTGAGCAGGACCAGAGAAGCACCCCAAGGGAGGTGGGCTGAGAGCAGGGCTGACCCACAGCAATTCCATGCCCTGCTGGAACTGCTGTGGATCACATCTGGAACGAGGCGGAGGATGTCAGACGCTGAACACCACAACGAGCACAGAAATGAGCCCCAAAGCAGTGACCCTGTCAGATCCTGGGCACAAATCGGGGTCGGGGAGAGGTGGAACCTTGTAGTTGCACTGTTTTAAAATCTTTCTCTTCTTTCTCATGGAGAATAGAGATAAGTTGCATTCTTGTGCTTTCTAATCTCTTTGTTTTGGTACTGGATACTCTAAAATTGTAACAAATCATTATGGGGGTGGAAAAACTATCGACCAATAATTATTAGATTATTAATGAATATATAAAGAAATTTTTGTAAATAAAGTTCCTCTTTTCGCCATCTTGGTGCTGAGTGCCTGACTTCCCTGCGAGCTTCCGCGAACCTCCACGAATATCAGAAAATCAGAGCAACAGAACCTGAATGAATGAGGAGATCCTCAGACAAACCCAGACTGACACCACAGCATGACTTTCCCAGCCTTTGGTGCCCCCCGGGCTCGGCAGGAGATCACAGGAGTCTGAAGCTCGTGTGGGATGAGCCTGGGGCTGGAGCTCAGCATTCACCCTGGCCTGCACCTCCATGAGAGGAACGCAGGGATAATTGCAGAGGACAGCCCAGCTCCTGGGAGTCAGCACTGGGGACAGCACAGGGAGGGAGCAGCAATACCCCAAAACAATCCCCAGAACCCCTGCCTTGCCTTCTTCCAGCTCTAACTTCCCCCAAATGCAATTTCAGCTCCATGAGGTGCAAGAATTTTTGGCTTTTATAAAAACTGGGCTGCTGGAGAAGCCCAGGAGAAGATAAAAATCCAGGATGGGCTCAGCTCTGCCTGTAGGCAGCTTTATCAGCCCCTCTGACAGCAACAAGGCTACCAAAAATGTAATGTTTACAGGAGACAGTGTCCTTTGAACAGGGCAGAGCATAATCCAGGTGGGTTATGCAGAGCCTGGGCTGGAATTTGATCCTGGATTCCTGCATCCCACCTGAGCCTCCCGACCCACCAAGGACTTGGAGCTGATTTCTCTCTCAAAACCGTCTGAAAGAAAGAATGAAAATTCGCAAATCCTCCAAGCAAAGAACACAAGACGTTCTGAAACCTCAAGGTTGCACGACTAAGAGGAAAACCAAACCTTGTGCTTTTGTCCCTTGCACCAGATGCTCCCCCTGAGCCAGGGACTGTCCCCTCCAGGCTCAGAGCTCCAGAATCCCAAAAGTGCCGAGGGGAGATCAGCTCCTTCCCTCCACGGGCAGCTCTGGAAGCATTGGAGCAGCTCTGCTCTCAGGGCTGCTGCTGCAGAGAGATGGGCAGGGAGCACCATGAGGTGACAGGTGACATCTGCACGGAGCCAGGGGGGACAGGTGGAGCTCCTCAGAGCACCTGGCTGCCCTTCTGCAGGCAATCAGTGGCCATTAATAATTACCACATCTCTCTTTGGGTAAACGTGCAGCACTCAAGGCTTCCAGAGCTCTCTTTTCCTATAAATGCAGCAGAGGCTGTTCCCTTTGCTCCAGGGGAGCTCTGAGCACAGCCCTTACTCCAAAAAGGATGGAGCCCTGCCCTAGAGCTGCTCCCCAGGGACAGTGCGGGGCCCGGAGGTGTCAGCTCAGCAGAAGGTGATGATCCCACCAGGAAAGAAAACCTGAACAAAGACCAAACCACTTCTAAAGCAGTGAACGAGGTCCTTGGGAAAGCACAAAGCACTCCTGGGTGAATGATCACCATTCTAGAGGATGGTGGCACAGTTGGTCCTTCCCCTCCTCACATCCATGTGCCTCCACAGGCTGAGCTTTCCCTTCAGGAATGCTCGCAGCAGATTAAAACCCAGCTTATTAAATAAGGCAGTGCTCTAACAAGGGTAACCCACTGATAATTTCACTCATTGAAACCCTATTTTATCTCAACCAAGTAGACTTATTTCCATTTAACAGTCTTAATTCTTTTAGCACTTCCCAGCTCCCAAATTGGCTTCGACAAGCAGCATTGACATTCAGCCATCACCTCCCCATGAAGTTCCATTCAGTCTCTCCAAGCCCCTACAGTGTCTGGAGGTGCAAGAGGCATTCATTAGTGACATCTTTGGGAAAAAGAGCCATCCCTCCCTGCAGCCTCCTGCCACCCCCAGCCCTCATTTGGCAGGGCTGGGGTCAGGGCTGAGCTGCTGCTGACCTCGGAGCTCTCCCAGCTCCACCTCTGCTGCGTTCCCTGCGCTCTGAGCTCTCCTCCAGACAGAATCTTCTGCTTCCCACACTGCCCACATCCCTCTCCTCTCCAAACAGCACCCCAAAGGAAGGCTCTGGGATGTGATGCCACCCCAATGTGACACAATCCCCTGGGATGGCTGTCCCAGTGACAAAAGGCACCCATTTTCCCTGCCTGCTCACAGCCCCGTGTGCCATGTGCTGTCCTTCTCTCCCACGTGCTCCCCTGCTCTTCACAGCTGACATCCCACAGAAAAGCAAATTCCATCCTTTCAGGTCCTTCCGCCCTTCCCTTTTCCCTCAGCATTTTTTTTTTTCAGCAATCTCAGCGAGACACTTTGATCTCAGAGAGGAAGAAGAGGAGGAAGAGGAGCACAAAGCCAGGAGAGAAGGAAGGGCAGGACCCACCGCTTCCTGTGCTCTGTCAGCACTCCAGTTCTGGGATTGGGACTTTTCCAAGGGCTGTGAGTCCCTAACACCTGGATTTGGAGAGTGGGAGCTGCTGACTCCGCGCCAGGGCGGTTTGGGATTTCAGCTTGGCGGGGCTGTGTTTGCCTGACACCGAGCCAGCAGCAATTAGCTGCAGAGGGGCACTCGAGAGAAGTGCCCTGCTGGGTCAAAAGCTCCTCTTCTGGGAAGGTTGCCCAGCAGCCCCGCAGTGCCCAAAGCTCGGCGAGAGGGCTTTACCACCTCGCTGAGCTCAGCTCTGGGCACGTGGAGCCTGGAGAGCTCCTGAGCTCGCAAGCCACCCATCCATGGAACAAGGGCAGGGAACGTGCCAAGAGTGACAGAGCAGGAGGGACAAACCCCGAGCACAACACAGAAACCTTTCCCTGCACTCACGGGGTCGGAGCTCAGCTCTGCTCCAGCAGCTTTTTGTCTCCTTCTCCCATCTGCCATCTTCTCCCTTCCCAGCAAGGTCCTAACAGCTCCCAGGTAACAAATTCGGCTTTGTCTCAACTCACCTTGAGGAAATTGGGCATCTATTTAAAATCTGCGAGGCTCTGCTCCCCCTCACTGCCTGAAAAGGACCTTCAGATCTCACCACGGTCAGCACAGACCTGCAGCTCCCTAAAAACAAGGTGTGCTTCAGCCAGGCACCCAGAGGTGCCCCATCCTCAGGAGTCATTCCCAGAACTGCTCCTGACTTATCCAGATTTTCTCACTCCACCCAGCTCCTCACATCCCCAAAATCCTCCTGCTCACTTCTCTACACACGAATTAATTGGTCTGTGGGGAGGAACAGATTTGGAGCGAAGTATCACTGCGGCTGGCACGAAGTTTCCTGGGCTGCCAAGGCACTCAGCAGGGCACCGAGGAGGAGATTTAATCCAGCCCTGAGTGAAGTGAAATCCATCCTTCCTCCCTGCCCACACGGACAGCCAGGGGCGAGGGGCTGGGCAGGGATCTGTCACGCAGCCTCATGCACAATCCCATCTCACGCCACACTGGAGCTCTCTGCAGAAACTCCAGCTCTGCTGAATTTGGCTCCGAGTTGGAATTCATTTTGGCAGCTGTTTAGGCAGGCAACCAAGGATCTTTCATTCATGTAATTGACTTTTTTATTCATATATATATATGAAAAAATAATGAAAGAAATTGCGGAGTAGCTCGTGCTATCAGTAGCTTTCTCTGTGTGAAGCAGAGAGATCTGTATTAAAAGTGGCTCAGCAGCTAAATACACAAAGTGCTGCCCAGGGGCAGGAAGAGTATTTAGATATAAAACAAGTTACATGACTCTCAGATCCTGATCCTTGGCTCCGGGAGAATGTTTAATATTCAGGAACAAATGTAAAAAACCAGACCTTTGATAGAAAATTCTGCACATGCACCTATCCATGCCTGTCCTCTATCACCCTGCCGCAGCACGGGACCGTGCCTGGAAGAGATAAATGTGACCTTTCCACTGAGCAGCCCCTCTCTGCCTGGCTCCTCTCCTTAAAATTCCCTTTTCCTGCTGAATTAGCACCTGCTGCCAACCCAGTCACCTTCCAAAAGCTCACAGCCACGCAGGACAGGGCAGCAGCTGCTGCTGTGCCCAGGGGCACCGCAGCTTCCCCGTGCTGGTGGCTAAATGGCTTTCAATAAACAAGAGAGGGAAGAAATAGAACGTTGATTTGCTGCTTAAGTAACGTGGCTCTTTTCCATAACTACCAGCCGGTTTCCCCATCCAGCTGCTCTGCGCAGAGAGATCTATATCTATATAATATGTATGTGGATATATAATGAATCAAAACAAAGCTTAAAGGCCTCTTGGGGTGGATAATATAACCTGCCTCTCGGACATTAATGAATAGGAACAGATCAGGAGAAATAACTCTGCCACAGAGGTGCAAAAGATGGAAAGAGATGATCTGTCTGGCTGAATCCACGTCCCTCCTCACTCCATGCCCTGTGGCACTGATCTAAAATATAAATCTGCTTATTATTTATTATTCATATTATTATAGTGCTGGATTCCTCCGCTGGAGACGAAGAGCTCATTACATTTTATGTGGCAAAACCGCAGCCTGGAGAGAGGCACGGAGCCCTCCCACACCAGGCAAGGGGCACTGCTCTGCTGGGCACGACCTGCCTGATGCCACGGGCACCTTCCCCTGCAGGGCAGCTCACCCTGCTCTGCACCAAACCCCTCTTTTTTCCATGACTTTCCCCTGCAGGATGAGGCTCGGTTGATTTTTAAGGCGAGCGCATCCAACCTCGATCAAATAAAAACCGCGCAAAAACCTCCACGGTGGAGGAAACCATCGATCCCTCCCTCTTTGGTACCCAGTCGGGCAGGCTCCTCTCACTGCCTCAAACCAAAACCAAATGAACCAACCAGGGGTGCAGGATTTGTGCATCCCTCGGGATCTGTGCGTCCCTCAGGATTTTCGCACCCCTCGAGAACCCGCTGGCGGCTCGTCCCGGTTCCCGCTCGCAGCGCTCGCGCTCCTCCCGCAGTTTTCGCTCACACTTCCATGGTGCTAATGAGCCTCCTGCCTCTGCAGCCCGAGAGGATGCTGAGCGCGGCCCCAGGAAAATCTGCAGCTGCAGGTTCGGTGGGAACGGCATATGAACCTCCTGGCGTGGGCCAACCACTGACCTCAGCTGAGCCTCAGCACCTGCCCTGCTGTCCTGCACCCAAAGCTCCCAGGAAAACACCTTTCACTGAGTCATTCCAGGGAGAAACAGGGGAGATGGATGACCAAAGCCGCCACCAGCCCCTCTCTGAACGGTTTCATTTGCCTTTTCCTGAATAAAAACCATCTCGTGTTATCTCGGAGGAGCCTCTGTGGATGAGCTGCCTTAACGAGATCACTCAGGATGGGAAGGGTAAAGGAGGGGGGCAGTGGCAGTCATTGCTCCCAGAGCTGAACACAGGAATACCCAGGGAGAACTGCAGAAAATCCAAGGATAAAATCTGCCCAGAGCAGCTGTGGCTGCCCCTGGATCCCTGGAAGTGCCCAAAGCCAGGTTGGAAGGGGCTTGGAGCAACCAGATCCAGTGGAAGATGTCCCTGTCCATGGCAGGGGGTGGGACTGGGTGATCATTGAGCTCCTTCCAACCCAAACCATTTGTGATTCATTCTAAGTCTGAATGAGGCTTTGCTGAAAGGCCTGGCATCTGTACAGGTGAATCTTTTTAAAAAAATTATTTATGCACATAACTCAAAACCCATAAATAAGACATCACTCTCCTAGAAGAATAATCAGAACAAAATTAAAGGGCAGATAGCGAATGAATATTGTATTTTTCTCTGCCTCTTGCCACTCTTCAGCAGCAAATGATAAATAACTATGAATCCACTTTAATGAACTTATCTGGGTCTTTTTAATATTGGGGAAAATATTAATATTGTATCCCAATAACTACACCCTCCTCCCACCCCACTCCCCAAGCCAGGCTGGGATTAAACACAAATCCTAATGACAAATGGAAAGGTTTTCCAGCAACAGCACCACCATGTGAGCCCTGCAGATCATTCTGTGCCCTGAGCTGCTCACAGCAGCCTGGCCGGGTTCAAAGCCAGGCTAAGGCCATTCCTCTGCTGGGGAACAGCAAATCCATGGCCACTTTATCCCAGATCCATCACTATCATCCGCAAAGGGCAGTGCTGCACGGGGAAAGGAGATTGTGCTTTGTGCGCGTTAAATGTTCCCAGCAGGAGGGAGGAGAGGAGTTTCAAGCTGTGTGAGCAGCTGCAAACAGGAGCTGGGGATGGCACAGAACCTGCACAAAGCCACAGCCTCCCTGCCTGCTTGGGACCATCGTCATTGTCATCATTGTCACCCCCCATTGTGGATGCAATATTCTAAGAAACTCTCTCCTTTCTCATGAATCGTATGGGAAACAAAGATAAGCTGAATTCTTCTTGCTCTTCCTAATCTTTGTTTTGGAACTGGGTGCTGTAAGGGTTCAGCCAATCCCCCAGGGGGTGGATTGGCTATAAACCAATCACTGCTAGACCCTTAATATCTAGATAAGAACAGAACTTTCTAATAAACTTCCTCTCTTGCATTTCCGCCATCTCTCTGCCTGTTTCCTTGCTATATCCGCCAGCAGCAGCAACACCGCAGCAGCTCAGCCCCGCACCGGGGAGGAAGGGTTTGGTACCTGCTGCCATCAGCATCCTCCTTCCCCACCCTGACCACCAGAGCCACCAGCGCCCTCTGAAATGCTGATTCTGCCTGGTGGGATGTTCCCTGTGTGTCCTGCGAGAGCTGAACTCAATGCTCCCCAATCCCACCGCCCCCATCGTTCGTTTTTGCCGCAAGTTTTTAACGCTCGTTTTTAAGCTGTCTCAGTGCTCCCGTTCAGACACACCTGTGGACAAACTGCATCCACCAGGGCAGCTCTGGGGCTTTTACTCACGGCAAAAGTGGCTGAGTACATCATAAACACCTCAGGAGGGTAATCACACAGGATTCAGGGCCGTACAAACGATGCTCTGCTACCCACGGATGGGCTGGGAATAAAAGGGCACCAGACGACCACAGGGATGCACAAAAAGCTCCAGACTGCCTCTCCCCACCTCCTTCAGCACACACAGCTAAATGCCAGGGCTTTCCCACAGCTCCACGAGCTCTGGGGGGTCCCAAGAACATTTTCTTGATGTGAAAATCTAAGAGAACTGGGATTGTTCAGAGTGGGGAAGAGAGGCTTTGGGGTGACCTAACTGCCAGGAGCTAAAGGAGCTAAAGGAAAGATGGAGAGAGAATATTTCCAAGGGTCTGGAGTGACAGGACAGAGGGGAATGGCTTCAAAGTGACAGAGAGTGGGTTTAGATGGGATATTGGGAAGAAATTCTTCCCTGTGATGGTGGGGAGGCCCTGGGGTGGATTTCCCAGAGAAGCTGTGCCTGCCCCTGGATCCCTGGAAGTGTCCAAGGAAAGGATGGATGGAATTCTGAGCACCCTGGGACAGTGGGAGGTGTCCCTGCCCATGGCAGGGGTGGCACTGGATGAGCTTTAAACCAACCTAAAGCATTCCCTGATTCTGTCATTCCACACCCAGAGCAGACACAGCACATGCACAGCCCCTCAGGCACTCGGGAATTTTGGAATCGTGCCTAGAAACAAGGACAAACACCCCAGAGGGACACTGCCAGGGACACCCCCAGCAGCACTTTGGATTCATGGAGACCTGGAGCACAAACTGCTCCTCTGGTGGGTGAAACCACCAAGCCCTGGGACAGCAATGACAGCTGAGCCAGTGGTGGATGCACAGTCCAGAAAAACACCAGGTTTCACCCCAAAAAACACCCTCAATGCCACAGTCTTTGGGTGTGGGGCAGAAAAAGACCAAGTTTCACCCCAAAAAACATCCTCAATACCACAGTCAATGGCTATGGGGGAGAAAAAAACCACATTTCACCCCCAAAAAACAGCCTCAATGTCACAGTCAATGGCTATGGGGGAGAAAAACACAAAGTTTCACCCCCAAAACAGCCTCAATGCCACAGTCCCTGGGTGTGGGGGAGAGAAACACTACATTTCACCCCAAAAAACACCCTCAATGCCACAGTCAATAGCTATGGGGGAGAGAAACACAACATTTCACCCCAAAAAACACCCTCAATGCCTCAGTCAATGGCTATGGGGTAGAAAACACAAAGTTTCACCCCAAAAAACACCCTCAATGCCACAGTCAATAGCTATGGGGGAGAGAAACACCACATTTCACCCCCAAAAACAGCCTCAATGCCACAGTCCCTGGGTGTGGGGTGCAAAAACACCAAGTTTCACCCCAAAAAACATCCCTTAAATGCCAGAGCTGTTGTGTAGAGTCTGCGAAGCTGTGAGACAGAGGGAGGGAAGGGATTTTCACGGGCACAGACCATCACAGACGAGCACCTGAAAGGCTTCAGGAGGAGTTTGTCAGCAGATCCTGTGCCAGATCCTGCTGCTGGTGAGGGCAGTAGTGGATAAACGACACTTTTGGTCAGGGTGTGAATTTGGAATGAGCTGTGAGCACACACCCAATGAATCACGGCAGAGAATGCCAATTTAGGGCCCCGACGCTCTGCTCCTCCAGAAGTAAATAACTCCGTAAATAACTCAGGCAAATTCCCCGACACCTCCTTGAGCTCGAGTGAACAGGCGAAAAACAAACCCAGAATTGCCTCCAACACCGCATTTGTGCTGCAGGAGAAATGCACAAATGCATTTATTCTGTTTCTCTGCAGAACTCCTTGTGCAGGAGTTCCTTTTTCTCCCCCGGACAGCAGGGCAGGAGGGAGCTGAGGATTTTGGTTTTTTGGGGTGGTTGGATGCAACACAACCTGTGCCAGGGCAAGCACCAGCTCCTGGGTCTCAGGATATTTTGGGAGGTTTCACATTGGTTTTTCCGAGGGCTGCAGGGCTGCCTGGAGGCAATTCCTTCCCTCCCAGAGCTCTTGAAACTGCTGAGAACATTCCCATCCCTGCCTGCTCCTTCGCTCCCTGATCAGATCCAGCTTGTGAGGTCCGTGGAGACAATAATTCACACAGACAGAGCAAGGAGCTGACTGACAAAAGGCATTCTGAGTAAAACATCTCCGTTTTGGATAAAGATTTTAGACCTGGATTTCCCCACCAAGGCCTCCAGAACAACGTGAGCAAGGAGATTTTCTCCAGGGCTGGACCAGAAGGGAACAAACAGTTGAAGGCTGAAGGAACAGCCTGAAAAACCAGGTTTGCACTGATGGCTTTTCCCCCTGTGCATCGAGGAGAGAAATAGAGCATTCAGCAGCCTCCAGGCTGCTCCTGAGCAGCCAAAGGCACGGGGAAGGTCACCCTGGAGCCCAAATTCTGCTCAGCTCCTCGCCCAGCCATGCCTCTCGAGCTCTCTGCAATGCAACACCAGCCGTGGGTCCTGCCCAGGCCAGCAGAAATTCGCTGTGTGCTCAGAGATGAAGAAATCTGCAGCCTCCAAACTCCACTGAGCGACGCCAGGGCCAAGATCCACCCCAAACCCCAAAAAAGCAGCAGCAGGGAAGCTCAGGCCGTGGTTCACAAGCCAAGTGGCCCTGACTCAGCAGCTCTGCGTTTCCTCCTGCCTGCAAGCCAAGAGCTGCAGGCAATAATCTCTTTTTGGTGGTGGGGAACCCACCCTGACATTGCCCAGCTCACCTCCAATTCCTGATCCCATCCCTGGGCATTTCAGGAGCCATAATCAGATGAATTCAGGATTGTTTTAAATGTTAGCTTGCATTTTCTTTGAATATTTACATGTTCTTGCTGGTCTGTTTTTCCTTCCCTATGCAGAGCATTGATTTATGTTGCCAGATACCATATCTCCCTACCCTGCCAAAAGCATGCATTTGGGAATGATTTCAGGGCTGCTGGTAATAATTTTCCCCTTTTTTTATTCTGCACTTTTATTTTTATGAACTTTTTTGTTGGAGGCGCCGTAAAAATGAAACTGTGGCTCGAAGAAACAACACTCATCAAACCCCCAACCAAACCAAGCTGGAAGGCAGCTGCTATTCCCACCTGGAAGCTGCGGCACAGATTTGGAGTTTCCAGTCCTTAAAAGCTTCAAAGCACAGCCCCAGGTCTCAAAAACACCTTCACCTCTCACTCTGGGCTCTCTGGGGAGGTGGGGAACAAGCAGACCCCAAGTTTTAAGCTCTGTGCCCTCGGGGGAGCTCCCCTTTTGTCCCATACCCCAAAACCCCACAGTGCTCCCCCCAAGGAAGGATTTTCACCCCCAGGATGCTGATAATTCACCCTCCGTCCCCAGCCCTGCCTGCTGGCTCGAGTGGAGGATCTGCCTGATGCCTTAAGGATTTTTAGCTTCTATTTTTCATGTATCTGCAGTTCTGGTGTGCAGCTCCAGGCTCCATAGAAAGTGCTAAAAACCTCTGCTCACAGCATTTTAGACAAAACAATTCCTCTCAGTTGGAAAATCCAAGGACACTTCGCTGCCTCAGAGCCCCAAAATATGGAACCAACAGTGAATTGGGGGAGCAAGCTTGGGGTGGTTGACATCATCACCTGAAGGTGTAATTGGAGAATTGAGGCTCAATATGTTAATGGACAGAACTTATAAAATGTGAAGAACTCGTGACTCGCTGTCCATTTTGGGTGTAGCCTCTCGAGCAGGCTCTGTCTGTCCTAAATGCACCTAAAGGCCTTTAATAAATTAATCAATTTTTATTCTCCTAACTTTGTCTGGCCTCTGTTTCAGGTAGGCAGCGGAGCTGGGACTGTGCAGAGAGCTCTCCACACAAATCACAGGTGCCAGGGCCATAAAACACCTCCACCCTCGCCAGGATCCTGCCAGCTCCCACCCTCCCTGCCCATATTTCCTGAGCTGCTCCAAGCTCCGCCGGCAGAGGGGAGAAGTAATTTTACTTCCAGTGTGTCACCTGTGGAAGCTGCAAATGGGGACAGCAATGGAGGAGCTGTTTATCTGCAACAAAGAGTTAATCAGGCAGCTGCTGGCCCCGCAGGGAGCAGCCAGGGGAAGCAGTTTCCTTTCTAAACAGCACAGAGAAGTGTCAATACTCGGGTGAGTTTCATTAGGAGGTTTTTGGATGTGTTTCTGTTCCCTAATCCGCACAGGCAGCCAGGGAAAGTGATGGTGCCTCTTCCTGAGCACTTTTAATGCAGCCCAGAGGAGCCTGGGGTCATGGGGATCCTTACAAATGGGGATTTGGGGTTATCCAAGTTCCTGTGGCACCCCAAAACCGGGGGCAGGTTGGGCTCAAGCACCCTTTGCTCATGGATGGAGGGCAAAGCTGTTTGTGACAGAGAAATATTTCATTCTGGGTGCAGTTTTCATTTGTGTTTTCATGGCAGCGGGCAGGTTTAGTTCCTCGGTGTCTCTTTGAGGGGTGGCTTTGAATTTACACAGGAGGAGCAACATTAACACCTTGAAAATCATTGCAAATAGGTAAAATCACCATAAACTGCACTGCATTTACAGGAGGAAGGAGAACATTCCTAAAATTCAAGGAGATCAGCAAGTTTGTCCACTCACCATAAACTGGATGTCATTTAGAAGGAGAGAATTTTTACAAAATCCAGGGAGGAGCTCAGTGGGTCAACTCACCATAAACCACATTTCATTTACAGGAGGAAGGAGAACATTCCCAAAATTCAAGGAGATAAGCAAGTTTGTCCACTCATCATAAACCACATTTCATTTACAAGAAGGAGAGAATATTTGCAAAATTCAGGGAGGAGCTCAGTGTGTCAACTCACCATAAACTGCATCTCATTTACAAAATGAAAGGGAATATTCCCAAAACACAGGGAAGAACTTCAGCAAGTGTGTCAACTCACCATAAACTGCATTTCATTTATAAAAGGAAAGGGAACATCTACAAAATTCAGGGAGGAGCTCAGCAAGTGTGCAAACTCACCATAAACTGCATCTCATTTACAAGAGGAAGGAGAGAACATTTACAAAATGCAGGGAGGAGCTCAGTGTGTCAACTCACCATAAACTGCATCTCATTTACAAAATGAAAGGAAATATTCCCAAAACACAGTGAGGAACTTCAGCAAGTGTGTCAACTCACCATAAACTGCATTTCATTTACAAGAGGAAGAAAAGAATATTCCCAAAATGCAGGGAGGAGCTCAGCAAGTGTGTCCACGCTCACCATAAACTGAATCTCATTTACAAGAGGAAGGAGAGAACATTTACAAAATGCAGGGAGGAGCTCAGTGTGTGAACTCATCATAAACTGCATCTCATTTACAAAAATAAGAGAAGATTCCCAAAATTCAGGGAAGAGCTCAGCAAGTGTGTCAACTCATCATAAACTGCATTTCATTTACAAAAGGAAAGAATATATTCCCAAAACACAGTGAGGAACCTCAGCAAGTGAGTCAACTCATGATAAATTACATTTCATTTACAAAAGGAAAGAGAATATTCACAAAATTCAGGAAGGAACTTCAACAAGTGTGTCCATTCATCATAAACTGCATTTCATTTACAAAAGGAAAGAGAGAACACTCCCAAAATTTAGGAAGGAGCTCAGCAAGACTATCAACTCATCATAAACTGCATTTCATTTACAAAAATAAGAGAACATTTCCAAAATTCAGGGAGGAGCTCACCAAGTGTGCCTACCCATCATAAACTGCATTTCCTTTACAAGAGGAAGGAGAGAACATTCCAAGAATTCAGGGAGGAGCTCAGCAAGAGTATCAACCCCCAGAAATAAGAGAACATTTCCAAAATTCAAGGAGGAACTTCAGCAAGTGTGTCAATTCATCATAAACAGCATTTCATTTACAAAAGGAAGGAGAGAACATTCCCAAAACGCAAGGAGGAGCTCAGTGTGTCCACTCACCATAAACTGCATTTCATTTACAAAAATAAGAGAACATTCCCAAAATTCAGGGAGGAGCTCAGCAAGAGTATCAACTCACAAAAATAAGAGAACATTTCCAAAATTCAAGGAGGAGCTCAGCAAGTGTGTCCATTCATCAGAAACTGCATTTCATTTACAAAAAGAAGGAGAGAACATCCCCAAAACTTAGGGAGGAGCTCAGCAAGACTATCAACTCATCATAAACTGCATTTCATTTACAAAAATAAGAGAACATTTCCAAAATTCAGGGAGGAGCTCAGTGTGTCTACTCACCATAAACTGCATTTCATTTACAAAAATAAGAGAATATTTCCAAAATTCAGGGAGGAGCTCAGCAAGAGTATCAACTCACAAAAATAAGAGAACATTTCCAAAATTCAAGAGGAACTTCAGCAAGTGTGTCAATTCATCATAAACAGCATTTCATTTACAAAAAGAAGGAGAGAACATCCCCAAAATTTAGGGAGGAGCTCAGCAAGAGTATCCACTCATCACAAACTGCATTTCATTTACAAGAGGAAGAACATTCCCAAAATTTAGAGAGGAGCTCAGCAAGAGTATCAACTCACAAAAATAAGAGAACATTTCCAAAATTCAAGGAGGAGCTCAGCAAGTGTGTCCATTCATCATAAACTGAATTTCATTAACAAAAGGAAGAGAGAACACTCCCAAAATTCAGGGAGGAGCTCACCAAGTGTGTCCACTCATCATAAACTGCATTTCATTTACAAAAATAAGAGAACATTTCCAAAATTCAGGGAGGAGCTCAGCAAGAGTATCAACTCACAAAAATAAGAGAGCATTTCCAAAATTCAAGAGGAACTTCAGCAAGTGTGTCAATTCATCATAAACAGCATTTCATTTACAAAAAGGAGAGAACATCCCCAAAATTTAGAGAGGAGCTCAGCAAGAGTATCCACTCATCATAAACTGCATTTCATTTACAAAAATAAGAGAACATTTCCAAAATTCAGGGAGGAGATCAGCAAGACTATCAACTCATCACAAACTGCATTTCTTTTACAAGAGGCAGAGAACACTTCTCTCAGTGTGTCAGCCCCACCAGAACAGGGAGGATTCCCCCAAAAATTCCTGCAGACAAACCCCTATCCCAGGCAGGTGTGCACTTGTTGGAAAATACACCAGTTTAAAAATTTTGTATAACATCAGTCAAAGGCATTGTTTGTCTTTACCCCGGGAAAAGGAATTTTTAAGTTTCTTTTCAGGACATTGTTCTGCCAGGTGAGGTCTGATGAGCTCAACACATCACAGAGTGGAGCAGCCCAAAGATCCCCAGAGAGATAAAAACCATCCACGGAGCATGAACAGAACATCGGTGGCCATCTCCAAACATCCACCCCAGAGCACCTCTGACACAGCTGAGACATCTCCCCGGAAAGGACTGATAAGAGAATTGAAAAATGAAGATCTAATTTACATCGGAGGTGAGGGGATTCAGATCCAATGGAAACTGAACACTGGGGGTTGCTCAGCTCTGGACCAATGAACTTTGAAACAATGCATCTCTATGGGTTCGATTGTATAAAATTTGGGGGAAAATCTTGTAAAACTGTGCATCATGGAATGATTCTCTCTGTGTGTGGATGAGATGATTTCTGTGACACATCCTGCCCAGAACAACATCCTGGCCAGAAAATAAAGCAATGCCTTGACTCTCTAACATTAAAAATGTTGTCGGAGGGTTTTTGTTTTTCCCCCAGTTTTGGTGACACACTCACCGATCCTCAGCGAGTGGGGGCTGGCCCAGATCCTCATCAGCCACAGCAGAAGGAGCACCAGAGGCGCCAAGACACGGAGCATCTTCCAGAAATCCTCATGGAGCCCTGCGGTGGTCTGGGCATGACATAACTCTGCGGAAAAACACAAAAATCGCGGCCTGTGAGCTCCTCTGCTCTGCCCCAGCAGCATCGCACAGCTCCCAGCTCAGCACTCGGGACAAAGGCTCGATCGACCCGAGGAGGAGGAAGTTATTTACAGACTGGGACTTATTCAGGGCTAGGAATCAAACTGGGCAGAGAGATTCTAGGAAAAAAAACCAAAAACCAAACACAAAAAGACCCCCAAAAAACAAAAAACCAAAAAAAAACTCCAAAAACCACAAAAAAACCCCCCAAAACCACAAAAACCCCCAAAAACAAAAAAAAAACCCCAAAGGCAAAACAAACAAACAGAAAAACAAACAAAAATTACAACCCCCCCCAAAAACAAACAAACAAAAAAGCCAAAAAAAAACCAAAAACAAAATGAAAAAAACCAAAACCCCAAAACCCCAAAAACCCGAGGAAAAGTTCAAATATTTCATCTTGGCATTTTCAGCGTTTCAACAAAAACAAGTGGAAATCAATACTGAGTCACATCTCTGATTTCTATTTTCGCCCACCCCCCCATTTTTATTTTTTTTTTCTACTCGAAGCAGCCTGCAACTCATTATACAATCCTAATTTTTGTATTTAGGGTGGGACAAAACATTTTCACAGCAAAACGTGATTTGAGGGACGGGGTTTAAGAGGCACAGAATCATTTTGGCCTCTCCAAGCCTGGAACCAACTCCTCATCACAATTCAGTCACCTCCTTCCGTTCCTCTCAGGAACAAGAGGATCCAGCACAAGACCAAGAGCACATTTTTGGTTCTCGCAGGAGATTTCACCACCCCAACATGCAGAGCTCCAAGTTCCAAAGTCAAAACACCATGAGAACGAAGGGCAGGAGGCACAGAATGCACAAACTCGTGATGAACACAGAGATTGGCGCTGGCTGTCCCACAGCAGCCTCCTGCAGCACAGTTAATCAAATTTGGAGCAAATACGATATTAAACAGCTTCGTAAAGGGCAGATTTTACTTTATAGACGGGAAAAAAAAAAAAAAAAAAAAAAAAAGGTTGTCTCTGGAGTTGATAAAATTATCTCCACAGGCAGCAATGTCCTTAAATGCTGACTTTGAGTGTTTCATCTGTTACCTTATCTCTCCCTTCTCCAGTTTGCTGGCAAACATTCTCACACTATCCCATTTGTCTCCTTCTTGGGCCAAATCCCCAAGTCCTGACACAGGCAAAGTCTTTAATCTGCCTTTGAAGTTACCAGGAGTTTTGTCCGAGGGAGACGCAGCTTTTTACTCGCAATTTTTCAATTAATCTATTTTTAGATTACATTTAGACTTCCTCCAGCTTATCTCAGCACTCTCCACAGGGACCATCCCCTCTCACAGACAGGAAATACAGAGGCAGAAATAAAGAAAATCCAGAGAGCCCTGGGACAGCTCTGCTCCCTGGGGTTTGGTTCTTCCAGGATCACTCCTCCCTTGGGAAGCTCCCACCAGCAGCTCTGCCTCCTGCGTCCCAGTTCTCTCCATCCCAGAAAATTGAGGGATCTCACTCTCAGCTGTCAGTCAGAGCATCCTGATTTCAGCACGCTCAACTCATTTTTAAAAGCCAGAAACTCCCCAAAACCACCTGGAAATCCTGAGCCACCTCCGTGAGGGAAATAGCAATTTTCTCCTTTTTTTTCCCCTTTTTCAGTGCGAGTTCCAGAGTAATTCCTGGGGAAGAGAAGCCCTAAAAGGTTAAGCCCATGGGAAATTGGTTACTTAGAAGTGCTGGCAGCAGCAGAGACAGATTGTGGAGCAGGGGATCATTTGAGCACTGTCAGGCAGTTATTTCCAAACTTTCCACAATATTTGCAGAGCAGCAGGATCACATCAGATTCACTCAGAGCCCGGAATGTGCAACTGGAGCTCGTGGGACACACAGACATCCCTTCCCCGAGGAAACACAGATGGAGAGAGCAGGACAGCAAGGGCAGCTGGAGGTTTGCCACCCCAAGAGCTCCCTCGTGCTCAGTTTTGGCTCTAAAGCTCCTGCCCAATGCTCACAGTCCTGTTTTCCTCCTTTTTTAGGTCCTTTTTACGTCCTGTTTCTTGCACTGCCACCCTCAGTGTGCTTTCCTCACCAGCCCTGGGGATGAACAGCCACAGCTCAGCTAAAGCAGCTCGTGGGGGATCTCAGGGCAGGGCAAAGTGGGGAACAAATCCCTCCATTTCCTGCCAAACAGGAGGGAAATGCCAGCCTGGAATTCCAGGAGGGTGCTGGAGCTCACACCTCCCGGCAAAGCTCTATGGAATCACTTCCAGGAGGACATGGAGGGGCTGGAGGTGTCCAGGGCAGGGAACGGAGCTGGGGAGGGAGAATTCCTGAGGGAGCTGGGAAAGAGCTCAGCCTGGAGAAAAAGGGATCAGGGGGACCTTGTGGCTCTGCACAGCTCCTGACAGGAGGGGACAGCCGGGGGGGTCGGGCTGTGCTCGCAGGGAACAGCGACAGGAGGAGAGGGAACAGTTTTTAGCACTTTATGTGAAGCCAGAACTACATCAAAGCTACAGACACATGAAGAATAGAAGCTAAAAATCCTTAAGGCATCAGAGGGACAGAGCCCAGGGCTGCTCCTCCTGTTTGCAGCCTGCTGGAGAGGCTGAGGAGATTCCCGGGAAGCAGTGCCTCAGCAGCTGGGAGAGAACAGCAAAGCTGAACAATAAATCCAGCGGTGGGGCTGGAATTACCCAGGGCATGGGGCACAGGGGATGCTCCTCCTGTGATGCCTAAGAATTTCTGGTTTTTACTCTTCATGTATCTGTAACTTGGTGTAGTTCCGTGCTTCTTATAAAACACTAAAACAGTGTTCTTATAACTATTTTATAAACTTCCTTAAACTTTTTGTAAGTTTTTCTTATGAAACACTAAAACCTCTGCTCCCAGCACCTTTAGCCAAAACTATTCCTCTGAATAGAAACACAAGGACACATTCATCACCCTAGAGCCCCGAAATACGTAACCAAAAATAAATATGTAACCTCATTGTCTCAGGCCCCAAGATATGTAAACAGCAGTGAATTGGGGGAGCAAGCTTGGGGTGGTTGACATCATCACCTGAAGGTGTAATTGGAGAATTAAGGCCCAATATGCAAATGAGACAGAACTTACAAAATGTGAAGAGCTCGTGACTCGCTGTTCATTTTTGGGCGTAGCCTCACGAGGTGGCTTCACTTGCCCTGAACGTATCACAAAGACCTTTAATAAATTTCTCCGCTTTTACTCTCCTAACTCTGCCTGGCCCGTATTCCAGGGAGCTGTTTTGGGCATCACCCACCCCTGTGGTGGCCTGGATTGTGGAGCAGGGGCCCAGGGAACAGCTTCCAGCGATGGAAATGCACCTCAGGGGCTGCCAAACAGCACAACAACACAGGATCCTGCAGACCGTGCCCACAGAACATCTGCTGAGCGCAGAACACCTGGGGAGAGGAACACCAGGATGCTCCCCCACCTGCCCAGATGTTGGGATTCAGGGTTTAGGATGAGGAGGGAAGGAGAGAGAGGGTTTTCCTCCTAGCCTAGCATCAAAAGTTTTTATTCTCAGATTTAATCTCAAATTAAAATTAACTCTCAAATTAAACAAAGAGGAATTTCAGCCCTCGCCGCTCTGTATCTGCCCAGTCCCCGCTTGCCTCCTCCTCCCTAAATCCAGACCCTAAACGGTGCTGAGCACAGTTCAAACGCCCTCACTGTACATTCATTTTTGCCTTGCTGGGTTCGCCATCCTCCCAGGCAGCTCCTGCTGCCTTCCAGCTGCAAGGTGAATAACCTGCCAGCCTCTCAATTCCCCACAAAACGCGATCAAACAGCTGTTCCCCTCGGGGACACCGAGGAATTGTGACACTGCGGGGCACCCACTGCAGTGCAGCCCCAAATTCCACACCCAGAGAGGGGAGGAGGACAACTTTCCATCGTGCAGCACAAATATAAAACCTCAGAAGCCGCGAGAACCCCGAAGAGACAAAGCTATTTAGCGACTCGCCGCGCTAATTCCCGCGCGTGTGAAGATGACTTATCCCAGACTCATCCTCAGCTGGCTGAAAATAAATCAAACCAACTTCCTCTGCTGAAGTTTCCAGCGAGAACACGTCAGGAGCTGTGCATTTACAGCTCCTGCTTTAGAGGCTCCCATTCCCTGCACTGACAGCAGGCTGGGCGAGCCTGCCTGACGGACAGCTGTCTGCAGAGCATCCCAAAAAAGAGTGGGATGGCTGGGAAAGAGCTCCCCGGGTCCTTCGGGGTGGGAGGTGAGCTGCTGAGAAGCTGCTGGATCACGAGCTGACCCCTGGCAGCACAAATTTGGAATTCTTTCCCTGCTAAGCCCCCTTTTTTTTTTTCTTTTTTTTAATCTTCAGCTCTGAAAATTCGAGAGAATAACATAAATCAGGGCTGTGCTGGAGAGTTTTGCGTTCTCTGTGGAGATAAAAGTCTCTAAATACCAAGCAGAATTATGGACGATTTGCCTCTGAGAGGGAGCAACTTGCTTCTGAAACTACTGATACATTTTTAATGACTGTGTGAGCTGCGGCTCTTCCTCGGTGCTATCGCCACAGCGCCCTGCTATTTGGAGATTTCTGCAGAAAAATTCTTAGACAGTAGAGCAAAAGCCAAAAGGCAGACTAAAATGTTAAATCACAAAAAAAAAACCACCCAAAAAAACCCTCCGCTGAAGAGATAATGAAGATATCCCTGAAAAGCGGCCACTTCTCTGCTTGTTCCCTCTGCACAAGGACATTCGAGAAATCCACTGTTATTTCACGGAATTGTGGAGTGGTTTGGGTGGGAAGGGACCTTAAAGATCATCAAAGGACACCTTCCACCACCCCAGGGTGCTCCAACCTGGCCTTGGACACTCCCAGGGGCAGCCACAGCTTCTCTGTCCACACCTCCAAAATCCCTTCCAAAATAATTTCCAAAATCATTTCCAAAATCACCCTGCAGGATCTGCTCCTGCCACATCTGTCCCCAACAAGCTCTGGAGCCAGACAGAGCTCAGAATCTCCACCAGTGCCAGGCCCAAGCTTCCCAAAAACCCCAACGTGTTGCTTTTATCCCGAGGCAACCCCGCACTGCAAACCCCACCCCACGCCTTCTCCCGCAAGCTGAGAAACCACAAACACCCCGGAAAAACCTGGCAGCCAATCCCACCTTCCCCAGGCTGGTTTTTTTCCTACCCAAGCAGGAGTTTGGAGGGGGATTTGGTGTTGATGGATCTCTCTGCCTCACCAGAAGGTTGATGAATGGTGAGAAAATGCAGCTCGGGCGAAGCTGGAGTAATCTTCGCAGCTGAGACAACAAATTTAACAGCTGCAGAGCAGCGAGGAATTGGGGGGAAAACTGTCGGGAAATATCAACAAACAACCTAACAGGGCCTTTTTCATCCTTTCGACAGGCAAAGAGAGCTCTTGCCTTCTGTGAGGCTTCATCTGCAGAGAGGCTCGGGTTGAAATGGAGGAAAGGACCTGAAAAATCTAAATAATATCCCAACAATTGGGCTCCAGAAAGTATCTCAAGGGAGGGGAGAGCTCCATTGCCAGCCTGCCCCGGGGCCACAGAGATGTAAGTTCAATTAAACTGAAAAATCACTCAATTTAAAGCCACCAGCAATATGTTTTGCTCAGTAAAAAAATGCATAATTAGCACGGGTAAATCATTACCACGAGGTATTGTCGCAGTCAGAAAACCTCGGTGAGGCTGAGGGAAGGATCGACAGCTATAATGAGAATGAATGGCTGGAATTACAGTGGTAAATTTGGGGGGAAAAACAAAAATTAAGGTTTGGATGGGGTGTAAACCCTTCACGCTGCAAGGAATTGGTGAATTCCCTATTTTTGAGGGCTGGAAGAATCAGCCCTTGGGGCAAGGCTCCTCACACAGCCTCTGGAAGCAGCCAGTGCTTAAAAAAGATACTTAACAACACGAAACAGCTCGGTTCCAGTCTGGCAATTTCTATGTTCCTATAAAAACCACGTCTGGTTTTTAGATTTCATCAGCGTTAAAGAGCCTGCTCTGCTCACAGCCTCCTGTCTTTGTCCTCACACCACGGCCAGGGATGGATTCACCCAGGGTGAGCACAGAACCTGTGTGATCTCCCTTCCCCAGGGGCCAGGGGACCGAAGGAACCTTGGGCTCCCATCCCATCCCATGGATCCCATCCCATCCCATCAATCCCATCCCATCCCATCAATCCCATCCCATGGATCCCATCCCATCCCATGGATCCCATCCCATGGATCCCATCCCATCCCATGGATCCCATCCCATGGATCCCATCCCATCCCATGGATCCCATCCCATGGATCCCATCCCATCTCATCCCATGGATCTCATCCCATCCCATCCCAACCCCATCCCATCCCATCCCATGGATCCCATCCCATCCCATGGATCCCATCCCATCAATCCCATCCCATAGATTCCATCCCATCCCAACCCATCCCATCCCATCTCATGGATCCCATCCCATCAATCCCATCCCATCCCAATCCCATGGATCCCATCCCATCCTCATCCCCATCCCATGGATCCCATCCCACGCCAATTCCAATCCCAACCCAAACCCAACCCAACCCCATCCCATCCCAACCCATCCCATCGATCCCATCCCATGGATCCCATCCCAATCCCACCCCATCCCCATCCCCATCCCATCCCCATCTCAATCCCATCCCGTAACACCAGAGCAGGTGACAGCCCAGGTTGATATTAGTGATAAACATCTGCTCATCTGATACAGAAAAGGGATTTTTTTAAAAAAAATTTCATTCTCCTAGCTGTGTTCTCTTATCCCTCTCTTCTCCATTTTTTTCCTCCACCCTTTGTGACTTCCATCCCATCCCCACCCCATCCCATCCCCACCCCATCCCATCCCAATCCCATAACACCAGAGCAGGTGACAGCCCAGGTTGATATTAGTGATAAACACCTGCTCAGCTGATAGAGAAAAGGGATTTTTTTTTAAATTTTCATTCTCCTAGCTGTGCTCTTTTATCCCTCTCTTCTCCATTTTTTTCCTCCACCCTTCATGACTTCCAGAAAAAGAAGCAAGAAAACTTCAAGGAGAAAAGAATTCTGGAGGCAGTGAAGCAGAAGGACAAACGCATTCCTGACATTTCTCATTCCTGTGGATTATTTCCTTTAACTTTCTCCCTCCCCAGCCTTGAGCCCTCTCATCTCACCCTTCTCTGTCCTCCCCAGAATTAGCAAAGCCTGATCAACTTTTCCCATCCCTGCTGAGAGATAAAAGCATCCCCATCCTAATTCCTGAGCCAGGCTCAGCTATCTCCGATTTCCCCCAGCCTTATCACCCTGTGAGCACAAGGAGGTTTCATTCAGGCTGAGTCACAGGACATCTTTATTCAATTTTCCTCTCCTCCTCGGCTTTATCACACGACCCATCAGCCCTCCCAGGCTGGGTCAATACTTGAGAGCTCAGAGAGTGAATTATGAGTGTGAAAACCCCACCTGCTCACCAAAGTCCCATTAGAGCATCAAAACGCATTTGTTTTTTGTAAACACTCCATCCTGGAGTGGGTTTGAGCTGCTTGGGAATTTGGGCAGTGCAGCCACACTGGCAAAGCCCCCAGGGACAAAACTCTGAGCTGCTGTGCCCTGACTTTCTGCCCTCCTTTAAAGCCTTCAAGAAAATCCTGCTCAGAAAACACAAAGCACTGGGAGTAAAACACCCCAAGATTTGAGATTTTGGGGTTCTTTGGTGTAACTCTGCTCACCCTCCCTGGCAGAGCCACCTGTGCTGCCTTTCGGCTGTCTAAGATTTCTGAGGCAGACAAAGTTAAAGGGTAAAAGGGTTTTATCTCGATATTTTAATAGGATTTTAGGTGCACAGCTCTTGGAAGGTGGAATACACTGAGATGCACACCCCATATAATGCGTATAAGATTTTATGGGCCTTGCAAATTAGCACATCTGTCTAAAATCCCCCAACAAAAAACTTAATAAACGAAGTGTTTTTCCCCTTATTCTAAGAATTCTCCCCATAAATGAGGCTAGGGCCTAGCTTACAAAATATGCCTCAGAGAGAAGGTTTCAACCAAGGTTGAACCCTTGAGTTTTGAGATTTTGAGTTTTGGGATTTCGAGTTTTGAGGGTTTTCTGGCTTCTTACTGTGGGTGTTTGGTCTTTCTGCCTTGCAGGACCCCAAAACCAAGCTGGAATATCAAACTGCAAAAATTCCAAGCACGGAGGCTAAGGGTACAAAGAGTGCACAAAGGGTACAGAAAATATGAAGAGGCATAAAAATGTATAAAAGGTTATATAAAAAGGCAAAAAATCATCAGGCATCGCTGCTGGGATGGATGAGCTCCACCACACAGAGGATGCAGCTCCAGCAGCAGCACAGCCCCGATTTTTCCTGTGTGAATCTGCAATGATCTGCACTTTGGGGAAACCCACACAGGACCAAAAATCCCCCAGCACATCCCTCCTGCCATCACCTGCCAGAACCTCCCTGGCTGGGACCATCCACTGGGTAAAAAACCGAGGAAAAGGGAAAAGTGAGGCCGTGTGGGATTTCCTCACTGGGCTGTGCCCGGCATTTATTTTTATTAACAAACAATAGCAGCTAAAAGCACTGTGGTCTCCCACAGCGAGGGCTGTGTCAGACACTCGTAATTGGCTTGGAGATGTTATGTGGAAGGAAAAATCCCCACCAGGCTGGGGGAGAGGAGAGGCTGCAGGAGAGAGGGAAAAGCAGAGTTTTTCCAGCTGGGGAGGACAGCAAATTGGCATTAAACAGAGCTGGCCACAGCAGCACTGCTCCTCTGCTCCCACAGCACCTCCATCCTAAACCATCCTGAGCACTAAATACGAACCTGAGGATTGTTTACCTCGGGTAAAGTTTCTGGCCAGGCTAAAAATCATCTCAAAAGCAGCAAAAAAAGCTTTGTTTGCCTCCCCACCCCTGGCAGGCACACACCCCTCCACGTACAGCTGGTTTTTCCCACCTAAAGAGGCTCTCCTGCCACATTTTCTGCCACATTTATTCAGCAGAAGACTCCTGCCCGCTCTGCAGGCCATTAAAGCAGCCCTGGCGAGGGAGGGAGCAGAGTTTGCACTGCAGAAAGCAGCACAGGAGGGTATTTTTGGAAAGGGAAATGCAAACTGATCTCTCCAGCTGAGGTGGCCTGGGCACATTGCGAGGTGAGCAGGATCTGAGCTGCTCAACAAGTCCCCCTGCAAAGAAACTCTGAATAAATGAGCACAGCCAGAGCCTGGGATTCATCAGAAGCTTAACCAGGGAAAAGGAAAAGGCTTTAAAACAGCAAATGTCTTACACGGAGAGATGGATAAAAATGGAGTTCTGGAGTCTCAGTTTTGCTACAATAGGGACAGACCACTGTGGTTTTTTGGGATGGATGTTGCAGTGTTGCTTCATCCCTGAGAGTGTCCAAGGCCAGGCTAGACAGGGCTTGGAGCAGCCTGGGCTGGTGGAAGCTGTCCCACAATTTTAGCAATTTTAGTAAACCCTCTTTCCCTGGGCTGGTGGAAGCTGTCCCACAATTTTAGCAATTTCAGCAAACCCTCTTTCCCTGGGCTGGTGGAAGCTGTCCCACAATTTTAGCAATTTCAGCAAACCCTCTTTCCCTGGGCAGTGCAAGATCCAAGCACCTTTAATTCTTCCAACCTCCCTGCCTCTTACAAACCGCGCTGTGAGTGCACACCCTGCGTGGAAAACCCACTCAGGACCCCAATTTTATAACCTACCAAGGACTGCTCTCAGAACTGCTTCAAAACACTCCTGTCTGAGGTTTCCCCACATCCAGCACATAACCTCTGATCACAGCAAACAGCGCTGCTCAAAAGGCATTTTCCCCTGCTCAACGGCGATGACTTTTCCAGTTGTGCCACTCTCGTGTTTTGAGAAGTGGAGACACTTTTGGCAAGCATCGGGCTCGCAGTGATTCCTCCTTCAACACAGCGAGTCTCACAAAAACACCAACTCTCCCTTTTAAAGGAGACCTTCGGGTCGGAGGTGGTTACCTCACCTCTCCAAAGGCTGCTCTTTTTCCACAAAAAAAACCCCAAAAAAATCTCCTTTTATCAAAAAAAGCTTTGATGGAAAATTTTCAGCTCTCACGGAAGAAAAGAAAGCCAAGGAGCACCAAGCCCTATTTGCTGTTAGTGAGGAATTGCTGCTACCAACGAGGCTCTTTACACATGAAGGAAGTTCTAAAATATGAATCGGATCTGAGAATGTCTCAGGAGTCTAGAGGGAGAGAAAGCTCTTAAATGCATCAACCTGATCTCTGGGCTACAGAAAGAAGATTAATCTATTTATTTAACTTAGAGTCCCTGGCAGATTCAAGAGGGAGAAGAAAGGAAAACAAAGCAGCCTCTACCAAATCAACCTTCAAGAAGTCATTTATAGCCAAAAAGCTGCGTTTGCTCCTTTTTATTGCTGCCAAAACTGGAAGTGAAACAAATGGATTAATCTCCCATCTATCACCCCAAGAACACTTTGATCCACACGAGCTCTAAAAACCTGGATTTTGAGGCAGTTTGTGAAGGGCTGGAGATGATGTTTGTGTGTTTTAATGGAGCAGGGATTGTTGGGAGTGAATTTGGATGACAGGGAGCATATGCACGGGAAAGGAGGTGGGAACCAGGACAGATGCCAGGCTGAGAATAGACACAGGGAAGCACAGGGGTGACAGGCTGGGGGCAGAGGCTGCACGAGGGAGCAAGGAAAGCTGCAAAATTCACAGAATTTCCACAGGAAAGAAGGAAAATCCAGGAGCTGGGAGATGCTCGTGCACCAGCGCAGCTGCACACAACCACCAGATGCAAAAGAATAATGCAGCAATAAATAGTCTTGCACAGGAAGGCAGAATCAAAGTCCAAACTTGTGTGTGATGTTGCAATTACAAAGGCATTATTTTGCATGAGAGAAGCTTTTCATCCTGCCTGTAGCAAAAGTGACAAGAAGGAGGAAGGAATTTCGGGCCAGAAAACCCTGGGTTTGATGAATTGTTTAACAATTAGGGGTGCAGAGCTCGTGTGGAGCTGAGATGAAACACCCAAGGCCCACAGGGATGGAGGGGAATGAGCAGCCCTGGCATTTTTCCATTTGTAGCCACTCACCAAATCCCACATCAGGGAGGGGAATTGTGGCTCTGGGGGAAATACCAGCAGACAAGTGGAGTATTCGGTGGTTTTTGGGGTGCTGTTTGCTACCCTCCCTCCTTGGTGGGGACGTGAGCCTGAGGGAATTGGATTTTCTTTAACCCAACAGAGATTCCAACGCAACAGTTCGCACCTTCCACTATTTCACCTCTGTAGGAGTCCAGGAGATCCAAGAAAAAGAGAAAAAAAAAATCCAAGTATTGGTTTGGGTTTGGCAGCACCCGATCCTCCAGGATTTGGGTGAGCACAAGGATTGAGCCTCACCCACATGCTCAGAAACCTCATCAAAACACAGCCCTGGATTCTGCACGTTCACGGGGAAAAGGCACAAAATCTCACACTTGCATTTCCATTGTTTCCGATGGGAAAGGAGCCCTCACCTCCTGGCTCAGCAGGGATGGGCAAAGGACAGGAGAAAGGCAATGTTGGCTGACAAAAGGAAATTTCCTCTCCTGCCTGTCGATACATTCCCGGGCAGGAGCCCAGACAAATCCTCACACTCCCAGCCTTGGCAGGAGGAACCTGCTCAGCTTCTCCCCTCGCCACAAAAATCCACTCTCAGACATGACTTGTCTCCCCAGTCTTGGCTCTGGCACCTCTCGATTTCTCACCACGCTCCTCTCTCCCTGTCTCATGGCCTTTCGGGGATTTATTTAAGGCTTGGAGAACCTTTTGCATAACGGGAAATGGGGGCTCGGAGCAGCTTGCCTGGTGATGCAAGAAGTGCTTTGGAACCGAGCACCACTCAAGTTTCATAAGCCTCGAGATGATCTCCTCTCTGCCTGCTTTATCCTTTTGTTTTTCCACTTCACAGACACAATTCCTGGGCAGCCCCACACCTCACGAGTGGCTATTCACCATTTCTCCATTTCTGCCCAGACAGAGCCACTCCTGCAGGAGATCTAAGCTCTCCTACACCAGAGCTGAGCACAGATCCCCAGAAGTGCTAACGGGGCTTGCACTGCCATGAAAACCACCCCGAGGAAAGCCCTGAGGAAAACCCCACAGCCAGAAAAAAATTCCAGCATCGATTCCAAAACCTGCTCCAGCTGAAGTCATCGCTGCCCGTGGCAGGGGTGGAATGAGACGAGCTTTAAAATCCCTTCTGACCCAAACCATTTTGTGATTCTCTGCCTCAAACGGAGGCAGCATTTGAAGAGCCAAGCATGGGATAAATCCCACAGACACTTCTTGAGGAGGTTTTCCTCCCCTCTCCTCCTGCCTGCAGTGTGGTACAAGATGAGGAGTGACACCAGAGCTGTGGGTTCTCCCCAGGGGCTCCGAGTGCAGCGAGCAGAGATCGCTTGGCTACGTTAACAAAGTGTGACACAGAGCCCCACGAGGGCCCAGGACACGAAAACAAACCTGTTCACTCAACAAGTGCACCGTGCCCACCTCGCCTTGCTGCTGCTCCAGGCTCAGCAGCCATCCCAAAACTGCTCCCAGAGCTCTCATCCTCATCAGCGATGCCCAATTTCCAACCGGAGCGAGGAGCAGCCCTTCCCAGAGCTGCCCCTGTGGTTGTTCTCATCGCTGCCCTGACATCAATTCCGGTTAAATGAGGGAAGCACGAAGTTCTGCCCGAGCTGAGCGCTCTGAAAAGCCTCATCACATCGCTCTCCTCCAGCTCTGTCATAAATTGTCCTCATTAAGCAGGCTTAGCCCAACTTTAATGTCTGCATCCTGACCTATAATCCATCCAAGCCCCAGCACTGCGTCCTAATGCAGCTGCCACCCTCAAGGCCAAACCCACAGCCTGTCTGGGCAGATGAGCCACCAGGAGTCAGGAATCTGACATCCTGAATTTGCTCCTTCTCATCCAAGCACTTCTGGTCATGTCTCAACAACAGAGAGAAAGAGAGGCTTGAAAGGTTGAGTTTTCAACAGCCATTTCTGTGCCCATCCTTAATCAATCTGGAAGAGGACGGCCAGTTCCCAGCCAAATTTCATGGGGATGCAGGCTCATAAAACTCCTGGTTTCTCTGAGTTTCAGGAAATAACAGCCTGCTAGAGGAGAGGAAGATTTCCTCGCAGAGGGAAGGGCTGCGTGTTTAGCTCGGCTCCCATCAGGCACCAATGAATCCACCAGGGAAGGACGTTAGGCATGCCCTAAATGTAGGGAAAATCATCAATTAGAGCTTACTGAGCTCAGCCACGAGGTACAAACAGCTCTCCAGGCTGCCTCGACTCCCCAGCTCACGGCAACCGCTTGGGTTTTGCTCTCCCCACCCTCTGGAATTGACTTGCTCCAAGCAGAGGCAGTTCGGAGTGGCTGTGATTCAGCACAGCTCATTTTGAGGCAGTCTGGAGCCCAGCAGGCTTCCAAACTGTTCCAGCTGCCCAGTGGCCATCAGCCCAGCTGATTGCTGCTGACTGCTGTCAAATGGCAGCCTCTGAGCCTCCCCTGCCCCCCAAAGAAAAGCTGTTCGTGCTAAAACCCACATTATTCCTGCCCACAAGTAGTTTCCATACTGCTGGTGGGAGAGAACAGCACTGAAGGATTGAGATCAGACCCCCAGCCTGAGCTGGGGCAGCTTTTCCTCCCCTCCGTGCTCAGCCTGGATTAAATCACAAACATCAGGGGGCCGTTCTCTCTCTCTGCCACCCCCAAGAATTGCTGCTGCTCCAACAGCAAACCCTCACAGAGCTCGGCGAGACAGCGACCCCCGTTATTAACACAGCAAGGACAGCCTGGTGTGCGCAAATAGAGCCTGAAATTCAAAACAAAACCAGCTGCCAGCACCTCGGCGGCTCCTGGGGGGGAACAGTCCCTGCCCTGGCCCTGCAGGAAGCTCTGAGCCCCCACCCTCCAGCTGGGCTGACAACACTGCAGGAAGGCTCCTCCACACCTGGAGTTCTGCCCCTGACCCGGGCACCATCCCTGGGGCTCACAGAGGGCTCCGATTCCACCCCGTGCGGTGGGATGCTGATATAATGAAATAAAAGTGGGAAAAAGCACAGCCCAAAGTCCTGCAGTGGCACCGCAGGAGCCTGGCCAAGCGCAGGGCACAGAGTCCTCTCCTCCAGCAGCAGCTCAGAGAGGGAATGCAGCACAGAACGAGCGGTGCAGAAAGCCTTGGACACATCAAGGGGAAAAAAACCCAGAAAAACAACACTCTCAGCAATAAACAGTGCATCATTTGCTGCTACTGAGGCGCTGGATTAACTCTGGCCCCTGACCAGGCTCGGATGCTCCATCCTGCAGGATTTCCAGGGAGCTGGGATCGCACAAAGCCCCTTCAGATCCAGCTTGTCTCTGAAGTTCACTGCCTGCTCCCTCTCTCCTGCATGCCTGCAGCCATCCAAGCCCCCAAAAAGCTGAGTTCATTTCCCTCAGTGTGGCTCTTTATCCCAACAGCTTGGATGTGCTTCACCCCGAGCCTGGCAGAGCTCGCTCAGGAAAACTTCTGGGGATGGAAGCAGAATTCTGCCTGGTGCAGCCGAGCTGACGAGTGCCTGTCCTTTTTTCCCTGAGTCCTACCTGCAACAGAGCATTCCCCTTGGAAAGGAACAGAGGGAGATGTCTTTACAAACAAACTGTGGGCCCTGCTTGTAGATAAGGGCAGATAGTGATAGGTGACAGAAGCAATGGGAGGAACCATAAATTCCATAGGAATTCCATTAATTGACACAGAGTGTTGCTCACCCAAGGATGTGTTAAATCCCTGGACTCAGAGCAAAAGAACAGAGACACAAAGACAACAAGAAGGGGGGGAATGTACATTAGAAGGGGCTCTGCATTAGGCATTTCGGGAATTCTGTACCTCTCGAGTGCCTCAACCAATGGGGAAAGAGAGAGGGAACTGCGGCCGGGAAATTCGGATAAAAAGAGGCTGTGTCCTCTAACAATTTCACAGACCCCATGGGAAATGCCCATGAGCTCTCCCTTTATTCACTAATAAAGTTCCAGGACTCCTCTGTCTCCTTTTTGGACATAAACCTCTGCGGTTTGTGGATTCATTTTTCCTGACACCTTTCCTCCCATCCCCATGGCTACCAGCACTCTGCCAAATCCCCATCCTCGGGGAGGAGGGATCTGTGCCTGCCTTCCCCTGCTCTGGAGCTCATTCCCCGGGCATGGATGCAGTGTTCTGCCCCATCTCACCTATTTACCCAGGCTGGGTGTGTTTTTCCCCACGCCCTGAGCTTCCTTGGCAGGGTTTGTCCATCCCTGCGAAGGAGCTCGGTGCTATCAGCCAGCCTGATGTGCCCCAGGGCACACAGAGTCACCGCTGGGGCACAGGACCCTCCCAGAGCCCCCACGCAGCCAAATCAGGGCCACGGGAAGGGAGGGTGGGAGGCAGAGCAAGGAAAAGCATCCTGACGTTTAATGAGACATCCCTGGTGCTGCACAGCTCCCGGGAACTGGGAAAGACTCCCAGTGCCATGGAGCCACTGCCACTGCTCCCTGCCACCCTCCAGGCCAGCCTGGCAGCTCGGGATCGGCAGGATCCTGGATCTGCAGGGCTGGGGCAGCTTTGCCACGGCATTTGAACTCAGGCCAGCTCAAATCCATCCCTCGATGGCAACTGCACGCTCAGTGGGGTCCATGGATGGGGAGCAGAACTCTGGTCAGGAGCAATTCCTGGGTTGTTAAACATTGGCAGGGCTGCCCAGGGAGGTTTGGAGTGCCCATCCCTGGAGGTGTCCCAGGAACCTCCCAGTGCCACCACTGGAGGTGGCACTCAGGGCTCTGGCCTGGGGACAAGGTGGGGATGGGCTCAGCTCGGACTCGATGTTCTCAGAGGTCTTTTCCAACCTAAATGTTGGACTCTAAACCTGATTCTGTACAGTGCTGCCCCCAGTGCTTCAGCTCCCTGCCCTCCCCATCCCCGAGAGCTGGGGACAGGAATCTCAGTGTGTGGGGAAGAGGAGATGGAAGCACTGAGCACTCTGAGCCTGTTTGTGCCTCAAAGCCAGGCTGGAGGCACAGGCAGAGCATCCCAGCCCAGGGAGAGAATGCACAGCCTCCAGACCCCGGGATTTATGTCAACCTGGGGACCAGAGCAGGAGCCATCAATTCCTGAGCTGTCCAAGCCAGAGCTGGATGAGTGACAACTTCAGCACAACAGTGACAATGCGCCACGTCCCGGCGGTGCCAGGAGGGGCTGCTCTCTCTGTCTGAGCCACCAGGAGAGATCCCAATTCCCCCCACCCTGCCAGCCTCAAATTCCAGCCAGGAGCCTTGGGAAGGCTGATAAAGTGCTTGGCAGCACTCGAGTCTCTGTCTTCTGCAGCCTCCTCCTCTCCCTGCCTGTCCCTCTCTTCCCAGGCTGCTGCCACTCAGGCAGGAATTGCTCTCTGGGGAGGGATGGGGGGCACAGGATTTTCAAATCCCTCTCCTGGAGCTGACAGCAGCCTTTCAGCCCAACAACAGCTCAAAACGCTGCTGAACAGAGATATTTTTATGAGAGCTCCCCCCCCCGCCCCGAAATCATTCCAAGCTCCTTTTCTTAGGCACTTTGAAATAATTAAAGTCTTCCATCAAATTATACTGAAGATCTCTATGAAAAGCCTTTAATTTCCATTCACTTAATGTAACTCCATCCACCAGCTGAACTCTGCAGGGGGCTCTTTTTGTTTGGGGCTTTTCTTTTATCCCATCTCCTTTTTTTAATATTTTTTTTTTTTTTTACTCCCCCTCCTAAAACATCACGCTGGGAAACTTTAATTTGATTTTAGCCCGCCTGGAATTTTGGGCTGTGCCACATCCTGCCAGCCCAGCACAGCTGCAGTTGGAATCTCGAGCTCTCCTTGACTTCCCTGCATTTCATCAGCTCCTGGTGGGCAGCAGCAAAGTCTGAGCGTGGGGTGGGGATGGCAGTGAAGCCTCTGAGGGAGCAAGGAATCAGCTCCAGAATTTCCCCAGCCCACTGCTCCCTCCTGGGAGAACAAAAAGTGCTCCAGAGCAAGCCCAGGCAGCAGAGACCGGAGGGTTTCTTATTTTATCTAAACAGGGGAGATTGCCAGCTTGACCTTTAGCTCAGGAAATAAATGGCAGGGATTTTCCAGCAGGCAAAAATGGCTCTTTCCACCCCAGCGACCTCTCCAGGGGATAAACCCCTTAATGAGCAAGAAGCTTCCCAAAAGAGAGCCAATCTCATCTCCAGAGGGACAATCGGATGGGTTTGTGACACGACATTGCCACAGCTCAGGGCACAAGGGCAGGAGAAGCTGCAGCTGGGGCAGCTCAAGATGTCCCCAGGGCTGTGTGAACATCCAGAGAAACCTCTGCCTGCACCTGAAGGAGCCAAACCTAAAGAAAACTCCCCCAAAACTCCCCCTGATTTCCCCCATCACTGCTGCTGCACAGTTTAGGCACTTCAAAGCCTATTTGCCTTGACACAAATGAGCAGAATCTGCTCCCCAGCCTGCTCAGGCCATCTGTGCAGCAGCTCAGCTCACAGCACTGCACACAGCCAGGGCAGGCCAGGGGTGCAGAGCCCTTTTTCCCTCCTTTTCCCTCCTTTTCCCCTCCTTTTTTCCTCCTTTTTCCCCTCATCCAACTCCTCCCAGGGCGATGGAGAAGCTGAGGGAGGCAGCAGAGCCAACACCTTGGAGTGGCACTGAGGAGCTGCCAAGGAAAAGAGTGGATGGGGACAGGAGGCTCCTGCTCCTGTCCTGCACAGGATTTCCCAGATTTTGGTGGATTTTCAGGGGTTTTTCCCTGCTCCCTTTGGTGCTGACCCACTCCTCGCTGGGTGCCCCACAGCCAACACATGAACAGGAGTAGGAGCAGTGGTGTTAGAGAAAGGAAACAAAAAATGAAAGAGTCAGGTCCAGGCTTGGCAGAATGGCTCAAGGACCCAAGCAAGGAAAAACAGGAGAAAAAAACCTCCAAAGGTGCAAAGAACAGGTTTGAACTGCTAATAATTGAGAGCCACAGGGCAGGAAACAGAGACAAGGCAGAGGAATGCAATGTTTTGCACCCTAAGAGAGGAACCAGAAAGGGATCCAGATGCATTTCAGGGGCAGGCAGGGTGCCCTGATGTAATTCAGCCCTTAAATGTGGTTTGTCCATGCTAAAATGAGGATTCTATCCCAGATTATCCCAGAGCCAGGATAGGAAAAGGGATGCAGTGTCCCTGGGACTGCACACAGAGGTGAGACCCTATCCATGGACCACATCCCAAACCATCCCTCGCTCTTCTCCAGGGTTTTTTAAGGTGCTGTAGAAGCTCTGACACCCCCAAAAACCTCTCCAAAATGTCACAACAAACTCTGTGATCAATCTGTGAGAGCTGAAGCTCTGGCATGTGGCACTGCCAGCAGCTGCTCAGCAGAAGGGACACGATGATGACGATGATAAAATCACATTTGATTTTCTCGCTGGCAGATGCTGGGACATGGGGTCTAGAGCCCTCTGTGGCATCCCACGGAAGCCACCAGACAAAGAAATATCCACGAACGAGGAGCATAAAGCTTGCTGACCTGCCAGAACAGCAGGGCTTGATTTAGCAAAGCTCCAGCAAATTCCAGGAGCAGGGAAAGGCGATGGATCCTGCAGGGCAGAGCCTGACACTGCTTCAGGACACTGAGATTTCCTCCCCAGCTCTGCAGCCCGGCCAAACTTCCTCTCCTCACGCATTAATTTCAGCACCTGGACCCAGCGAGAATAATGTCACAGAGCTCTCTCTCCGGTGGAGGTGTCAGGATGAAGAGTGTTCTGTGAGGCTCATACATCATCATTAGCCCTGGCCAGGAATAACCCAGGGGCTGGGAACCTGGAGCAGCGTTTTTCCAGCTGCTTTTGGAATGTGTTTCCCTCCCTCCAGCCCACACCCGGATCCTCTGCCTAGCTGGGCTTTATTGCCATTTATTTGGTGTTTCTTTGGGCCACAGCAGCACCCCAGATGGAATCCTCAAGGCTCCCTGTCCCCAAATATGATGTCCTGGCATTCAAATCAAGTCCTGCTCTGCACAGCAAAAAAAGACAAAGAATCATGGAATATCCTCAGTTGGAAGGGACCCACAAGGATCATCTGAGTACTGATGCCTTAAGGATTTTTAGCTTCTATTTTTTGTGTATCTGTAGTTCTGGTGTGTAGCTCCAGGCTCCATATAAAGTGCTAAAAACCTCTGCTCACAGCATTTTAGGCATAACAATTCCTCTCAGTTGGAAAATCCAAGGACACTTTGCTGCCTCAGAGCCCCAAAATATGGAACCAACAGTGAACTGGGGGAGCAAGCTTGGGGTGGTTGACATCATCAGCTGAAGGTGGAATTGGAGAATTGAGGCTCAATATGTTAATGGACAGAACTTAAAAAATGTGAAGAACTCGTGACTCGCTGTCCATTTTGGGTGTAGCCTCTCGAGTGGCTCTGTCTGCCCTGAATGCACATAAAGGCCTTTAATAAATTAATCTGCTTTTTATTCTCCTGACTCTGTCTGGCCTCTGTTTCAGGAAACCCTGCTTTAGGCATCAGTACAACCCCAACAAACCCACCCAGAATCCTCCCCAAAACAGAACTACAAGATGCTGCCATGAACATTTCACACCTAAAGTTTACAGCCAGCGCTCACAGAAAAGCCTAATATTTAGCAAAAAAAAGCTTTTATCAACATTTCCACAGGGATTTTTGCCCTGTGGTGCCCCAGTTCAGCCGTCCCCATCCCCACAGTGGGACAGCAAAAAAAGACAAAGAATCATGGAATATCCTCAGATGGAAGGGACCCACAAGGATCATCTGAATATTGATGCCTTAAGGATTTTTAGTTTCTATTTTTCGTGTATCTGTAGTGGTGCCCCAGCTCAGCTGTCCCCATCCCCACAGTGGGACAGGGCATTGGAAAGTCATTGCAGAGCCACAAACCGCGTGGGTTACGTGAGGCAAATTCCCTCTGCAAAACACTTCCCTGGCCCCAAAGCAGAGCAGTGATTCACCAGCCGAAGAGATCTCATAATTCTCCCCCTGACAGCTCGGGACAAGCAACACAGCTCTGCTATCACCAGGTCAGTGCTCTGCCTCAGAGCCTGCTCCAGAGCAGCGCGGGATGAAGGTAATTAACGGCGCGGTAACGAATCTGTTTAGTCATCCGCTGTGCCTGCGATTCATCGCTGTCATGGGGAAATGGGGAATCAAAGCTGCCAGCGGCGCCTCTGGAGCTGCCTGCTGGCCCCACGCGCTTCGGAGAGGACATGGAGAGGTTTCTCCAAAAATAAACCGAATAATCCCTGCGTTGTCACCAGCGAGAGGCAGGAGGGGACAGAGGCACAGAGCCCTTCGATCCTCACGTTAAAATCAAGATCCAAAACCTCTGTCCCTTTTCCAGAATCCCAAAAGGATCCCAAAAGGATCCCAAAAGGATCCCAAAAGAACCCCAAAAGAACCCCAAAAGAACCCCAAAAGAACCCCAAAAGGACATAACACTGCAAGCCCTGAAAAATCACTGATCAGCACTCATCGATCATCACGTTAAAATCAAGATCCAAAACCCCTCTGCCTTCTCCAGATTCCCAAAAGGATCCCAAAAGGACACTGAGCTGAGATCACTTGATAACACTGCAAGCCCTGAAAAATCATTGATCAGCACTCATCGATCCTCAGGTTAAAACCAAAATCCAAAACCCCTGTCCCTTCTCTGGAATCCCAAAAGGATCCCAAAAGGATCCCGAAATGATCCCAAAAGGATCCCAAAAGGACACTGAGCTGAGATCACTTGATAACACTGCAAGCCCTGAAAAATCATTGACCAGCACTCATCGATCCTCAGGTTAAAATCAAGATCCAAAACCCCTCTCCATTCTCCGGAACCCCAAAAGGAACCCAAAAGAACCCCAAAAGAACCCCAAAAGGACACCGAGCTGAGATCACACGATAACACTGCAAGCCTTGAAAAATCCCATCCTCCCAATGAAAACCAGAGGGGGTGGAAAAACCCTACAAACCCCGCCACAAATAAAAATTCATTAAATGGAGCTTGGAAGCTCCTGTCAGGTTCGCACCTTCCACTATCTCGACTCTGTAGGAGTCCGGGAGATCCAAGAAAAAGAGAAAAAAAAAAAAAAAATCAGAGTATTGGTTTGGGTTTGGCAGCACCCGATCCTCCAGGATTTGAGCACAACAAGGATTGAGTCTCACCCACGTGCTCAGAAACCCCATCAAAACACAACCCTGAATTCTGCACATTCACGGGGGAAAGGCACAAAATTTCACACTTTCATTTCCATTATTTCCATTTCTGGCTAAGCCCGGGGCCGGAAGGGGCAATATCAGAGTCTGACAGCAGGCAGGAGAATCCCCATTTCCAGGAAATCCACGCTAAAACCACCAGCTGCTCCTCCAAGGGCTCCCAGCTCGCTCCGGTAGCCCCACGGGGCAGAGGCATTCCCAACTCCCAGCCAGGGAAATTCTGGCAACGCCTCGAGCGTTGCCTGCTGGAGTTTCCAAGGGCTCACCCAGCAGCAGCGTCTGACACAGCTCAGACTCCTCTGTGTGGGTGTGGAGCTGTTTGTGCCTGGGACTGAGCCTGCACAACACACACACCGGGGATGGTCTGCTCCACAAAACCATTTTTAGCCCCCCAAATTCCTATTTGTGCCTGGGACTGAGCCTGCACAACACACACTCCGGGGATGGTCTGCTCCACAAAACCATTTTTAGCCCCCAAAATTCCTATTTGTGCCTGGGACTGAGCCTGCAGAACACACACTCCGGGGATGGTCTGCTCCACAAAACCATTTTTAGCCCCCAAAATTCCTATTTGTGCCTGGGACTGAGCCTGCAGAACACACACACCGAGGCTGGTCTGCTCCACAAAACCATTTTTAACCCCCAAAATTCCTATTTGTGCCTGGGACTGAGCCTGCACAACACACACCAAGGCTGGTCTGCTCCACAAAACCATTTTTAGCCCCCAAATTCCTATTTGTGCCTGGGACTGAGCCTGCAGAACACACACACCGAGGCTGGTCTGCTCCACAAAACCATTTTTAGCCCCCAAAATGTCCTGTTCCCTACCCCTAAATACCCCTAAATAACTCCCTGGCTCTCCTTTCCCCTCTATCAAACTGGATGTATTCCCTGCGAGGTTTTTCGGCTTTGGTGGTGCAGGGATTTATGCAAAGGAGATTCCAAAATGCCATTTTGTCCGTGCCATGACATCCCTGGAAGTCCCACCATGGATTCCAAAGTTGCTACAAGGAGAGAAGATGCCTTCAGTGACTCCCTCTGAGAGGAGATTTGGGAGGGAGAGCCAAGAAACACCACCAAAAAATGAATTATCACTATCAAAACTATGTAAGTTTGTCATATATCCACACAGGGAGCTCAGCTTCAAGGTGGAAAATCTGTTTTTGTGCAGAACATGAGTCTGCAGAAGCTGATTTGACAAGAGGCCAGGCACAAACACTTGGGTTGGTGCTTGGAAAACACTTCTGTGCCCAGGGTTTGGGTTTATTTCAAATGTGGGGGCATCTAAGCAGTTCCCTGGATAAGAATCACATTTTTGATACCAAAATAGGTCCAAAACCCAACCCTGGGTTGATTTCAGCCCTTGCAGCAATACCTGAGAGCAGCCAAAAGGCCCAGGTAAGTTACTGCTCCCCTGAGACTGAATCCACATCCTCTCTGCTTCCCTGTCCACCTCCATTTCTATCACTATTTTATTGTGAACATTTGTGGTTTAATTTCCGCCTCTTCTCTCCCTTTTTTTTTTTTCTTCCCCAGCACCACTAAAAGCTGGCAGGTTTTAAACTCCCCGAGTATCTCGACGAGAGGAGGGCTGGAACGGCTCCTTTGGGGACAATGCATTCGATTCTCCTGCAGTGCGCCTACAAAGTCAAACCCAAATTCTTCCTTTTTTATAGGAATTCATTCAAAGCCTATTGATCTGAGCCTTCATTCTGGCCTTAACAGCCTCCGAGTCGGAAATTTTTTTTTTAAATCAAGGTTTCTAAAATGACATTCAAGGCTGTGCCTTTATCTTCTCAAGCAGTCCCTTGCCCCAGTGCTGCTTCCCACACTCAACTCCACGACAAAAACCCACAAACTGCCCCAAATTGCTTCCTTTGCTCCCCACCAGAATCACAGCTTTTTGACCCCATTATTTGGGGGTCAGACACGAGCGTGGCTCCTCACAGGATTACGGATGCTGGGATCGCTCCCTGGGAGTCATTCCAAGCCATTCCTAAGCTGGACCTGGGCACTCCTTACCCCCGGAATGATTTTTTTGGAAAGCAGCTCCTGCAATCTGCTGCAGGCTCGTGCAGCAGGACTCACACCGATGGAGGGTGACAGCTCAGATTTACTCTGCCTCAGGGTGGGGAAGGGAAACTTCCACGTGGGAATGGTTGTGAGGACAACCACTTGTGGCATTGCAGGGCGATGGAGCTGCTGATGCACCCATGGGATCATCCCTTCTGGGATTGGCTTCCAGGCTTTGGACAGAGGCAGCATGGCCCTGACTATTCCAGAGCACAGAAGGATGCCTGGAGGATTGGGAAAGCTTTGTCCAGAAAGAAAAAGGATCCTCACAACACCACCTTTAAAATGGTTTTCCTTATTGGAAATAACCAGTTTTCCTGAGAGGAAATAACCAGTTTTCATTAAAGGAAATATAGCTTTGGAGGGAGGCAGCACGGCCCTGAAAGTTCCAGAGCACAGAAGGATCCCTGGAGGATTGGGAAAGCTTTGTCCAGGAGGAAAAAGGATCCTCACAACTCCTTTAAAATGGTTTTCCTTATAGGAAATAGCCAGTTTTCCTTATAGGAAATAACTGGTTTTCCTTATAGGAAATAACCGGTTTTCCTTAAAGGAAATATAGCTTTGGAGGGAGGTAGCACGGCCCTGACAATTCCAGAGCACAGAAAGATCCCCGGAGGATTGGGAAATCTTTGTCCAGGAGGAAAAAGGATCCTCACAACTGCTCCTTTAAAATGGTTTTTCTTATAGGAAATAACTGGTTTTCCTTATAGGAAATAACCAGTTTTCCTGATAGGAAATAACCGGTTTTCCTTATAGGAAATAACTGGTTTTCCTGACAGCTTTGGAGGGAGGCAGCACGGCCCTGACTATTCCAGAGCACAGAAGGATCCCGGGAGGATTGGGAAATCTTTGTCCAGGAGAAAAAAGGATCCTCACAACTCCTTTTAAATGGTTTTCCTGATAGGAAATAACCAGTTTTCCTTATAGGAAATAACTGGTTTTCCTTACAGGAAATATAGCTTTGGAGGGAGGCAGCACGGCCCTGACAATTCCAGAGCACAGAAGGATCCCCGGAGGATTGGGAAATCTTTGTCCAGGAGGAAAAAGGGACCTCACAACTGCTCCTTTGAAATGGTTTTCCTTATAGGAAATAACCAGTTTTCCTTATAGGAAATAACTGGTTTTCCTTATAGGAAATAACCGGTTTTCCTGATAGCTTTGGAGGGAGGCAGCACAGCCCTGACTATTCCAGAGCACAGAAGGATCCCTGGAGGATTGGGAAATCTTTGTCCAGGAGGAAAAAGGATCTTCACAACTCCTCCTTTAAAATGGTTTTCCTTATAGGAAATAACCAGTTTTCCTTATAGGAAATATACCTTTGGAGGGAGACAGTACGGCCCTGACTATTCCAGAGCACAGAAGGATCTCCAAGGATTGGGAAATCTTTGTCCAGGAGGAAGAAGGGACCTCACAACTGCTCCTTTAAAATGGTTTTCCTGATAGGAAATAACCAGGGATGTGATGGCACCCAAGCCTTGCCATCATCTCCTGGAGTTCCCTGAACCACCTCCATTTCCCAGGCAGTTATTCCTCACCCACATTCCCAAACCCACAGAGTTCTGCTCGGGGGCCACACCAGACCGTGAAGGGAAAACCCTTCCCTTCTCCTGCCTCCCTCCAGCACCAGGCAAGCTGCAGATCGGCAAGGACACAGCCCGGTGACCCCAAAAAAATTGGAATCTGGGCCGGGGAGACAAGGCAGGCAGACAGACAGATATGCAAGAGCGAGCAGCAGGCGGCTCTGAGCTCCCCAGCACGGCTGGGAGAAGCAGTCGCGCTGGATTTATGGGCAGGGTGGGATGCCTGGGGGAGCAGAAGGTCAGGGAACAGCCCGGGAAGAGCAGCAGTAAATCCTGGCTCCCACAACGACAGGAGAAGGATAAAACCCTCCTGTTGCACCAACCTGAAAGGTTCTGTGGGTTCTCCTGGTTAAATCACTCTGAATTTCAGCTCTTTCTATCTGTGGCTCCTTAGATCTGCAGCTCTTTTGGGCTGAGTTATTAAAGGGAGATTAATTAGAGGCAGGCGAGGAAGGAATTTAGGATACAGCAGGGTAAGATCATGTCCACAGCCACAGGACACTGCTCCGAGGGCAGGGACAGAATCCAGAAGCCCAAGAGCCCTAATTTGAGCCCGCTGCCATCCAGATAAAACAGAATTTTATGCTGCTTTCACGCCAAGACGTGGCTTAAAGGCAGATGGAAAGGGCGAGGAGGTAGCAAGGACAGGAAAAATACGTCAAGCCCAGAAGAAAAAGGCATTTTGCTTGTTTTAATAAATAAACCACATTGCCGTTCATTCAGAAAGTCAATAAACACTCACAGAAATTACTCCAGGTTGGTTCCTCCCCTCCCTGTTTGGAAAAACACTCCAGAACTGGGGCTCTTTTTCGCCCAACTGGTGGGAGCAGCAGTGCCAGGTGCTATTAATAGGAGCTGCCTACGGCCTGAGGGAGCTCTGCTGCTCTCACCAGGGCTCTCTACCCATTCTCTGATTAAATTTTCATTCATTAAAGACCAAAAAAAAAAACAAACCCAACCCCCCAAAAAAAAAGGTTTCAAACACACTTAATGAATTAACACGTAGATGTTTTTCTCCCCCTGTTGCTTTCCCCTTTAACGACTTTGCCAAAGCAGAAAAATAATTCAGCTGTGGCCAAGAATGGGCTTTTTAAAAGTGTTTGTTGTTTTCTGGCTGTTTGTTGTGCTTAATTATAGACGTGTTACAGCTCCCGTGCTCGCCTTCCCCTTCCTGCAGTTACATAATCAGCCTCCAGCACACGCTCCCACCCACGACAACAATATTCCTAAAGAGTTATTTCCCAGAGTTTTCTACTCTTCCCAGAGTTTTCTACTCAAAACACGGCAGGAGGCAAAAAGGAAGGTGCTCATCAGCCTTGCTGCCCATGAGAGTGGCTGGGATGAGCCAGGAGGGTGCAGAGGTTTCTGTCACAGCTGGAAAAAAAAACCTTTCAGCCTCGTGGTGAGGTTTTTTCCGTGGGGTTGTGGAGCTGCTCGCTCCTGGTGGAACATCTGATGCTCAAGGTTTGGAGCACCAAAGTCCTGCCTTGCCTCCTGAAGGGCTTTCCCAGGTTATGACTTCACTGACCCCGAGGATTTATGGCATTTCAGCAGATTCCATGCTTCCCTGTGAGCGCATCCAGGCGCTGAACCAGACACATTCTTCATTTCCAAAAAAATAAAAAAAAAATTAAAAAAACACAGAGTGTCCATCATAAACAACCCAAGCCAAAATCCCAGGCTGAGGGAATGATTCCAATGTCACCACACAAAGTCACACTAAAAATAATGAATCCCCAGCGCGTGCAGAGCAACAGGTGAATACCAATGGAGTCGCTGGATGGACTGGGCTGGAAGGGACCCTAAACCCATCCAGTCCTACCCCAGTCCATGGGCAGGGACACCTCCCTCTGTCCCAGGCTGCTCTGAGCCCTGCCCAACACCTTGGGCACTTCCAGGGATGGAGCAGCCACAGCTCCTCTGGGAAACCTGTGCCAGTGCCATCACAGCAAGGAATTTTTTACTGCTGTCCCAGCTAAACCTGCTCTCTTTCACTCTGAAATCATTCCCCCTTCTCCTGCCACTGCACGTTGGAATTAAGTGGAATTGTTAATACAACGGATGAAGTGGAATTGTTCATTTTCTCCCAGTTCCTGACCCAAGGTTTACTTAAAAAACAAGAGACTTAACCTGGCTAAGAAAGGGAAGCAGAAGTTGCATGGGAGGTGCAGCCAGCAGGAGCCGCAGCTTTCTTGGAAAACCACGAACCTGTTCAAACATCCGCAACAAAATCAACTTTCTGGCAACTTTTGAACTCTCCTGGAGTGCAGAGGTGCAGAATGAACCCTTGTGGTCTCAGTTAGATGTCACTGCTCCCAAAAGCTGTGCCTGGAGGCGATCCCTGCCCTGCTCGGATCCCTCTCATCCCCTTTGGGAATGTGGCACAGACAAGAAGTTGGGACAAACCAACAGCAAGGTTGGGGCCAAGCAGTGCCCAAATCCCAGCCTGACCCTGCAGGTGACACCCCTTGGAAGGAGGAGGAGCATCCCCAAGGAAGAACAGGCAGAGGTGGCCCAGTTTGGGGTGACAGCAGCCCAGTTAGGACAGCCCTTGTCACTCCAGTCCCCAGCAGGGACAGAGGAGACTGATCTGTGCTCGTCACACGGATGCACTCAGAGCCTCCAAATGCCTCACAGATTAATCACAGCTCCGGCCTCCAGCCAAGCTCCAGCCACAGGAGCCATTTATCACAATAATTAAAAAAAAAAAGAAAAAAAAAAAGAAAAAAAAGCAGCATTACAAGGATTCTGGAGCCATCGGTCAAGGAGCAGAGGGGAGGGGAGAAAAGCTTTTCCTGGACTCTTTTTCCAGCTTTCCTCCACCAACAGATCATTGCCACCAGCACTGAGAGGTGACAGCTCCAGAACCTGGCACATCATGGCCTTTCCTTCCTCAGATCCCATTCCCTCTGTGCCTTTTGTTCCAGCCACCCAATCAAAAGGGGAAGGAAAAAAAAAAAAAAAAAAAAAGGATTAAGACATAAAAGTTTATTGATTGATTTAAAATTATGCTTTGAAACAAAACCCCCTGGATTGGAAAGCTTGTATTTCACCCTGGAAAGGGATGGTGGAACACAGGGAACTCACGGAGAAATAAACAGCCTCGTCTCAGAGCATATATTCTGTCTTCATTATGCCCCTGAGAAGGTGTTAATACACAATGTACAACGTATTAATCACCCCTCTAACTTCCAAATGCGAAATGCATCATTAACATTCATGTTGTTTTCAATTAGTTTGCTGGATGGGAAGGAGGGAACCGGCACAGGTTCCCTCACTAAATTTTGCTGCGCTCCCAAAGATTGGGGGCCATAAAAAGCAGCCTGGGTGAAACTCCTGCTCTCGCCACCATCCACCAGGGGCTGCTGGCAGCAAGATGCAGGGAGGCTTTTAATTGATGTGGCAATTAGGAAAAGGCAGGGCTGTGGATGTGTTTTCAGGCAAGCAGGTAATTTAGAAGTGTAAATTCCATTTCCAGGAGTGATTCAAGTACTTTGGGACAGATTTTCAAAGGGTATCAGCCACCAAAAGAGGCAGATAAGCACCTAGTGGGATTTTTAAGAGCCCCTCAACCAAGGCCCCCTGACTCCTGTTGATACTTTCATTTATAAGAAAGGGCTTTGAAGATTTTTTTGATCCAAAGTCTTAGAAGTTTTCCAGTTCAGATACAAGCTCTGCTACGGAGGAAAGCTGTTTGTTTCTCATTTGTGAAACTCTCATCTTTCTCAAGCTCCTCTGCCAAAGGACAAAAGGTTCAAAGTCACTCATTTAGGACACCTGACCTGTCCCCAAAAGCAGCTCAGTGAAATTATTGAATTTCTGGGTGCTGACCACTCCTGGAAGCTCCTAAGAACTGGAAGGGCAGCACCACCAAGAGATGAGCTGAAAACTTTTCCCTCCGGCCCAACTCTTCCAAGCCTTGTGGCCACTCTTTCAGGAATTTGGCTTCAATGGCAAAGCTGGAGCAGCTCAAAAGAGTTGGAAAAAGAGTCTGGAAAAAGAGCTGAGTTCTTTTGCTAAAGCAGCTCCCACTGACAGATCACTCAGGGCTCCTGTGGCTGCCCAGGCCCCCTTCCAAAACAACCAGCCCTGGGCCTTCTTGAGCTCATTCCAACTTTATCCTGCAGGAAAAGCATCCAATCACAAGCTAAAGTTGCCATTCATGGATAATTGGCCGCAAGCCTTGGGGGAGATATTACAGTTTTTAATTACTCTCACTTCTCACAACCGTCTGTCTTAGAACTAAGGCACAGCTTCTTGAGCTCCTGTTCCTTGCGAGTGGCTCTTGCTGTACTTTCTTGACCCAAAAAAAAAAAAAAAAAAAATTAAAAAATGCAGTCACCTTGGCAGTGGGAAGAAAAAAAATAGGATTTTGTAAAAAGGGAAAGACATCCTGAGCCCAGGAGGATGAGTCACATCTGAGATGTCACCTCGGAGGGAACACAGTCCAATTGCTCTCTGTTGACTTTAGGAGATGAACACCTCAGTGAAGGTAAGTGGGATGGATCCGGGCTGAGGGATGTGAGAAATGAGCTCTGCCCCCAAAAATCCAACCTCAGGCCGAGGAAAACATGGCCCCACTCAGCCTCCACAGCAGGCGTTGGACGAATATGGAATTTAAAACGATGCACCCAAGGTCCCAGAGCTGAAACAGGACAGAGCCCACCGTGGTGTGGTGACAAATATTCAGCACAAGCTCTGCCACCTCCCCCTGCAGGAGCAGAGTCCCTCTGTGCAGCTGCTCTTCCCCAAAGTGAGAAAAAAAACAAACAAAACCCTCCCACACAGACAAATCCCAGCCCTTCCCCAACTCACGGGAGCTGCGCGCATCCTCCAGCAAATCCCACTGAATCCCCCTCATCCCAGCACGTGAGCTGCTCCATCAAACAGCCTTTTGTTCCAAAGTGACACCGCCGGGGACAGAGCTGCTGCCTCAGCCTCAAAGCCAGCACTAAACCAAACTCTCTCCCATTCCCCACAAACCAGGATTTCCCCCGTGGATGGCAATTGCTCGGGGAATCGGCCGAGCCAAAAAGTGGCCACGTGCTGGAGACCTGGATCCACCCAGTGGAATAGGTTGCTATGGTTCCCGAGATCTAATCCAGAACGATACAGGTATAAAAAAGAGAAAAATGCAGTGATTAAAAATAAATAAATAGACAAATCTGGGCCCGGTGCCATGAAAAATGTGAAGTTGTCCTTGACTCCAGAAGCAAATGAGGCATGAAATGTATCAAAATGTGATATTGAATATAAGGATGTATTTAATATTTTACAACACTGGAAATCTTGTTACAAAAGGGTTGGATCATAAATCAAGAAGAGAGGGGCCAGCGCTTCCCTTCTCTCCCCTCTCTTTCCCTCTAATTGTTCCTAGAAAAGTTTGAGCGGCGGAGAGCAAAGAAAGCAGAGCATCACTCACAGGGAAACTGGAGCTGCTCCGTTTGTCCATCAGCAGCAAAAAATCCTCATTAATCACATATTCTGCTTCCAAGTCACTCTAATTCCCCAAGATGTTCATCCCTCCAGAGCTATTCCCTCCAGAAAAGGCTGAAGGATGAGGCCAGAGGAGATCTCTGCCATCAGTTCATTAACCCATTGTGTTAATTGCCTCTCTGGGCTGCCACTGATCATCTTATCACTTGTTATCTGCACAGAAAAATTTGCCACTGTCCCAGACTGATTTTGCCTCCTGAATTTTCGCTCCTTTATTGGATGCTGGAGCACACCAGCACCATCCCACCAGGAGCCGAGGGAATTCAGTCTGTGGAGCTTCTAGGCAAGAGATGAAACAAATATTTCATCCCTTCCCCTTCTTATTGCCCAGACACTCACACTTTTCATCACTGCTTCTGTTTAAACACCAAAAAAAGTAAAGGGATTTTAGGAAAATTGCATCTACAGTGGAGAAATGGATTTATTTATTTTTTTTTTAAATACAGCACGCAATGGAAGTAACCCTCTGGTAAATGCAGCTCTGGTAGTGAGCACGGGAGCCAAAGCATTGAAATCCCATCCCCTGGTCATGGTAAACGAGCAGTTTTAATTTAAGCACCACCCTGCATGTCAAGTCCTGTTTGTCACCGTGTTAATGGACGTGTTTATTCACACATTCCCCGGAAAAAACATCCTCCTCCCTCCTCTCCGAGTCCAGAAATGGTGGCACTGACTCCACCAGGTCCGTCTGCCAGAAATATCCTTTACCCACCTATCTTCCCAACCTGCTTTCCTATGGAAACGAGCAAAGCCACCCACAAACAGAGCCACCTGCAGCACAGTGACCAGAGCCAGCCCCCCCAAATATTTCCAGGTCCACAAAAATAAAGGGCAGGCTCTCAGCGAGCCAAGCTCACTCCTTATTAGAAAATTTACACACAATCCAGCTTTTTCTGTGGCTGGGGCACTCAGTCAAAGCCTGAAATTGTTTAGTTATCAAAGAATCCAACCATGAGAAAGCAATCCATAGGAAACCAGGCTTCATTACTTCCACTGTTGATGATACTACCCTGAAGACTGGGAGGAAAAAAAGAAAAACATTGGTACTTCAAGTGATGGAGCTTCCAACATTTACCTTGAAATTTATTGCCCAGAGTAATTGAATTGCTGGATTGCAAACTAACACCTGCTCAAGGCTTTAAAAAGTTCAGCAGAGGCAGAGAAAGGCTTTGCTTAAATCACCACCCCTTGCACACAAAAAAGAAAAAAAACAAAAAAAATCCAAACCAGCAGGAGCAGTTTCCAGCCTGGAGGAGACACCCTGAACTCCCAGGGGGCTCCTGGGAATAATAAAAAAAAAAGACAGAATTCTTTGTTTCAGGCTGAGTAAAACGCTTTGTTCCAATTTCAATATTTATAACCTTAATAAAAAGATGAAACACATTTCAAGACGAAATTCTTCCTTCATGGCAAACAATCAAAGCGTGTTTCTCAGCAGATGCCAAACGAGCACGCTTACTGTTTGCTAGAATTTTAGCTTGAACATTCCATTTTCCTGAGCGTTGGTTTTGGGATGAATTTACTGCGAGCTCCTGACAGAAGCTGCTCTGCTCCCCAGGTATCAAAGAGCTCGAGTGGATCCCCTCCTGTCCTGGAATCACCAAGCCAGAACCCCAAAGTGGTTTCATTCTCCCTGCACGCAGTGAAAGTGAGGTATGGAGCTGCCTGCCCTTATTTCCATGGTTTTATTCCCTTATTTCCATGGTTTTATTCCATTATTTCCATGGTTTTATTCCATTATTTCCATGGTTTTCCAACCTGGGAAAAGCCCTCTGCTTGGCAGGAGGAGGCTGAGGTGGAGCAGTGAACCCTTCCCAGCAGAGGTTGTGGTGCCTTTGGGATTCACTTTCCTCTCTCCCACCTTCCCCTCCCTGCCTCCCGCAGCTCCTCGGTCCCAGGGACACCTCTGGGACCCCAAAGCCACCCCTGGGACCCCAAAGCCACCCCCAGGCATGGCAGGGTGGAGGTCTGGTCCCTCTCCCTCTCTCCCTTCCTGCACTGGCATCGCTGCTGCTCCTTTGCCCTGGCTGGACACGGCTCCTGCAACACCCACTGCTCTTTTCCACTGGAATTATGCAGAGAAATATTAGGAAAATTGGAATTTGCAGGGAAAAGAGCCTCCCCCAAGAGCCAGAAGATCCCACCTAGAGCTTCTTGGCTTCCTCTAACCCAGTGCTGGAGTAAACACAAACCTCCTTTCCTCAAATCCAAAGTTTGCACTGACACCTCCATTTCCTCCTCTTGTCTCCCTTCCCATCTCCAGGAGACATTTCCCCCCCAGCACTCTCTGCCTCAGCAACTCTGAGTAAAACATACCGAAGTGTCTTTATTCATTCCTCCAAAAAGTAATTAGAAGCAAGAACAGGAGTCAAGAACGTAAACGTTATCCTTCCTAAAGGAAAGCAGATTTCTAATTAGCAAAGAAAGCGGCTTCTGTGGGATTCTTTCTCCAAACAGCTGTTGCTGAGGGATCATCTGTCTCTCTTCTTTTCCTTTTTTGCAGTAAAAAGTTCATTTATTTTAACATATAGAACAGCACCCAATTAAGGCAGGCACGGAATCAAGGAACACCGGAGCGGAATGGAGACGACTCAATGAACCCTGAACACACAGATGCCACTTCAAGCACCTTCGTTTTCCTGTGCTTCACTCAAGCTGTACAAAAGGTGGGAAATCAGTGCCAGGACTGGCTCAGCTCAGAAAAAAATGGGAGAAAAAAGTGCATGAGTTGCTGTCTTCAGCCCCTCTGAGAGGTCAGGCAACTTCCATCCAAATATTCCACTTTATTTCTGCTGGCTTCATTTCCTGTCCTCCCTTCTAGGACATGACAAAGTTGATTGGTTTTAAATCATGGAAAAATCAAAGCTGTGCTACCACTCCTCACACATAAGATTTTCACATCAAAAAAGACATTTTCCATTAAGGAAGGTTTTTCACAAGACACCTCTTTCTTATCCATTGTAATTTTTTTTTTCCCTTCATTATCACCAAGTTTGACAAGTTCATCTGAAGGAGGAAATGTAAATCACCCCCCACAGAGCAGCAGTACCAAGGGCACATTTTAACCTCTTGCCGAAGGGGAATTTCGAGCAAAAACCCAACCCAAGGCAGCCCAACCATCCTGTTGGGATGCACAATTCCAGACTGAGAGTAGTCCAGTGGAAAACCCTTCCCTGGAACTACTGATGGTCAAGAATGGCAATGGGAATGGCTATGGGAATGGCAATATAAGGATATTGTCGAAGGGGAACCTCTTGCCGAAGGGGAATTTCGAGCAAAAACCCAACCCAAGGCAGCCCAACCATCCTTTTGGGATGCACAATTCCAGACTGAGAGTAATCCAGTGGAAAAGCCCTCCCTGGAACTACTGATGGTCAAGAATAGCAAAAATAATGGCAATATAGGAATGGCAATATAGGAATGGCAATATAGGAATGGCAATATAGGAATGGCAATATAGGAATGGCAATATAGGAATGGCAATATAGGAATGGCAATATAGGAATGGCAATATAGGAATGGCAATATAGGAATGGCAATATAGGAATGGCAATATAGGAATAGGAATCGAAATAGAAATAATAATAATAGGAATAGGAATAATAATAAGAATAATGTAACAAAAACTAATGGAGCTAAGCAAGTCCTGGAACTAATTCCGGCTGCCACTAGAGCAGCGAGGAGCTGGAATTGCCTTCCCAAAAATGAACCAAGAGGAAAAACCCCAAGCAGGCTGGAGGCGGGTGCTTGTGGAGCCTTCCCAAGGCAGGTCCCTGCACTTGCAGGGGCTGGTTGGCTCCCGAGGTCCCTGTCTAGGCTCAAATCCAAAATTCCTTCAACACATCACACGGGAAGAAAGGAGCAATGTGTCCATCTGTGCCACAGGCAGCGTTTCCAGCCAAGCCCTGCGCTCCTTCCAGGAGAAGGTGGCGGTGCCATGCACAGACATACTGAGCACCTGAGGAATGCTATCAACAAACACACCTCCAGAGGAGCTCCGTGCTCAGCTGGGTCCTCTCCAGCCCTGTGGCACAGCTTCCCAAAAAACCATAACAAACAGCGCAGCTCTGAGTGGTGGAATTCAAATAATTCAAATAATCACTCAATAATTCTGCCAGATTCAAGCTGCTTCGCTTCTACCTGGGCTAGGCTAAACCCTCCCGGGAAGGCTCAGGTTCCATCCCAAACTGCAGTTCCTTGCTTGGGAAGGCAGCCTGGGGAGCTTGGAAGAAGGAAACTAAGGAAAAACTCAGCCCCTGTGATGCCTTAAGGATTTTTAGCTTCTATTTTTCATGTATCTGTAGCTTTGGTGTGTAGCTCCAGGCTCCATAGAAAGTGCTAAAAACCTCTGCTCACAGCATTTTAGGCATAACAGTTCCTCTCAGCTGGAAAACCCAAGGACACTTCACTGCCTCAGAGCCCCAAAATATGGAACCAACAGTGAATTGGGGGAGCAAGCTTGGGGTGGTTGACATCATCACCTGAAGGTGGAATTGGAGAATTGAGGCTCAATATGTCAATGGACAGAACTTATAAAATGTGCAGAACTCGTGACTCAGTGTCCATTTTGGGTGTAGCCTCTCGAGTGGCTCTGTCTGCCCTGAATGCACCTAAAGGCCTTTAATAAATTAATCTGCTTTTCATTCTCCTAACCCTGTCTGGCCTCTATTTCAGGTAGCCCTGCTTTAGGCATCACCTGAAGGAATCTCCTGTTTTCAACACAAACCAGGCCAAAAGAAGCTCCTTTGGCCAGACAGACAGCAGAGAGAGCCCTCACATTTATCAGGTGGGAAAGGTTACCCAAACCACACTCAGTGTCTGACCCCTCAAAGCCCACACGTGCCCAAAGGCTGCATCACACACATGTTCCTGTCTGCAGATAAATCCTCGCATGCCCACGTGGAGAAAGGGGGGAAAAAATTAAAAGGGAATCTGGAAGAGCAAAATCAACCTGAGATAATCCCCCGAGTGCTCGGTTACAGCAGGTACAAACACACAAATAAAGAGATGAGATCTGTATCAACGCTCTGGGACCTGGAAAGTGATAAAACCAAACGGGAGGGGCAGAGAAAGCCCCGAAGCAGGAGGAATCACGAGCCAAAGGCAGAGATGTTCCTCTGCACAGCTCAGGCACCACGAATGGCTCTGCTCAGCCTCAGGGAAACACAGGGAAGGGTCAAGAGAGAGGTGCAGCTGCAAATTTCCAATGGCTGAAATGGAGTTTGATCAAAGGGATGCCTTGGAAATCGCTGGGAGGGAGCACAGGAGCAGAAATTCCAAAGCAATCCTTTGTTCACATCACATCTCCTGCTCAAATCCAGGCCTCCCTCCCGGCTGCCCCAGCCCTGATTATTCAGAATATTGACACCAACTTTCCTCTGCACTTCAGCTCCCATTAAACCATCTCAATCCAGCCCATCACAAACATCAGCTTGATTACAGAGCCTGCTGCATATAATAAATGCTGATAATGCCGACGTAGGAAGAGAGAGACACCTCAATATTTTTGGTTTGGTAAAGACAAATAGCCTCGATTGTTTAATCAATAAAAATGCCTCTCCAACTCCCACTGTTATTACAAAGCTATTCCAGCCTGAGTGAAAAAGAACTATGGCATCTGTATTGCTGTCAAAGGAGACTCTGGGCCAAAAATGAACTCCCTGGACACATCCCCCGTGCTCCCCAAATTCCCAAATCTCGGCTCCAAGCAAGGCTGGGGTGCAGTGCAGTTCCAGCTTTCTCCAGCACCGTGACTTCATCCACTTTAAAGCCTCCCATTAACTAAATGAGGATTCTTCCAGGAAAGGACTTTACAGCTAAGCCAAAAGCACAGAGAATTTGTGAATTATTCAGCAAGTGGCAATCACAGGCAAGGGGACAGGCTGGCCTGGGAGGGTCCTGGGTGATGGCATCGACAGAAGAGCAGGGGGTGGTCCCAGAGGGCTGTCAGGAGGGGATTTTGGGGCTGGAGCAGGGGTTGTTCAGCAGGGGCTGTTCCTGCAGGGGCTGTTCAGCAGGGGCTGTTCCCCCAGGGGCTATTTCCACCAGGGGCTATTTCCACCAGGGGCTATTTCCACCAGGGGCTGTTCCCCCAGGGGTTATTTCCACCAGGGGTTGTTCCTGCAGAGGTTGTTTCCAACAGGGGTTATTCCCCCAGGGGTTTTACACCCAGGGGTTGTTCCAGCAGGGACACTGCTCCTGCAGCACAGAGCTCAGCTCCAGCCCAGGGAGCCTCTGGAGAGGAGCAGTGGATGGGAACTGAGCAAGGCTTAGAATGGGAGGGACAGCCCCATCTGCCTCACTCCAACAGCCCCAGCGCAGAGCTGAGGGAGCCCTCGGCTCAAAGGACAAAAACCAGGAATTTTTGGAATTGCTCTCGTCTCCCCCATCAGCACATTTGTCTCCAAGTTCCTTGGGATGTGTGTCACCTTGAGGAAGAACACGAGGGTTTCCATTTCTGGATACAAAAATCCACTTTATCCCTCACAGCCCGAGCTCGATCAATGCCCAGGTAAAGAGCCAAGCTTAGCTCTGAAGGGAGCGAGCACAACCAGCAGTGCTCCCCTGAGGAACAGACCTGGAGTGGATTTGGGAAGGCTCAGCAAACCCAGAAACGCTGCTGGACAGAGTTTGAGCCCTTCCTGGGGCACAAACAGACACGGAAACAACAAACCACTGCCCACATGGACACGTTTGGGTCTCGGGTGCACACTGAGGGGACAGGACCCCTCCAAAGGCAATCTCCACCAAAACACATAGCCCAAATCCCAGCCTGACACCATGACCAGCCTTTGCTCAGCTCTGGGAGTTCTCCCAGCACCCCTGTCTCACCCAGAACCTCCCCGTGGCGCCAGGGGAAAGCTCCTGGCCCAGGGTTTCCCTCCGAGCCTCGGGAAGATGGAATCTGCACTGCCCAGGACACTCAGGACTGCTGCAGCACGAGGAGGACAAACCCCAGGAGTCAGGAGGACACCACATTATTTCCACACCACCATCCACTCTCTTCTCCATCATTTGCTTCTTCTCAACAAAGACAATTTTTTTCCCCTTTTCCCTTTCTTTCCCTGGAGACTCTAAATTAACTGTCAGTTCCCTGGTATTTTGTACCCTGTTCTTTCTGGCTCTTCTCCAGATCTCCAGGGTGCCATTCTTTATTTTATTTTTTTTTTTCCCTCCTCCTTGCTGCTCTCTTTCCTTCACCTCTCTGCCTCCCCTCGCTCTCCCCTGGGGTTTCTTTCTCTCCACAGCTGAAGGACTGCTGACCACCAGAGCTGATCTCACCCACGCCCTTATCAGCTCCTTATCTCCTTTTCCTCGCTCTCTGCACCCTGGGGATGAAGCCTGGTTGCTTTCTCCTGCAGGTGGCAAATTCCCAGTGGGAAGGGATGGGGGAAAATGGGGAAATCTATCACGAGAGCCCCCAAAATCCCAGAGATCCCCTGTCAATCAGAGCCTGCCCTTCAGCCCTGGCCAAGCCGAGCTGCTGCTGGCTGGGGAAAAGAACTCATTTCAGTTATCAGTGCGGGAAGAGAGATTAGAGATGTTCTGGAGAAGGGAAAAAGCAGGGAGCAGAGAAAGAAAAGGTTCTTGCGGGGAGGGAGAGGAGATATTTGCTTGTCAGGCACAAGTAGAAGCAGAGGGAATGAAATGGGTTGGGAAGTGAAGGACAGGGGAAAGGGAAGTCAGACTGCAAAGAGCAGATCCTGCAAACCCTGGGCTTCAGCTGATTTGGGGTAAAGAGAAGAAATCGATGCCAAAAGCTTCTTCCTTCTGCAGCAAAGAGACTTCAGAGCACCTGAACATCCAAAACAACAGGGACAGGCCCAAACCCAGCTCTGAATGATTTCCTCTCCATCCCACCCTTCCCAGAGTCCCACACTGCTCGGCCCTTCCCAAAAAACCCACACAGGGATTTCCACCCCCACCCCACAGCCTCACACCCCTTCCAGCTCCCAAACCCCGCAGATCCCTCCCCATTCCCGGGGCTCAGCCCTGGCTCAGCTCTCCCTCGCTCAGCTCCTGGCTCTGCTGAGGCTCAGGCACTTTCTCAAGCCTGGCTAAAAGCTCAGCTGAAGCTCAGCCAGGCTGGAAAGGTCTTGCAGGCAGGTGAAATACAGCCCTGGGGTGAGCTGGGAGCAGCAGAGCTGAGCCAGAGCCGCGGAGAGAGGAGAGGGATGAGAGATGGAGAGAGGGAGTGGGGAGGCATTTCTGCCTGAGCTCCTTTCAGCAGCCCTTTTCTAGGATGGCCCTGAAAATTCCCACAAATCCAAGAGGAAAGGGCATCAAAAAGTACCTCAGTCCCAAAAATGTGGGAGGAAAGGACCTCAAAGAGTACCTCAGTGCCACAAATCTGGGAGGAAAGGATCTCATTCCCAAAAATCTGGGAGGAAAGGGCATCAAAAATACCTCATATTCCCACGAACCCGGGAGGAAAGGACCTCAAAAATAACTCAGTCCCACAAATCTGGGAGGAAAGGACCTCATTCCCACAAATCTGGGAGGAAAGGACCTCATTCCCACAAATCTGGGAGGAAAGGACCTCATTCCCACAAATCTGGGAGGAAAGGACCTCATTCCCACAAATCTGGGAGGAAAGGACCTTAAAAATACCTCATATTCCCACAAATCCAGGAGGAAAGGGCCTCAAAAAGTACCTCATTCCCACAAATCTGAGAGGAAAGGATCTCATTCCCAAAAACCTGGGAGGAAAGGACCTCAAAAAGTACCTCATTCCCACAAATCCAGGAGGAAAGAGCCTCAAAAAGTACCTTGTTCCCACAAATCCAGGAAGAAAAGATCTCATTCCCACAAATCTGGGAAGAAAGAGCCTCAAGAAGTACCTCAGTCCCACAAATCTGGGAAGAAAGGACCTCATTCCCACAAATCCAGGAGGAAAGGACCTCAGAAAGGACTTCAAAAAGTACCTCATACCCAAAAATCCAGGAGGAAAAGACCTCATTCCCACAAATCTGGGAGGAAAAGACCTCATTGCCAAAAATCCAGGAGGAAAGGACTTCAAATGCACCTCATTGGCACAAAACTGGGAGGAAAAGGCCTCAAAAATTATCTCAAAGTACTTCCAATCAGCTCGGAAAAGTCCCACAAAAGGGGAGAGGAAATCAGAGGTAGAAAGGGAAGAAAGTGAGCAGTGGAGGAGATTCGAGCCACAGAATTTCTGCAGAGAAGAAAGGGAAAAAGAAGAAAATGCAACCTCCTGCTCCTAAAAAGGAAGGAGTGGGCACCACTCAGCTTATGGAGATTTCTGCCTCTGAAAAATTAATCCTGACAATACAAAGACGGAGACAAAAAAAGGAACAACTCTCTGCAGAGCACCCAGGAAAGAGAAAGCCAAGTTTGGTCAGGGAAGATGATTATTTTAACATAATCATGCCTCCCCCCAAGTCTTTTGAGAGAACCTGTTTTGTGTTTTCCACCACTGCAAGGCTGTAATAACCCCACAAACAGTCAGCTACAATAAAAGCCACATCACAACAAAGGCCATTATATGAAACACATTTTCAATAAAGTTTTTTTTTAAAAAAAAGAGAGAGAAAAACAATAAAGCCAACGTTTTCAGAGCAAAACCTCAATCAATGCCTCTTGCCCGCCACTTTCAAGGGTGCTGGAGATGGATTTCTGCCAGGTTTTAAGTGGATCAAGACAAATGTCCACCCTGAACATCTGAATATTTCCCCTCTCACACCATTTTCCATCTCTGGTTCAGCATCACTCACCCACAACTCCCTCAGTTCTTAAACATTTCTGTTGTTCCCCTCAGGAACATTTTTTAGGGGGCATTAGCAGCCCTACAGAAAATGCCCTTTCCATCATCCTGGACTCCCAAACAGCATCTGGATGGTGGCAGGAGAGGGCAAGACCTCATTTCCTTGGCCAAAATTCCCACGTGGATGCACAGCAATGAGGACAGAGCATGGGATTTTCCTGATTTTTGTACAAAACCATCGCAGAGATGCCTGGAAAGGCAGCACCTTGTGAGGTGAGGTGAGCCCAACCCTTCCCAAAGCTCCTTTGGGATGTTCCTTTGGCCTCCTTGGGCTCAGGCAGCCCTGAGGATTGGAGAGGGAAATGCAAAGGCAGAGGAGAGAGAGCTTATCCTGGGTTAAGTCTGCTCAGCCCTCATTAAGCAGAGCTTAGGTCATATCCTGAAGCACAAAAAACTTATAACTTTCTATTCATTTATGCTTTTTACACTCCCAAGTCCCTAAAAAGTCTGATAAGCCCCATAAATATCTGCTCTGGGTTTCAATTACAGCGGGTGACAATGAACACCACGGGCTGTTTCTCCATGATACTCAGGAATTAACCCACATATCAGCAGCTGGAGTTTGACTTTAAATTACCTTGTCTTTCCTCATGGTTTGGCCTGAATGAAAATCTCCTAGAAGAGGGAAGGGCAGCGGAGGGGAAAAGAAGGGGAAAGAGGGGATGGGAGGGATTCCAATTCCCCCATTTCTCTCTCTTCCAGGAGAAAACCCCACCGTGGCCTTTAATTATTCACTGGGTTTTAAAGTTATTGTCACAAGTTCTTAAGATGTCAACAATGAAGAATCCCATTGTTCTCCTAATTAATTCGGCAATCTCAGTGAAATAATACAAGCTGCAATTGTAATTCCAGGCTCACCCCTCGACCACTGGAATCAAGTAATTAAATAACAATCAGCGCTACCACTTGCATTTAGAAGATGGACTATTCCTTTTTATTGCTGCAATTAGGGAATGCACTCAATAATCAGAATGAAATACAAATTTACCCAGGAGCCCACTAAATTATGACCATTCATACTTTGTTGTCTTTTCATCCAAGGGGAAAAAAAAAAAAAAAAGAAAAAAAAAAAAAAAAGAAAAGATGGCAATTTTCCCCTTTCCCAGCTTCCTCAGCTGGAAAGGGCACTGGCAGCTCCCAGGGCACACAGCCCAGCTGTGCAGGCATATCTTTCCTTCCTCCCAGTTAGGATCATCTCTGTCTTTTTGATGAAGTCCCTCATAATCATCTCAGATTTCATTCTGCGTTGGATAAATCAGCCCAGGGCTGCAGGCACGCTCGCACAGACTGGGGCTGGGCAGGGGCTGTGTTGGTGTTACTGGTCATGGCCAGAACGGCACCTCAGAGCCATGGTCCGGTCTCATTATCTCATGCAAATGCTAAATATCATCTACAGAGCAAGAAGAAGATCATAAAAATACCCCAGGGATGGAGTTATCTATTTTAAATGATGATATCTGGACAGAACTCTCATATTTTGAGTCTTTCCTTCCGTCCTACACCTGAACCTCGAGGTCAATGGTTATGAGGTCCTGCACTTTGCACAGGGCAGTGCCAACACCTGCAATTCCTGGAGCTGAGCTGGAAAAATCCTCTTTGGAGGAGAAAAATCCTCTGCTCTCTAAGGCAGAGCCCTATGCAAGTTATTCCATCCTGTCTAGGGTGGCACTGGGCACTAAAGTGAAAGGGAACAGATCCCTCATCCCGTGGGGAGCACTTTGTTCATCATTAACATCCAGTTAATAACTCAGTGGTCATCATTAACCTCCAGCTGAGCCCTTCTGAGCCCAGAATGACAGTGGGTTGGGATAAAAAGGGGGACATCACTCAGGTTGGGATAAAAACGGGGACATCACTCAGGTTGGGATAAAAAGGGGGACATCACTCACCAACTCCTGTCACAGGCAAAACAAACCCAACTTCAGGAAATTATCGCCAGTCAAATCACATCATGAGAAATAAACCCAAATCTTAAAACAGCTTTGCCAACCTCTTCCTTTTCCCCCCCCAGTACTTTTTTCTCTGTCATCCAGACATGCTGGAGGCTTGGTCTTGGAAACTTCTGCCATCCTCCACCGAAAGCTACCCAAGCCCTGCCAGGCAGTGCCAGCAGGGTGGCACCAGCATCCTGTGAGCTCCCATTCCTCATCAGAGCGCATCTCTTAGCCTCTGCCCACCCTGCAGGCTCAGATGGCAGCTGGGCCTCGCTCTTTGGGGCCACCATGAGTCACAAACATTGCGAGGCCACCGAGCCCAGGAGATTCTGGCTCGTTTTTCGGGGACGGAGAAGTGCAATCGCCTGACTCTTCAGCTGAGACTTCATTAGCACTTGTGGTGCTGGCAGAGCCAGAGCTGACTTGTCCTCCAGCTGCTGCTCTGGCTCTGCAGGGCTGGCAGGAGGATGAGCCTGGCTCAAAGCAGACGGCGAATTAAGGATGAAAGCACTCTAAAGTCACCAGGAGGTGGGCACTGCCACCAAGGAGAGATCCTCACGTCCAGGAGAACCCCAAGAAATGTCCCAGAGGAGGAACACTCCCCTCTCTCCGCCCTGCTGGGGTGGTGACACCACACAAACAACCCAAAGGATGAAGGCACTTGTTTTTATTCAAACCAACAGCACTCCAGCACAAACCCACAGCTGACCTTGTCCTTCAGCCCTATCCTGGAGGGAACCTGAGGTGTTTTCCCCCAGGGCAGATGGAAACTGCGAGCAGATCCACCAGGTTTTATGGGATGGGATTGGGAATTTCAAGGCGATGGCTCCAATAAAGGAAAGCCACCCACTGCAGAAGCACGGAGATAACTGGCAAGGACAGCAGCGGCAGGAGGAGGTGTGAAAATTAAATTGGATAAAAGGCAGGTGCTCAGGGAGGAGCGGAGGCTGAGGGGAGGGGGGGAGGCAGGAGAGGTAAGGAACCAAACAGAGCCGAACGGGGATCATTCTGGGACCTCAGAATGCTCCTGAACCCTCCAAGGAGAAGGAACAGAGGAGCTCTAAGCTGCAGAACCAACCCAGCACCCCGAGTTACAGGAAATCTGCCTTTTCCCTCTGCTCTGGCCCTGCTCAAAGGTGGGAGTTGGGGAATTCACACTCCCAGCTGGGACTGGGGTACAGAAGGAGGTGACAGCAGGAAAAGAAGCTGCTCTGGCCACCCTGTGCCTCGTCCCCAAAATCCAAGGGGGTTTGGAAATATTCCTGTGACCCTGCAAAGACCAACCTCCCGGGGAAAATCCCTGGGGATTGTCCCCAAACTCCCAGCATGAGAGGGGAGCCATGCCTTCTTCCCAGCAGGGTCAGGAGGAGGGAGCAGGTCTGTGCTGCCGCCTGAGGCATCATCATCCCTAACACGGGGAATATTTCAGAGGAGGCAGCATCCGTGCTTCAGAAATAATGAACTGTGATTACACAGGATGGTGGCCAAAACACATTAGAGCTAGAGCTGGGGAGAATTTCTCAAATAGTTTTTGTCAAACGGATGGCCCTCTTCCAAAAATTGGTAATTTTTGCAATTCAGCCCCCTCACCAAGAAGTTTCCAATTTTCCCCACAAACCCCTCAAGTAACACATTCAGTTTCTTGTCTCCGTTATTAAGGGCTAGTGGAGAAAACAGCTCTTACCAAAGGCAAAAAAAAAAAAAAAAAAGAAAAAAGGGAAAAAAGAGCAAGAAGGGAAAGGAGACCGTGAGAAGAAATAATGAGTTTTGCTTTTCACCTCCAAAACTGCAACTGTTTTTCCACGCATGTATTTTTGCTATTTTGGAACCTCCCTCCTCTGCCTGGGAGCTGATGTCCCTTCATTGCTGCTGGGCTGCACATCTGCCACATTTACACCCAAAAAAAAAAAAAAAAAAAAAAAAAGGAGTCAGTTGGCAGAGCCAGGTTTATTCCACTGATTTCCAGGTCATCCTTGGGATATTTCTATTCCTTTGTTATCCTGGCAAAAGGTGCAGCAAAAACAGAGCAGCAAGAAAAATCCTGGTCCTCGCACCAAGGGTGGTGTGTGTGTGTCCCTGACCTCTGCTTCCCTTCTCTAGCCCAAATATTGGCCTGCCAGCCTCCCTTTCGCTGCTCCAGGTGCTCTGGAGCACAGCCCAGGCAGATGTGCCCTTCCTGAAGCTCCAGGAGGGGTTTGAGTTCAGGCTGGCAGTGCCAGGAGTGAGGCAGGAGCTCTGCAGGAGCAGGGACAGTGCTGCACTTGGATTTGTCCCCTCTGCGCTCGGGTCTCTCCCCCTGGGCTCATGTTTGCCCCCTCTGGGCTCAGGTCTGTCCCCGCTTGGCTAGGGTCTGTCCCCCCTGGGCTCGGGGCTGTCCCCACTGGGCTCGGGGCTGTCCCCACTGGGCTAGGGACCGTCCCCACTGGGCTAGGGACCGTCCCCACTGGGCTAGGGACTGTCCCCCCTGGGCCTGGGGCTGTCCCCCCTGGGCTCGGGGCTGTCCCCTCTGGGCCTGGGTCTGCCCCCCATGGGCTCGTGTTTGCCTCCTCTGGGCTAGGGTCTGTCCCCCCTGGGCTCAGGGCTGTCCCCCCTTGGCTAGGGTCTGTCCCCTCCGGGCCTGGGTCAGTCCCCCATGGGCTCGTGTTTGCCTCCTCTGGGCTCGGGTCTGTCCCCCCTGGGCTCGGGGCTCTCCCCCCTGGGCCTGGGACTGTCCCCTCTGGGCTCAGGTCTGTCCCCCCCTGGCCTCGGGGCTGTCCCCTCTGGGCCTGGGTCTGTCCCCCATGGGCCTGGGTCTGTCCCCCATGGGCTCGTGTTTGCCCCCCCGGGCTCGGGGCTGTCCCCCCTGGACAGCAAACAGATTCCCAACCTGTCCCTGCTCCCCCTGCCAGCTCGGAGCTCCAGGAGATTGGGAGAGCATCTATTAATTACCCAAGCGTAATGAGCTAAAGCAATTTGTAGCAGAGCTTGTTCTGCTCCAGTCAGGAGGCTTTTATCTCCTGAATCAGTGACCTGAACATTTCACCACAGAGCTCACAAATCCCAGGGATTCAGCGCTGGGGTCTGTGCTCCCAGCAGGCCCCCAGCCTATGGATAAATGGGATTTCACCTGTTCACAACATCCTGCTTTTCCCAAAAACCACCCCGAAAGTTGTCTGGAGGCTTTGTCCATAAAAGAAGAACAGAACAAGTAGCTGTTCTGATTGAAGGGAATTGACCCACAGCACACAGTTTGTTCTAAAGCTGGTTTTAGAGCCACCAAAAGACTTCAAGATCCTTCCCTTTCCCGTGTCTGTGAGATCTGGTGGACCACAACTGCTCCACGAGATTAAATTCTGGCATGGCCAGTCCTAGATCTGGTGTCCTAATCCAAAAGATTTGGAACAAGTTGCAAGGAAAAACAGATTAACATGTCTTGAGGGAGAATTATGACTGGCCTTTGCCATCTCGAGCATCAGAAAAAAATTCTGTCCTCTAAAATAAAATAAAATATCCTGACTGCATAATACTTGCACTTCTCAGTTTTGATTCTCCCATTGTCCCTGAGAATGACTTTGAACTCAAGGATATCTTGGAGCAGCCAGGTCTGCAGGCAGAGGCTGCATTCCGTGGAAAAAGATGAATTCATGGCTCACACGGAGGCTCAGCAGCAGAGCAGAGCCAGGAGACCCCAGAAGAGATTCCCTTCATCCAGGAGACCCCAGCAGAGATTCCTCTCATCCAGGAGACCCCAGCAGAGATTCATCCCAGAGACCCTAGCAGAGATTCCTCTCATCCCAGAGACCCCAGCAGAGATTCCTCTCATCCCAGAGACCCCAGCAGAGATTCATCCCAGAGACCCTAGCAGAGATTCCTCTCATCCAGGAGACCCCAGCAGAGATTCCTCTCATCCAGCAGACCCAGCCACAACCCTCTGGCAGCACCAGAGGACAATCCCCACACTGCAGGAGAGATGTGATCCCTGCCACATCAGCCAGGAACCCCTCATTGCCAGCAGCAGCTTGAGCTAAGCAAAGTGGAAAGTAAGCAAAACTCCCAATTCATCCCCAAAACCAATGCAGACTGCACAATTTCAGGACAGAATAAGGTTCTTCAGTTCCACAGCAAGGCAGGGGAAAAAAACAAAGCTTCACCAATAATTCAAACTGCTGCCTCCAGAGGAAATCATGAGGCTTCTCTTGCTCCCTTAAAGATTTTTTCCTCCCATTAAAAATATTGAACCCCAAACCTTTTCCATTGCAAGACCTTAAAAAGAATAAATAAAAATTCGCTATCAGGGAAAGCAGGGCAAGGCCACGAGGAGAAGGGAAAGAAACCAGAAGCACAAACCACAGCGGAGGCGCCTGTGCCATCAGCGTATTGAAAGCCCTAATCACAATCCCATAAAACAGTTAACTTGATTAAGCCAAGCATGATTTAGGCATGGTTCCCCCAGTGCTGCTCCTTGTTTTCCTGACAAGGTTGGATCTGTCAGACGCTCTGTATTCCCTGTGCCAGGGGAGGCTGTTCCAGCCAGGCTGGGTCGTTTCGGATTCTGGAGACGCCGCTCGCGTTCCTCTCTCCCTAATCAACTCTGCCACACTAATACAGCACCAATTCTCCTGCAGTTCCCTTCCCCATATGCCCCCACTGCTGCAGTTGGTACAACTTGTCCCAATTCCTGCCTGCTAATTAAAGGAAGAGCCTGGAGATGATGAGAGGGATGCTCTCCTTGGGTGCAGCTTCAAAACCTTCGCAGCCACTCGGCGCTGGCTGTGATGTTCCCAAGCCCCCACGGCACCAACCACGCATCCCAGCCCTAATGAGGGCACAGTGACGCTGCTCAAACCACACCAATAAACAAACAACACCCAGAGAACAAACCAGAACCTCTGGGTTTGAGGCAAGGCCCCCGGGATGCTCCATCCCACAAGCAGCGGTGAGTGGGAACGGGGCTGGAGGTGCACCAACCCCAAAAACCTGTTGCATTCTCGGGGCTGGAGGTGCACCAACCCCAAAAACCTGTTGCATTCTCAGGGACACTTTGCAACAAGTGTCCCTTGCCGTGTGTGCCGCGCTCCTGTGCAGGATGGGTGTGGGGATGATATACTCTGAGCTGACAGGAAAAATGAGCTTCTCGCCTCCCTTTGACGCCGTCTCCTGGGAGGTTGCTGCTGGAGGACAACATCCTCCAAGCCTTGCTGAGCAGCCCGATAGCAGCCCCGAGCCAAGAGCTGTGATAAATCAACCCCAGCGCTTCACTCGTGCTGAAGTCAGACTAATTACACCATGCAGCACGGCCCAGGGGGGCCCAGCAAGTCTGTCTTGGAGAGAAACTGTTTACAAGGGCAGCTGGTGATAGGACAGGGGAACAAATGTCAGCTTTAAACAGACAGAGAGGAGGTTTAGGTGAAATATTAGGGGGAAAAACTGCTCTCTGTGAGGGTGGGGTGAGGCCCTGGAGTGGATTTCCCAGAGAAGCTGTGGCTGCCCCTGGATCCCAAGGAATGAATGGATGGATGGATGGAATTCTGAGCACCCTGGGACAGTGGGAGGTGTCCCTGCCCATGGCAGGGGTGACACTGGATGAGCTTTAAACCAACCTAAAGCATTCCCTGATTCTGTCATTCCACACCCAGAGCAGACACAGCACACGCACAGCCCCTCAGGCACTCCAGAATTTTGGAATCGTGCCTAGAAACAAGGACAAACACCCCAGAGGGACACTGCCAGGGACACCCCCAGCAGCACTTTGGATTCATGGAGACCTGGTGCTCCTCTGGTGGGTGAAACCTCCTCAAACTCCTCTCCAAACTCCTCCTCAAACTGCTCCTCTGGTGGGTGAAACCACCAAGCCCTGGGACAGCACTGACATCTGAGCCAGTGGTGGATGCACAGTCCAGAAGAACACCAGGTTTCACCCCAAAAAACACCCTTTAAGGTCCTTTCCAACCCAAACCGTTCCTTAATTCGATGTGAGCTGCTTCCCTTGCCCTCTGCTCTGTATTTTATCTGCCTCTGGCCCCTCGTGGAGAGGTCACTGCAGTGAGGAGTGACCAGCACTGTCTGGTCACAGGGAGGAACAACCCACCCCATTAAACCAGCAAAGAGAAGGACTGAAAAGGCTGACGTGCCACACAGAAGAGACCTGACACATGAAAGGACTGGTGAGAAAATGTGAGAAAAAACACACATCTTCCCTCTTGAACCAAACACTGTCAGGCTGCAACAAAAGGAGCATTTGAATCACCCACTACAGACAAGTCGAAATAAATCTGACAATCCCAGAGCACAGGTAACAATCTAAAAACCACCTGGATTGGATTTGCTGCTGCAACAACCTAATTTTTTTTCCAGTCCTCTCACCGTGTTGGTGTGTAAATTCCCCTTTATATGCACAAAGAAGGGATGTTCTGCATGGGCAAAATGAATATATATACACAAGCAGCTACACAGAAATCCTGGCCCTTTTTGCTCCCCCATCTCTTGGCTGTCCTCACTGCCACCACCAGACACCTGCATCATCTGCAGCCATGAAGATTATTAATTTTTTAAAGTCTCATTTATTTGAGCTGCTTCCCTGAAAGCCAGCCCCAACCTGGAGCCCTTCTGCTGACACAAGGCCTTTAAAAAAAAAAAAAGAAGTCTTATTGTTGCTGTCGACGTTTACAAATTCTGCTGTATCCATCTGTCCAGTTAATTACTTTGTGCAGTAGCCTGTTAGCTCTTTAAAAAAATGAAAAAGCACCCAATTATCATTCTGGGCAGCTCCCTGGATCCCAGAGAAGCAGCACATCCCCAGTGCCACGGATGCTTTTGTTACCCTTGCGAGCTGACAAACAAGCAGAGAGGGAGGAGTGCCGTGCGAGGATTGCTTTTTTGGGATGAGGGCAGAATTCCCAGTGACGCATGGCCCTGACACGGGGACACTGTTGCTCTCGCTGTCCTTGTCCCCCTCTGTCCATCTCCAGCCTCTCCTGCACTGTCCCCTCCCCAAATCTCTCTCCCCCACCTCCCCCGGGCTCAGGGTGATGCCTTTGAATATTTCTAATTTTTTTTCCTCTTAATGCACCTGTAACTTGCTGCAGTTCTGTCCTTCTTACAAAGTGCTAAAATCCTCTGTCCCAGCACCTTTAGCCAAAATAAGGCTCTCTGAACACAGATTCAAGGACATATTCATTGCCTTGGGGCCTGAAAATATGGAAACAACTGTGAGATGGGGGAGCAGGCCTGGGGTGGTGAACATCGTTACCGGAGGGTGCGATTGCAGAATTAGGGGCCAATGTGCTAATGGACAGAACTTGTAAAAGGTGAAGGGCTCGTGACCCAGGGTCCATTTTGGGTGTAGTCCCTGAGGGGGACGTTCGTTTGCCCCAATGTACCTTGAAGGCCTCGAATAAATTTGTCCGCATTTTATACTCCTAATTTGTTTTGGCTTCTCTTTTAGGCATCAAGGGGACACGAGGGCCACGGCCTGGTGGCCCTGATGGGGACACAGCTCTGTGGGACAGCTCCTCCCTCGCTCCCCACCGCAACTCCCTCGCGTCCCCGCAGCACTCGGGGTCGCTGAGCAGCAGAAAGGCTTTTGCTCGGGCTCGCCTTCAATGAGAGCATTTTTTCTCCGGAACAAGGGGCTGAATTCAGCGCCCGGCGCTGTCTGCCTGCCGTTTGTTGCCAGAGTAACCGCGGCACCGGAGCTGCCAGGCCAGGGCCGCGCTGCGCCTCGGGGGAGAGCAGGGCCTGCGGCCTGCCACCGCCAGGCCTGGGGACACGGGGACACCTGCCTGGTGGGGAAGGTGAAATAGCAAAGCCTTAGAAATGTTATTACCTGGCAAAAGATGCTGAGAATATGGAAACTGTAAGCGAGATTGAAATGAAGACAAGCTTTGAGATACCAAACCCCGGTTACTAATGTGATAAATAACCGTGTGTTTGTTAATCAAATCTTGCTTAAGCCAGGGAATAAATAGTTAAAACTGAGTCAGGAAGCTCACAAGTCTTTTTCTAAGCAAGGCCGAACAAAAAGCTAAGCAAGGCCAAGAAAAACAGGTGTCTAAGCAAGAACAGAGAGAACTGATAACGAAGTAAGGTCAGGATGACCTATATCCAGTGAAGTAAGCAATGTATGAAACCCCCCCGAGGAAGACTACGGCCTTCAGCCTCACAACCACCAGAAGGCAGAAAAAGACCCTCTAGCAACAGCCTGCGCCGACACAGAGTACTCTCGGAAGATATACATGTACCAAAACAAGAAGGGTATAAAACTAGAGACATTAGAAGGGGTGGGTGCGAGCCGTTGGCGGAGCGGAGACTCCCCGGTCGCCCAGTGCTGTTTTGCTTGCTGTAACTTGCTCAATAAATCAAATTATTTTAATTGGCCTGGCTTTTGTCTCTAACTTATAACAGGGAAGATGAAATACGAAAGCCTTATAAATATTATTACCTGGCAAAAGATGCTGAGGATATGGAAACTATAAGAGAGATTGGAATGAAGACAAGCTTTGAGGTACCAAACCCCAGTTACTGAACAACTGGAAAACAATGGTATGGCCGCCGAAGGTAATCCCCCTCTTTGATTAAACAATCCCCCTTTGGATTAAACAATCCCCTCTGCTTGCAGACAGGTCCAGGGGTCAGAGCAGACCTTACCAACTTGGCAGAGGGTCCAAAACGCAGTTTTTAGAGTTTAAAATCTAACGTTGTATGGTAACGCAATGACTCTCATAGGCTGTATGTAAATGTTGTAGGATTTGTAGCTTGTTCTAGATTGGTTAGTGAAAATTAGAATATTCAGCACAGAAGTTGATTGACGGCAACCACGGTATTCTTCCTTCTCTCTCTCTCTCTCACCTCTCTGCCCTGCTCTGAGCTGTGTCTGGCAACTCCTGGCAGGTCCCCTACCCCCACGCCCTTTCACAATAAACCTCATGCTCTAAGACCAAACTCCAGAGATCTCTCGTCTCCGTCCCGACCGTCTGAACCAAACCGACCCAAACACCACAGACAGCAATCCTACACCTGCCCAGCCCACAGAACCCCACACAGCAAAAGGAGAAGCCTCTGGAGATGCAGAACCACTCCTGGAGGTGCCTCAAACCACTGCATCCCCCTGAGAAATTGGGATTCCAACTCCCACTCTGCCAACCTACTCCGAGCCTTGGGACCCATGGCCAGAAGTTCCCATCTCTGACCCACCCGTGCCTCACCACCCACACTGCCACAGAGATCTTTCCCCCATTTGAGGGCCAGAGCACCAGAAAGGAGGTTTGACAGGTCCGTGCATTGTCAGGAGTGTGCCCCAGCCTGGAATAAACCCCAGCCGTGCCTCCTGCCTCGCGCAGCCAAGCCCGGCCTCAGGGAGCCAGCAGGACAGCAAAGGCTGAACAGAAGTGGTTTTCTTCCACGGGGAGAACATAATTTGTGCTTTGTACAGCCAGAGTGCCAACGCAGCGCTGTCAGACAGAGAATTCAGTCTCTGCAGATCAAATCAAACACCCCACGATCCTCCTTTTTCAAGTTTGCCCATCACAGCCGAGCCGCAAGCTCTGCAGACCACCAGCCAACCCCAATCTCTCTCCTTTCCCTCTCCCCGTGTTTAGAGATTTATAAATTGCTTTTTCATCTGTATCCTACCATTCAGCTCGCTCCCCAATTCATCTTTGGGGAGGCTTTTGGAGCTTAAACCAGACAGTGCAAGGACACAAATATCACAAATATAAGGCCCCCCCAGACTTCTCAGCACTCTCCTATCACAGCCCTACAGAGAGAAGGGAAAAACACTCTCAAGTCCAATAATTCCAGCCACAGGCTCAGCACTGCATGGGGAGAGCTGCTGCTCTCCTGCACATGCAAACGAAGGCACAGCCCTGGCACACAGGGTTTGGAGACTTCTGTGCATACGAAGGAGCTCTGTCTCTCTGCTGATTCCCTCTCACAGGCTCTGTGAAGTCAGGAGACCCAGCCAACCCTGCCACGCACAGCGACTCGCTCCCTCGCCGCCTGCTTTGCAATTTTAATTTCTCACCTTCCTAAACAGAAAAAGATTTAGCATACCCTAGTCAGAAATATTTAATTTTCCAAAATTCTTTTTTTTTTTTTTTGCCTTCCAAAGCCCTGAAAGCCTTGAGATAATGACGTTTTCACATAACACCCATCTCAATTTACATAAATCTGCTCGGAAAGGACAGACTGCACACCACAGGGAGCAGAACCACTCCCAAAAAATCCTTGCCTGGGAGGGTGGGGAGGCCCTGGAATGGATTTCCCAGTGCAGCTGTGGCTGCCCCATCCCTGGAAGTGTCCAAGGCCAGGCTGGACAGGGCTTGGAGCACCCTGGGATAGTGGAAAGGGTCCCTGCCCATGGCAGGGGTGGAATGGGATGAACTTCAGGGTCCCTTCCAACCCAAACCATGCTGTGATTTCCACAATCTCTAATCAACCGTGGACTGGAAAAGGCCAAAAAACTCATCTCAATCCCAACATGGAGACCTCTACTTGTTGCTTCAAGTCTGGCCTGTGTTCAAGAGGTTCCTATGATTTTCCTGAGTTCACATGGCAGAGCTGTGAATTAAATCTAAATTTGAGCATTTTTGTCAATACCTGGCACAGGCTCCTCAGCGGTCACCAGGCTGAAACAGGGCACTGAGAAAGAGCCAGAAAACCCCAAATTCCTGTCCTCAGGGCTCTGCCAGGCCCAGCAGCAGGCAGAGGCTGAGTTTAGGGGAGAAAGGCTGGCACAGGGCAGCGCAGGCTGTGACACTGATGGAGGAACCGTGGGAAGCAGCAGTAAATGAAGAGCTCTGTTAGTCCTCCCGTCCATCCAACAAGCTCAATCCTTCCAAGCCATTTGTCTAATCTGTTCTTTAAAATCTCCAGTGACAGATCCTCTGCAAACTCCCTTAGCAATCTATTTTAGCTCTTCACTATTTTTACTGTTCAACAACGTTTCCCGATGTCCAGCCTCAATTTTTCTTGCTGCAATTTCTGCTGTTGAGAAGAGTTCATTCTCTCTCGTTCTTTGGAGATTGTTTCTCTTTGATTCCTGGGGGCTCGTGTTCAGGTTTCCAGGCCTTAATAAATCAAACATTACAGCTCAGAACTGATGGCCCAGCTTATCTGAGCTGCCCTCTGCAAGCCCAGCTCAGGAGTTTGCTGTTTCTGAGTCGCCAGCCAGACCTTTGCATATGGCCCAGCACAAATAGGTGCTCTGGGGATTAAAGTCCCAAACCGACAGACAAAATTTAGCAGAAACAGCCAATTTCTAACGGCACTGGCCTGGTTTTCCCTGACACAGAGACCCCAGCACCCAGACTGGGGCACCAAGGCAGCAGTTTGTGTTTCAGACATGTTAATTATCTTCAGAAATAATTATCTTCAGAGATAAAGCAGCTGAAGGGTGATTTTTATGCCCAAAGTGCAGAGGAGAGCTCCCACCTAGGACACACTGGATTGAGGCCTTGGGAAGGCAGAGGAGAGGGAAGCAGTGCCCAGCAGAGCTGTGCAGGGACCTAGCAACCACCAGCCGGGGCCAAGGCCACATAAATTGGTTGTTAAACCGAGGAATGGATGGGAAAAAAAATGGGAACGTGCTGGAAAGCAAATGGGAGAAGGGAAAGCTCTTGGAGTACCCATAGCCAGCGAGGGGCACAACGTCACAGCTGCAGACTGGGGAGGAGCACCTCTGCTCCCAACCCTTCCTTCCACACGGGGATTTTCCTTTCCACCCACCCAGAGCACGGAACAGGCACTGTGTGGTGGAGGGAGCTGCCTGCAGCTCAGCCAGGAGAAATGGAGCTGCTTTGTGATCCCATGGATCCTTGTCCTTGGCCACCGAGGCAGTGATGCCTTAGGATTTTAGCTTTATATTTTTCATGTGCCTGTAATCCTGTGATTCTTTAGTTTATAACTGGGCTCCATACAGGTGCTGAGCTGCTGTTCTCTCATTTTTAGACAAAACAATTCCTCTCTAAGCCCCAAACTTGAGGGACACTTCACTGTCTCAGGCCCCAAGATATGTAAACAGCAGTGAATTGAGGGAACAAACTTGGAGTAATTGACTTCATTACCTGGAGCTGTAATTGGAGGATTAAACCTCAATATGCAAATGGACAGAACTTATAAAGTATGAAAAATCTGTGACCATTGTCCATTTTGGGTGTAGCCCCTGGGTGGGCTGTGACTGCCCTAAATGCACCTGAAGGCCTTCAATAAATAAAACTGATTTTATTCTCTTAACTCTGTCCAGCTTCTGTTTTAGCTAAGCCCATCAAAGCATCAGAAGAGGCACCAACGCTGCTGCTCGCAGCTCCAGCAGTGCCCACAGAACTCAGCAGGATCATCCCAGAGCTCCCTCAGCACAGCAGCAGCAGGAACAAGCCCTCAGCACACCCAGCCCGGCTGGGATTTGCTCTGTGTGCTGCCCTCAGCACCTCTCTTACAGCCCCTTCCTGTCATTAAAAACATTTAACGATTGCTCAGCACTTCATCAGAGCCCTCCCCTCCTCTCTTCCATCCTTCCACACCACTCCAGAACCCTGTCCCACCCCCTTGGTCTCGCTTTAGTCCCTCCAACCTCCTTTTCCCAGGAAGGATGGGGCAGCAGGCCCCAACTAATCACCTGAGGCATTACCAAAAGCAGATGCAATTATTTGGAAGCTCTGTTCCCCTGATGAATTCCATCCTGCGCTTCTGCAGGCTGTGCCCATTTGTTCCCTGCCTTTTGCTCCCAGATCCCATAAAGAACTTTTCCCTGTCATCATTAGGGCTGGTGCCTTTTTGTATTCACTGAGTAAGTGCTCCCAGCGGCTCCACATTAAAAAAAAATTAAAAAAAAAAAAAAATCCATGTAACTTGATTTCAGTTGCAAAATAACAATACCCCAAACACAGAACAATTCTCCTGGACAGGAGTGGAAACATGACAGGAAAACACACAAACCCCAGCACAGCTCATTCTGCCAGAGCTTGAACACACCAATCACATCTCCCTGCTGTTTAAATTAAGGAGCTACATCCACACCTAGGAAAAAAAAAACCCACAAAAACCCAGCACACGCACAGCAGCTGGTTTGGTAATTCTCAGCCATTTCCCCAATAATTAGAGGTTTTAGATGCTCTAACAAGGAGAGCACCGGTTCCACCCATGGGGCAAAGTTCAGGAGGAGAAGCTGGAGGAAAGTGAACAAAAAATGTGCAGTGAATTAAAATTCAGCAGCTCATCATCTCCGTGGGAACACCCAAGTACACAAGACAACAGCTTCCTTTAATTAAAAAAAGACTCATCTCAATCTGTTTTCCACAGTCGTCTTTTTTTTTTTTTCCCCCCTTCTTTTTAGGAAGGGCATTTGAAATGTTTAATAGAAACTCACGGCTGCTCGGCCAAAGCTACCTGTCTGCACATGTCCCATTATTCACCGTTAAGAAGGGCAAAACAGGGTCCTAAAAATCCAAATTCTCACCCATCCTTAGCAAATATCCATCTCCATTGTTCTTGGGGGAGGGAGGGGAAGGAGGAGGGAGTCCAACATCCACCTGCTCTTCCCAACACTGCCAGCATCCCAAAGAGTATCCCAGCGAACCCAGCTTGTCCATCCTCCAAAAACTGAACTTCACAGATGTTTTTTAAGCTGAATTTAGCTCTGCAAACTGCCCAGCTGTGTTTTAGCAGCCAGGGAGAATTATTTATTTAAAATACTCTTAGCTTCCCTCCTAGTTTTTTTCTGTTGCCCGCTCCAGGAGCATCCCCAGGGCTGCCTGATTTCTGAAATGCTCAGTGCCAGGAAAGGATCAGCGAGAGTTGGGGGCACAGGGATGGGACCCAGCAGATGGATCTGGGTCAGCTGCTGAGCTCCTCGGCCTGGAAGATAAAGCCTTGTGCAAGAGAGGAAGAGAGAGAGGAAAACCATGACAGCAACGAGGCAGAAATAACTCAAGTGTCCCCAGCGCAGGTGTGGGTCCTGCCTGTGACCTTGGTGAAACGCTCAGGGCTAAACGGGAAACAGAAATTATCCCAAAGCTGCTCAAAATGATCCCAAATTCTCATCCTGCCGGGGACAGGGACAGCAGGGACACAGAGGGGAGAATGACCTTCCCACTGCCACACCAGGCCTGACCCTGACAAGTTCAAGGCCTCAGAGTTTCCCTTGAGCAGAAGTTCATCCCTTCCCCAGGAAAGGCTCATTTCTTCACCACACTGGAGCTGCTCATGAAAGCACAAACACCCCAGAAATGGAAATAAAACGAGCTGGAAACCTTCTAGCCACGGCTCCAGGAAAAGTCAGCGCATTTCCTCCCACCCTGCCACCCCTAGGAGTGCTGGTGGTCCCAAAAAACACAGCCCTCCCTCCATCCAGGATTCCCAGGGTACAACACAGGGATGGCACTGATTAGAAAGAGCACTGAATAGCAAAAAGATTTGGGTTGGGAGGGATTTAAAAATCATCCCATGGGCAGGGACACATTCCATGAGCCCGTCCAGCCTGGCCTTGAAGCACCAGCCCAACCCCAAACTGGAGACACCAGCCTAGATTTAAACTTTTGAATCATCCCCTTAATTCCTGGAGCTCCCAAATCACCTCCTCCCGGGCTGGGGGCAGAAAGGCACAACTTCCCAGCTTCCCTCTGAAAGCATCGACTTTGCAATATCAAATTGTGGGAGAGAAGAGAAAAAAAATACTAAAAATTCCTTTTAAAGCAGCTCGAGTGTCCACTCCACACCAGGCTGCAGCAAAACTCTTCATTAGTCATGGCTGGCAAACTTGAAAGGAATAAAAGGAGCCAATGAGTAATGCAACACCATAAAAATATAAAAAGCTCAATAACAGCGAAATCAAACCCCTGCTCAAAAACCTCCACGCAAACAAAGCCACAGAACCAGGGAGGGCTCGAGCCGAGGTGATACAGCCCAGAAATTCCATCTGCATAAGTGCATTTGGAGCATTGCACCAGCTTGGAAATGCGGGTTCCTAGCCCCGCCATATGCACTAATGCACGGATCCAACCATCATCTCCCTCGCCTTGGGAACCCCTGCCAGGAATTGCCACTCCAGGAAGGAGCAGGTGAGGGCTAGTGGCTCCATCAAGCATATGTGACAGCTCTAAAAGCTGCATTTATGCAAGCAAATGGAGCAGAGCAGCTGCACTGCATTAACACCGATGCCTGCAAATGGGACTCGGGTATTTCTGTGACTGGGAACGTGCTCAAGGAGAAAAGTGCTCCGAGTTCTGTGTGCAGAGCAGCACTTCCAGCTCCTGGAGCAGCATTCCGTGGTGTCTGGTGCGTTCCAGGAGCACAGGCTCGGCCATGCTTTGCAGGCAGAGAAAAGCCAAGACTTAGAGTGTCCCTCACCAAAAAAAAAACAGCCCAGAGAGGAGAACAACTCCAACCACTGTCATTCCAAGCAGGATGGACCCTGCAGACAACCAAAGACACACAAACTCCATCCACAACCTCGGCTAAGGGCTGTAAAGGAGGATTTGAGCGTTCAGCTCAGGACTTCTGATCCATTGCTAAAAGTCCCCAACAAGAGAATCTCCACCTCCACCTTCCCAGGCTGATGGAAAGCAAGTTTCTGCTTCTTGTGGCCCTCAAGACAAGTTTAAAGCTGCACATTGTCAAAAACGGAATAGACAAAGCTACTCTAACCTAAATATTTTACCACCACACATTTCTTGAGCCATTTTCCTATTCCTGAAGGCCACCTGTGGATAGAAACTTGTGCCATCCTTTCAACTCTGCAACACCCTGCAGGATTTCCCTCTTGACATGAGGATATTCCCAGAGACCAAAGAGCCATGGAGTAAATTCTTATATAATATGATAATTGACTCGGTCTCCAAAGGATAAGCATGTCAAGATCCTAAAAGTCATTTTTTTCCTTACCAATGCAATAAAGATGTGATTGAAAATGTCGTGTTCTGGGTCTATGAGCAATATTCTCATAACTCATCATCTAAAACAAATTGTTCTTTCATTTGTACAAGTTAGAGGAGATTCCAAGTCAGACAAGCTGAAAGCAGGAGTTTAAACAGATTCTGCATGGCAGAGGGAATATTAATTTCCCTCCCCCCTCCCCATATAAACGTGAAATCACAGTTTCTCACCTAGGGTTAATTAATCTTTCCAAAGGCGCTCCAGCCCACCAAACACACGCCAGGAAGATCTTTCCCACCAGGAAAGCCCCACTATAAATCTCAGAGCTCTGCTGCAAAATCCGGCAGAGAGGAAATAATCGAACGTGCGGAACTGCAGCACGAGCCTCGTCCTTTGAAGGCAAATGGAATTACTCAGGATCCCACGGTGGATATGGGACGGGAGCATGGTTCGGTGCTGGGGATTCCTGGGATGGGCTGGAGGAGGATTTGGAGGACGTGTGGATCCTGTGCTGAGTTCAGCCTCCTGCTCCAGCTCACCTTGGCGTGTCCCGCACAGAAACCTCCCACACCTGAGCGCTCCCACCCTCCCTGGAGGGCTGGGAAAGGACTGAACACTGGGAAAGCTCTCAAGGATTACACAAGTCCTGCCACCAGCACGACTCGGCTGCGATTACCTGATTACAGAGCCATTTACATAACAGACACCATTAGGAGAGAAAGCTTTTGGCTTTTCCCTCCCCACCTCTATTCCCATAAAACACCATTCACTCCCATAATTGAGCCTCCAGCAACAAAGAACCTCTAATGAACAGAGCAATTGCTGGGGGAACTCAGACCCTAAATCCAGGCAGACAACAGCTCCTGGCCCGAGTTCAAACACATCCCCTGCTTAAATTCTTGTCTAGGGCCACTTAAAAACACTGAAGTATTAAAGCATTAAAGGTACTTGGGAGAGAACAAGGCCGGTGTGCAGCGGCTCCGAAGAGGAGGAGATGATGCTAATTATCCAGCTGGCAAAATGGAATCACTGGGGGGAGAAAAACAAGAAAAACGCACAGCCAAGGCAGCTCTGGTGCAAGAGCAGCTCTGGTTAATCAGGGCTAGGGCACAGGCCCGAGAGGAGCGGCACAGATTACATCAAAGTGGTGACAGGCAATCAATGAACACTCAATTAACACTTACAATATTACTAACTTAAGCAAAACGTGGTTTTGTGCGTGGTAATCTGTGTCTTGTACTGATACAGCCCTAATTTAATTTTCCTCAGCGCACCAGCATCGAGCAATGGGAAGAAACAGAATGAGGTGCCACCCTCCGAGAGGGAACATCCTTCAGTCCTGCAAAGAGCAGAATAAAGCAGGACAAGGCTTGGGATGCCCGCCTGGAATCCCTTTCCATCTGGAGCAGGGGAGGCAGCACTGGGTGACCCTCCCCGTCCCAATCCCTGGTCAAACTGGGGTCGTTCCCAGCTGCATTTTCTTGCCGCTGCTCCTTTCCCACTCCCACCTCACTCTGCAGCTTTAAGGTTGGTGAGAGAAGAGGTGAAAGTAACCTTCCGAGCAGGCCCCGTGCCCTAATTAACATGCCAGCCACCCACCGAACGCTAATGATGCCTCTTAATCTCTCCCTGGCTCTGCTGAGCACCTCTGGGATGGTGGCAGCAGGGATTTGTGGCTGCAGCATCCCCGGGAGGGCGGTGAATCTCATGGGACAGCAGGAGGGACGTGGGTGTGAGGAGAGCAGAACCCTTCAGCCACCCTGAACACATCCAAACAGGCCTGGCCCAGTCCTAAAATCAGTGGGAAAAGGGGATTTTTTAAAGGGGATAAACCCTACACATGGGCTCAGCTGTCAGAACCCAATCCCTTCTACACTACAGCCCAAAGCCCTGCTGGATTTGCATCCCTGCTCTCCCCCACATCAGAAAAAAAAATAAAAATTCATAACGTAACTGAAAGATTTGAAGGGCAATAATGACCATTTTGAAAATCTTGTTTGAGTTGTGACTGACTCATGCTGAGCTTTTCCCACTCCAAACCTGCAGTTGACCTAAAAGAACGCTGGCAAGATGTATCATTTCAATTTAAAAAACAGCAAATGTACCAAGTCCTGGGTAATTTGCTCCTGTGCTTAAATATAAAGCTGTACAAAAATAAAACATGGCTTTTTCTTGTCTGGATTTATCCAGCTCGAGCACCCAGCCACAGAAACATGTCCTGTCTCCCAACCTTTGCCTAGCAGAGTCTCTTCCCCTGGTTAAGGACTCATGGACAATAATCAAATCACTCCTTTTCATGAAAAGAAAGAGAGACTGAAGCCCAATCTGTCTCCAGCCTGTTTTACAGACCTCACATCATGCCCGTGGCTCTCCCCTTATCTCCCTCCAGTTTGCCAACATCATTTTTAAGGTATAGATACCACGGCTGCACACAATGCTCTTCCTGCTTGTATTCATTATTTCTCTGCTTAGACAGCCTGAGATAGCATTAGCACTCCTGAGGATTCACAGCACAGCACAAGACCAGCCAGTTATTGATAAGATAATGAAATTAAGCTCCTGCTTCTCACCTTGATGTGGCGACTCCCGGGGGTTCCTCTCGCCCAGTGTGGGTTTTACTCCCTGCTCTCGTTAACGTGGATTAGTAAATTATCACAGGGGCTGCCTGAGCGCTCACCTTTCCCTCTGCAAACCAAGGGAGATGGCTGAGCCCCTCACCTCACATCCATCGGGACGGGAACGGGGAAAACCTCGGCTCAGGGCTGCTGCAGACACCCCAAAACCACGAGTGGAGCTGCTGCTGTCAGGGTCCCAAGGGAACCACAGCCACAGGTCCCCATGGGCTTTGTGCTCTGCAGCAAAGCCCCGGCCTGGGAGCCAAATGAGATCCAGCAGTGCCATCCCAGCACTGCCAGGACACCCCTGCTCCTGCCAGGACCAAATCCACCAGGATGAGATCCACCAGGGTCAGATCCACCCAGGATCAAATCCACCCGGGATCAGACCCACCCGGGATCAAATCCACCGGGGTCAGACCCACCCGGGATCAAATCCACCGGGGTCAGACCCACCCGGGATCAAATCCACCCGGGATCAGACCCACCCGGGATCAGACCCACCGGGGTCAGACCCACCCGGGATCAAATCCACCGGGGTCAGACCCACCCGGGATCAAATCCACCGGGGTCAGACCCACCCGGGATCAAATCCACCGGGGTCAGACCCACCCGGGATCAAATCCACCCGGGGTCAAATCCACCCCACCAGGACCACAGCATTCCCCCCAAAGCATCTCCCCCAACCAGCTCCGTGTCGGGCGCGGCTCACACCCCATCCTCCTTCCCAAGACACGCTCCCACTGCTCTGACTCCAGCAGGATTTTGGGAGCCAGGAAAGCTCTCTCCCCATCCCCACAGCCTCAAGGGGCATTTTGGGCAGTGCTGCCAGCACAGTGCAGGCTCATGGGTGCCAGATGGAAACTGCAAACTCATCCCGAGGGATCCGGACCCAGGATTTGCTCCCAGCACCTTCCCCTCTTCCCTACCCCCAGCCCCACCGGCTGGGAGTTCATATGTCTGGATTTTTCACCCACAGTCAGAGGAAAAAAAAAAAAATTTGTCATAGAAAATGTGCGAGCACTGACATCTTAAGACAAAAAAAGATGCAGATTTCTCAACTGTTCACAGCACATTATGGAAATACATTCTTGGGGACTATTAAATATGGGATTATTGACTAGATGAGCAGCAGCTCAATGGACTGGCTGGCAAATATGTCTTTAGACAATTCTTAAAATGCAGATTAATTATCTAACAGACAAGAATATTTTTTTTCCTACAGACTTTCTAATGATCTGTTGCATAAACAAACATCCAGACAGTTTTGTTAGCGCTGGTGGTGCCTGCGATCTTCCTCAATAACTAAATAGTGACTGAGGAGACTTAAATCTTATTTAACACCCAGCAGGAACACAACAAAAGGCATGTCAGCCCAAATCACTGAAAGCCACATCTCCTGAGAGACCCTTGGGAGGTCCAGCAGCCAAAAATGTCCATTTCCCAAACACGAAACTCCTGATATTCCACAGAGCGTTCAATTCTTTCCATGTTTATGTCATTAAAACAACTGCATCAATGTCCATCATTTAACTACCCAAACCCTTTGGAAGCGAGCAAAAAATGTTGTAACACTGAGATTTTATTTCAGGGCTCTCCACAGATTCAAGAAAATATTCCTGCTGGAATTCCATGCTGGAATTGCATTTGAAAGAACGAGGCTGAAGTTGGGGGAACCACTGCACTGAGCTCTACCCTCACCTACAGATTCCTTCTAACCTGCTAAGTCAGAACTTTAAAATTCCATCTTGATTTTCAGTTTATCATCAATGTAATATGGAGCCCCGGGGGTCATTTCCTCACTAAAGGTAATTAACTTCTTATTTGTGCTTCCAGCTCCCAACCACTCCATCGCTCGCTGCCTTTTGGGATCGATTCAGATGCTGCTGGGGATCAACCCCAATGCGAAGCGAGTGTGAAACATTATTATTCCAACTTCACACCCACTTCCCCTCGCTGGGAACAATAATGCAAACTGCGAGACAGTGATGAATTGGACCTGGAGAGGACCAGATGCTCCGTGAGCATCAGCACGGGCTCGCCCCAAACGTTTTCCAGGCTAAAAAGAGATGTGAACGCTTTCAAAGCTGCACACACACACACACACACGATCAGAACGGCAGTCAGGAGGTGCAGCAGGAAAGGGAAATAAGCAGAGAGCAAACAAGAAAACAGCGAGGGCAAACAGTGAGTGTGGGTAGAGGAACAGATATTTTGATCAAGTTCTTTTTTGGGGTGAAAAAAAAGCAGTTTTGGCACAGGGAAGAGTTTGCAGAGCAGCGCTGCTTGCAATGAAGGGAGTTTGCAGCCCTGGCTCAGTCTCTCCACCCGAAGCAAGGCACGTTTGGAGCAATGCTCTCAGACACAGCAGAGATTTGCTGCTTCATCACAGCCTACAAAGGGAAGGCTGCCCAGCGTGAGCCCCACTACAGTGAAAACATCAGTGACAAGAGCCCTGCAGTCCCCGTGGCTCTGAGCAGGGACAGAGAGCCATCAAACAAACCCTTCAGCATCAAACTGCACGCGTTCCTCCAGAAAAAAACATCAACTTCTGTCACTGAGCTGAAAACTCTGTGGTTTGCGGCAGAAAGTTGCCACAAAGGTCAAGGCTGAACAAGGGGTTTTTAGGAACCCATCCCCTCCTGAGGGGGTGCAGATGATCTTTGCCATCAGACCCTGTAGGATTTTCTTTGCTCTCAGCCCCAGCTGGCCCTGTAGGAAGGGGGGAAAGGCAGGGCCATGCAGGGAGAGCTGATTTTCTGCTGAAGCAGCTGAGGTGTGATCACACAGCTCATCAGGCTGCGAGGTTCATGACGTAAACTGCTCCAGCAGGAGCCAGGCAAGGACCCGGGAGGCTCCCAGGGGAGGCAGAACCAGGATCTGGTGTCTCACAGCGCAGGCAGAGCTGCTCCCCACCACTTGTCCTCCTCCTCCCCAACACACACAAGTTGTAACAGTCATCAAAAAGGTAAAAAAACACGCTTTTTAAAAATAGCAAACTCTTTAAGGAGCCGAGCACACGCCTGAGTGGGTGGGAAATTAGTGTTATTATTATGACTTTGTGCTCACAGGGTCTGAGACCTCAGATGACTTGTTTGCGCCCGGAACGGATTTTTGCAGACTCATTATAAACCCTGGCAAAGAGGGGTTTGTAAGGTCACAGAAGAATTTCCATTAACTGGAGCCTGGCTGGGGATTGCCAGCATGATCTATGTCTCCCATTTATGCACATGCAGGAAGGCCAAGAGGAAGCTCCTTTGCTTTATTTCCACATCATTGTGCTGACGCTGAGCTCACCAAATAAACAAACCAAAAAGCCAGTGGGGAAGGGGGTGGGGAGGAACAGGGAAAAAAACCCCAAAACCTATGGCTCTCTCCCTCATGAAGGATGCAAATAAATTCTGCAGACTTTGAAATGAGAAGATCTCAGCAGAGATGAAAATCCCCCCGTGCTGGATGGCTCAGCAGGTGAGGCACTGTGGGGGTATTGTGTAACAGAGCTGCTCCCGTGCCGAGGGTGCAAAGAATAAATGTTGTTATCTGCATGAGCCCTGGCTCCGGGAGGTGCAATCCAGCAGGGACAGAGCCCTCGGGGCTCTCTAATCTCCTCCCAGCGCTGGGAGACCATGGGCTCTGCAAAGGCTGCACTTGAGGCACCTCAAACACAGAACATCCCCGAGGCTCGGGGTTAGAGGCACCGCGGATCTGGGGGGAATCACCCAGGTATGGACAGCTTATCTCAGCTCCTTCATCCCTGATCCATCATCTGTCCCCCGGAAAACCCAGGGGGTGGTCCCACCACGAGCTCAGCACTCCGCAAAGTTCCCCTCCATTGAGCCCAAGGCAGCAAATGCTCAGTGCAGACACCCCCAGCCCCTGCTCCAGCTGCAGCAAATCCCTGCCCTGGAGGCTCTGGGAAGAGCAGATGTCCCTGCAGAGCTCTCTCCGAACCGCACAGAGAGGGAGAGGGCACTGTTTGCCCCAGCTGAGCATCTCCTGGGGCTCCCCAGCACCTGCAGCTCATCCACAGCCCTGGGAGCTCATCAGCTGCACACAAACCACACCAAATCCTCATGTCCTCCTGCTGGAATCCCACACAATCACCCAGGCTCTATTATTAGGAAAGGATTCACTCAGGTTTTCCCTTTTTTGAGGCCGTACTGCTCAAATCCGAGTTACACCAACTGCTGCTCCAGTGGCCGAACCGCCGCACGCTCCAACCCAGCAGCTCTCCCTCTTCATTTTGCAAAAGCAACCCCTTTTTGGTGGCTTGGTCACTCTCCCTAACCCAGCTCTGATCCATTTCCACCTCCAAATCATTAAAGATAATAAATAAGCTCAGCCTCAGTGTGAGGAACCCTCACATAATCACATATCTCCCCTCCCATCAGCTCTCGGCCATTACACTTCTATTTTCTGCAGCTTAACTAGGAAAGCCAGCACTGAACTCTGCCCCTTATCCCACAGCTATTTATTGCCCACATTCTGCTATTTATTTCCTAAAATAGTCTCTTTTGGGTGGATTTAATGAAATATCCAAATAAATTAGGTCCGTTGGAAGACACTGAGCTCTTATTTCCTCAGCCTGAGGAAGGAAGGCTTCCCTCCTGGGCACCCATCCTCTGCACACAAACTGGGGTGCTTCGACCCCCAGGGACAGACCCAGCCAAGTATTTGAAAGATAATTAGGCACTCCCAGCAGGCGCAGAAGAAAAAGCTCACCTACCTCACATCCCAGCTCTTCCTCGAGTTTGGTTTCTGTGCAGGCAGAGTGGCAAAAATTCCTACTGCATCCACCAAGTCCCTGTGCCCACTGAGGTTCCTGCCCTGGCACTGCCCCGGGAGGAGGAGGAGGAGAAGTCCTGCCCTTCATTGCTCACACCTGCTGCTGCTTTACACCTGATGGACCTCAGATTTCCTGATTTACAGCACCTTGGGCCCATTCTCCCCGCTCTGAACAGTTCAATCGCTGCTAACTCACCGCAGCTGGGCACTGCCAGCTCTGTCCTGCCCAGCAGCCACCACCTGGGGCCAGTTGGGCATGGTCCTGGTTTGTCCCCGCGAGGTGTCCCTGCCCAGGGAGTGAGGGGAGCTTTAAGGTTCCTTCCAACCCAGACCATCCTGGGCTTCTCCAGTCTCCTCCTCGCTGCATTTCCCTCCTCCTTCATCACAACCAGGTCCACATCCACTGCAGCAAACCAAATCTTCCAGAGGCAGCAGGACAGACACAACAATAATTCCTGAGTGTTACCACCACAGTCTGTCCTTGCGAGCTCCACCCCACAGGTGAAGTTATGATGGGGATCCTTAAAGCTGCTCCCCTACTCCCTCCCAGGTTTTATACCTTCTTTTACCTCTCCAAGTCCCCCATTTTTCCTGTCAGAGGACCCAGGACAGCATCCCCTGAGGGGACAAACTGGAGTTTGCATCCTCCTGTGCACAGGCACAGCTCCAGAAATCTCACACTCTCCTTTTCGGACAAAGTTTTCCATGCCTGCACAAATCTTTCCTCGTGGAGCTGCTGATACCCCACTGATTCCTCTCTGAACTGCAAGCAACACCCTCCAAGCTGTTCTCATCCTGCTCAGCCACAATTTCACCTTTCCTTCTGTTCACACATGGCAGGAGGTGCCTTGTTTTAACATATTCTTCAGCTTTTCTGTGCTGCCTTAGAAACCTCTTGCCCCAGAACAGAAAACATTCCTGAGAAGGCTCGCAGAACTTTTGTCTTGCCTTCTGCCTGCCCAAAAGCATGAAAAATAAATAAAATCTGACCCCAACAAGTGCTCCCCACGAAGATCTCTCCGCAAAGTCAGTGAAAATCAATATCCACACCTCAGGAACATCAGCAAGCCTTTAAAAAGGGCAAGGCATCGACTGCCTGCACATGCTTAGTGCCGAGCAAAACCAGAATAAAGCTTCAATCACCTTCAAAAAAAATGAAGTTTCTTGAAGGAGAGCATTCTCCCCTGCCTGTCTGGCCCAGCCATGTCTGATTCTAAGCTCCTCTCTGCTCCTTCATCTCTTGTGCCAGCCCTTGCTCCTCCTCTCCCCTGCTCTTCCTCCTTCCTCTGCCTCTGCTGCCACCACAGCCCTTCCCTTCCACCCACCCAAGCAGTGAGAACACCCTCAGCTTCTCCTCCAGCCAAGCCTTTCCTCGGGCTCTGTTCCACACGGAAAAGCAGCAGGTTCCTCCCGGAGGAGCAGGAATCTGATCCCGCACAGAGCACAAAGATCCCACATCGCAGCCAGGCGATTCCCCACCAGAATTTCCCGTGCAATCAGCCAGGATTGAGCTGAGGATCCTCCCAGCTCCTGCGTGAGTTTGAAATTCACTTTCTGCTCTTCCAGCAAGCAGAGACATCAATGTGAACACACACACACACAGAGAGAGAGAGGAGATGAGATTTCCTGGCATGCTGAAGCTTTCAGAATAGTTTGGAGGAGCACCACCCCTACCTCACCTCGCTGCTCCTTCGATGAGCTCTCTGAAGCCCAGGACCCTCAGATCCTTCACTACTCACCCCCAGATTGCTGAGCGCTCCTTGGCATGGAGGTATCCACACCTTTGCCAGCCCACATGACTCCTTGGCTAATTTTCCTTGCACAGCTTGCAAAAGAAACCTCCAGCAAGAAACTTGCAGCAGCATCTCTGAGCCTCTCAGAGCTGCAGGCGGCTGCTCCAAATCAGCCACTTAGAACCGGTATTTTCGGGGAGATATTCGTGTCTTTATCCCAAGATCTGGGATAAAGCCCTTCGTTTTGGGGTCCACCTTCCTCAGGCAGCCTGTTCCCACCCCACAGCAGCCAGAGCACAATGGGTTTAAGAGAAATGGCCATTTAAAAGGAAGAAAGAAAAAAAAAAGAGCATTCTCCTTCCCCGTGCTGCCACTGTCTGCTCAGCACAGCCTGTCAGCAGCTCCCTCTTCCCCAAAATTCCAGGTGGCTCATCCCAGGGTATTCATTCCTGCCAGGTGTAGGGGAAAGCACCACCTGCGAAGCAGACAGAGCCACACAGCAACTTTCCCAACTTCTGCCTCTGCCCGTCAGGCCCAGCCCTGACATGGAAACCGAGAGGGGAAGCTTCTGCCTCTCCCCATCGATCTCTCCACGCCGATGGTTCCCTTCAAACCCACAGCTTCCTCTACACAAACACTGAAGCAGGCTCGCATGGAGCCACTTTCAGAGCGCCTTGGCACGGTGGGAGCCTCACTGCAGATCGCTTCTCCCCCTCTGTGGAACAAGACTAAAGCAAAGCACGGCAGGAAAGCCCCCGGCGCTGCCACATCGCCCTCCTACCTGCGAGCACACCCTGCGAGCGGCCAGGGGCTGGCGGCACGGGCAGCTGCTGGCTGCTGGCAGCTCCTCGGGGATGCTGCTCGCTCTCTCCGATGCCGTGGATCGCCACTCGCTGCCCAGGGACGCGGGGAGGGCTGCGCTCCCGCCTGGTGCAGCGCTCACATGCAGCCGGGATGTGGCTCCCCGGAGGAAAGGCTGCCTCGCCTCGCCCAGACAAAGGGCTGGCTCCTCCCGGGGCGATCTGCCGTGCTGCGGGGGCTGCTGGAGCCCCGTCAGAGCGGCCGGGATGCGGTGGCTGAGCTGTCCCTCAGCATCCCTCGCTAGCGGCAGGTCCCCAGGGAGGCGGGCGCAGCCTCCGGCCGGCAGCACCTCCCCGCGAAGGACACACGTGGGGGGGACAAAGGCAGCCCCACGGGGGTCCGGTTAACTCCCCCAGGGGCACAACCTTGAGGTCTCCATCCTAGCCAGCGAAAGAAGGCAGCCCGATGGATGGCGAGGCGGCACTCGCGGCATCTCTCCCAGCATCTCTCACCTACGCAGAGCCCCGGCCCGAGCCGCAGCTAAACCGGAGTTTGGGCATCAATCACCCGGAATAAAGTTGGGCCTAGGAAGAGGTTTCTGCATGGAGTTTTCCCCCCACACCGCCCGGGATCGGCGCTGCCGGTTCATTAAAGGAGTCTGGCGGCATCAGCCCCGCACGTCTGCGCACACAACGAGCACCTCACACATCCTAAAGCCAATTATTCCCGAGCACAACTCCGCACGAACGCCTTCCACAACAATGAACCTTTTCTTCCCCATCCAAAGCCTGAGTTAAAGAGCATTTTCCTCGCTGTCTCCGAGCGTGGCACGCAGGCTGCGAGCACAGCAACACCCGAGTCCGCGGGGAGCATCCCTGCCCGCCGCACGCTCCCGCAGCCCCGGAGCCGCTCCCGGCCGATCCGCGGGACTTGGAGCCGCACGGAGTGCCCCCTCCCCGCGCTCTTTGAACTTCGGCTCTGCTGAGAGCCGGAGCGTGGCATTTTTCAACTCTTGGTGCGCTAAAACACCGCAAAGGGCTGCTCCCAAAGTCCTTCAGCGAGTGCGGGAGGCGGTCGGGGGGCACCGGCGGTGCCCGGGCGGGGGCTGGATGTGCCCGGGGATGGCCGAGTGTCCCCGGGGGAGGGGGGACCGAGTGCCAGCCGGGGGCACCGCCAGCCGCCGGCAGGCAGCGAGCGGCGGCGGCTGCGGCTCCGAGCGCTCCCGGCCCCGCGGCTCCGCAGCGGCGGCCAGCGGCTCTCCCCAGCATCCCGGGGGTCCCGGGGGAGCCGTGCCCGCTCCCCGCCCCGGCCGCCATCCCCCCCTGCGCCCCGCGCCCCCCCAGCGCTGCCCGCGGCTCGTACCTGGGCTGGGCTCTGCCCGCGGCTGCTCCGGCCCCGCTCGGCAGCGGCGGCCGCGGGCCCCCGGCGGCGGGCGGGGGAACTGCAGGGGGCGGGGGGCGCTGCCGGGGACCCGGGACCGCCGAACGAGCGGCGGAGCCCCCCCGCGGGCAGGGCAGGGCAGGGCGGGCAGGGACCGCCGGGCGGCGGGAGAGCGGGGGGTGGAGGGAGAGCAGGGGCCGGGAGGGATGGAGGGATGGAGGGATGGATGGAGGGCTGCGGGGAGAGCGGGGGACAGGGATGGATAGATGGAGGGATGGAGGAATGGATGGAGGGATGGAGGGATGCGGGGAGAGCAGGGACCGGGATGGATGGAGGGATGGAGGGATGGAGGGATGGAGGGATGGAGGGATGTGGGGAGAGCGGGGACCGGGATGGATGGATGGAGGGAGGGATGGAGGGATGGATGGAGGAATGCGGGGAGAGCGGGGAACAGGGATGGATGGAGGGATGGATGGATGGAGGGATGGAGGGATGGATGGAGGAATGCGGGGAGAGCGGGGGACAGGGATGGATGGAGGGATGGATGGATGGAGGGATGGAGGGATGGAGGGCTGCGGGAGAGCGGGGATGGAGGGAGAGCAGGGGCCGGGATGGATAGAGGGAGGGAGGGATGGAGGGATGGATGGAGGGCTGCGGGGAGAGCGGGGGACAGGGATGGATGGAGGGAGGGATGGATGGAGGGATGGGGGAGAGCGGGGGAGATGGAGGGAGAGCAGGGGAGTGGGATGGATGGAGGGATGCGAGGAGAGAGAGGGACAGGGGATGGAGGGCTGCGGGGAGAGCAGGGGACCGGGAGGAATGGATGGAGGGATGTGGGGAGAGCAGGGGACAGGGGATGGAGGGAGAGCAGGGGACAGGGATGGAGGGATGGATGGATGGATGGATGGATGGATGGATGGATGGAGGGATGGGGGGAGAGCAGGGGACTAAGGATGGAAAGAAGACTAGGCAGGATGGAGGGATGGAAGAACAGCACAGTACCGGGATGGATCAGGGGATGTGGGGAGAGCAGTACGCTGGGGATGGGAAGAGGAGCAGGCAGGATGGAGGGATGGAGGGATGGAGGGATGGAAGGAGGAGCAGGCAGGATGGAGGGATGCAGGAAGGACAGGACACTAAGGATGAAAGGAGGACAGGATAGGATAGCGCTGGAGCTGTGTTGGGGAGGTTGAGGTTGGACATCAAGGAAAGGCTCTTCCCCCAGAGGTGCTAGGCACTGCCCAGGCTCCCCAGGGAATGGGCACAGCCCCGAGGCTGCCACAGCTCCAGGAGCGTTTGGACAATGCTCCCAGGGATGAACAGGGTGGGATTGTTGGGGTGGCTGGGCAGGGCCAGGGGCTGGACTGCATGATCTCTGTGGGTCCCTTCCAACTCAGGACATTCTATAATTCCAGGATTCTAAGGATGGAAGGAGGACAGGGCAGGATGCAGAGATGCAGGGAGGGCACAGGACTGGGGATGGGAAGGGGACAGGGAAGGCTGGAGGGATCCAGCGAGAGCAGCGAACAGAGGATGGAGGGAGGGCAGGGCAGGACAAGGGAGTTGGGAAGGAGAGCAGAATGGCAGGAGGCTGGGGACGGAGGGAGCACAGGGAGCTGGGGTGCAGGGCCTGGGGAGGGAGGGCAAGCAGCAGCAGGGTGGCACTGAACTGTTGCTTCCCACAGTGACAGGCTCTCCTAAGCCCAGCCTAACCCCCCCGATCGGGACAGCTGGGCTTGGGAAAGCTCTGCTTTCTCCCTGCACATCCCAAATCCTCCTCTGCAGGTTCTCCCTGCCAGCACCCCCAGCCTCCCCACATCTCCTCTCCTGAGAAGGACACGGGGGGAGATCATTTCACTCCCAGCTGCTAAAACCTTCAGATGAAAGGTTAATCTCCTCCTGCTGCCCTGAACAGCAGCACAGGCTGGGAAAAGCCTGGGAAGCAGGAGTGGGACAGACCATCCCTTGGTGCGAGGCTGGGAAATGCCAGGCAGGATCCTGAGCTGTCCCTGCACCGCTCCAGCCTTGCCTGCAGTGCTGCAGCTCTGTCCTCCTGTTTGTTTGTTTTTAATGGCGAGGAAAGCAAAGCTTTTAAACCATCAATTAATTGGACTCTTGCATTAAGAGCAATGAACTATTCTTTGACAGAAATTCATCTTCCCCTCCTGCTGAGAAGAAATAAGCTGGAGGAAAAGAATCAGCTTCACAGGAGAAAAATAAAACGCCTCTGCTTCAGAGACAAATTACTCATGAGATACACAGGTAACAGGCATGGGGTGTTTTGAGCTCATCCCTTTTACACATCATTTCCCTCAGGACAACAGCTACGAGTCAGTGGCTTTGTGACTGATCCCTGGGCTTTGTCCCAGTGTCCCTGCCCAGCAGGCCATTCCCAGCATTTATTATTCCTGGAATTGATGAGCATTTCCCTCATCTGGGCTGCATCTGCTTTTAATTCATGACGGTGGCCCTGCAGGTGTGGGTTCAGCCCTGCCTGGGGGGACAGGGACAGGGACAGGGCTTGGCTGGGGTTTGTCCTGGAGCCAGAGCAGCCTCTGTGCCACCTGCAGGAGTGGGAGAGGGACAGAGCCCACCTGGGCCAGGCAGGGCCTCCTGCATCCACCTCGATCCGCATGGATTCACATCCTCCTCACCCACCCCACTCCCTTTTAGACACTTTTTGCAGGGTTCAGGTTCATCCCTGCAGTGCCCTGAGTCCTTCATGCAATTTTTGGAGCCTCAGCCCTGCTGTTGTACACTCACAAGGCAACTGAAGACCTGGAAAACTAAAATTTCTCTGAAATCTCCACGGCATGGCATGAAGGAGATCATCCAGAGCAGGATCACAAGTTCAAGCACCCTGCCAGCCAACAGGGCGACCTGAAAGCAAACAGCCCAGGGGAGACAGCTCCAGAAACCGCCTGCAAGGAAATCTGGTTTGGTTTGGGGGAAAAAAAACTGGAATTCTAACCGTAAGAGAGAGGTTTCCGAAGTGCCTTCTGTTGGGAAGTGTTACGTGGGGAGAGGAGGGGGAGGGAAGGCACCCAGCGAGGTTTAAAATAGAGTTTGGTCATTTTATGAATGAGGTGATGTGACACAGTTCCCTGCCAAAGCTGGAGGGTTTGGTGACCCAGAAAACGCTGTTTGGGGAAGGAGCTGTTGTTGATGTGAGGCTGCAAACCCAAGTGTTACGGAGGGTGTGGGATCCCACTCACGCTCGGGGTGACAGGGAGGAGATGCTGAGATTCCCAAAGCCCTCTAGGGTGCTCAGGGCAGGGGAAAAAAAACCAAACCAGGCTGCCCTGGGTGCTCCTTCTGAGGGAATCACTGCCAGGAATCCCCCGAGGTCAGCGAGGAACTGGGGCAGAGCAGCAGGGCTTGGAAATTGGGAATTGGGAATTAATTGGGAATGGGGTTCAGTGTCCAGAACAGAAGCACAGAGCCATGGTGGCACTGCGGGGCAGGCTCAGGGCAGACCCAACACATTCTGGGGTCTAAACCCAGACCCAAATACATTTTAGGTTCTCAATCCAGACCCAAACACACTTTATGGGATCTCAATCCAGACCGAAACATGTTTGGGAGTCTCAATTCAGACCCAAACATGTCTTGGGGTCTTAATCCAGACCCAAACACTTCATGGGGTCTCGATCCAGACCCAAACACATTTTGGAGTCCTAATCCAGACCCAAACACTTCATGGGGTCTCAGTCCAGACCCAAACACGTTTTGGGGTCTCAATCCAGACCCAAACACACTTTGGAGTCACAATCCAGACCCAAACATATTTTGGGGCCTCAATCCAGACCCAAACATGTTTTGGGGGCTCAATCCAGACCCAAAGACATTTTGGGGTCTCAATCCAGACCCAAACACTTTTTTGGGGTCTCAATACAGACCCAAATATATTTTGGGGCCTCAATCCAGACCCAGGGCCTCAACCCAGACCCAAACACTTTTTGGGGTCCTGATCCAGCCCCAAACCCGTTCCCCCAGCAGCAGCTTTGCCAGGAGGGCACAGCAGAGCCCACGGATGAGCCCAGGGAATAATCCCACACCTCCGGCACAAGGAGCCTCCCGCAGATTATTGATCCGAGCAATTAAAGGATTTTTCCCTCTCTGACCTCAGACTGACAGTGAATCATCCCAACAAGTGCTCCATTTATCCTCCTAGGTGCTGTGCTCAGTAAATAACAGCCCCACTGCAAAAAAAGGAGTCAGGCAAACGCAGGGAGAACTGAAAGATTTCAGGGCATAAAAGGCACTGCAAAAAAGAGAGATTTCTCATTTGAATGAGACACAAAGAATAAATCTATTATGGGTGTGCCGGGTTTTTTCAGCCAGGTTCATAACAAGTTTCTATTGGTAATAAAAGACATCTAAATTAGATAATTTTATAGATAAGAGCTGCTCTGGAGGAAGCAGTTAGAGGAGCAAGGATCCTGTGGTAGTTATATAAAAAAGCCCAGCTAATTATATATATATATTTAGATAGCTCTGAGAAGTTAGTAGGATGAGTTAGATAAATAAGGAACATTTTGTGGAACAGTTTGTTTGCCTTGTCTTTCATGCAAAAGGAAAATCTGTGTGAATTTCAAGGAGCTGGAGAGTCAGGAATGGCATCTGCCATCCTGATGCAAATTTTGGGAGGATATTCCTAGGCCCAGCTGAAGAGGCTGCTCCACACCCCGGTTCCCGATTTGGGATGCGAGCCTTGCCTTTAACTGCTCCCAAATCCCACAAATACATATGGGATTGTGTATTTTAGTGCCTAAAGCTCCCAAAAAATGGATCACCGCCCCCTGTCAGGTGCTGCACACGCAGTGAGAGAGCCCTGGGAGATCAGAGCTCTGAAAGAAGGCTCAATATTTAAGGATTATGGGATTTTTGTCGTTTTAGGGATGGGGGACAGAGGGTTGGAGTAGGGACAGATCTCAGGGAGGTCACACTCGCAAAGAACATCTCAGCTCTCGGGAGATCCATCCCCTCAGACAATCATAAATATTGGATTGATCATTTCCAGCCTCTCTTTCCTTCCACCACACTTTTCCTTGCTCTTTTTTTCTTGTTCTCCTCCTCCTAATTACTGCCATCAAAGGATGTTTTCCCCTCTCCGCGTTCCACTCACACCCCAAAGAGAAACGAAAGCAGTCATTTAAGGGAGGCAAAAAAAACCAAAACCCCAACCAAAACCCAACCTCACAGAACCCACCTCCCTTTGAAATGCGAGGAAAACAAAAGATGAGGAGACAAAGGATGAAGAGAGAAGTGAGAAATGATTAAGAAAAGGGTGGAGAATGAAATGATTCATGGGCAGGTTGGGCCTGGTTTTTGCAGGAAAAAAGGAGGAGACCTCAACAGGTTCAGGGAGCTCCAGCCCTGGAGCCTCTGCCCTGGATGTGATTTTGGGGCAAATCCATCTGCCTTTAGATCCCTCCCAATTGATAAAACCAAAATTAAAAAAAATAAAAAATTGATTGCAGGCCAAGAGCGCTCAGAGGTGCAGATCTGCCTTTAATCCCAAGGGATTGCAGGACTCAGGGTCTGCCTTTCCCACCAGCACAGCGTGAGACATTTCCCAGCTAATAAGAATCTAATAATAAACTAAATAAATAATAAACTAATAATCCCATGGGGAGTTGGGAAAGGAAAGCAGAGCAGGCAAGGCTCAGTCCTGGGGGGATGAGAATGGGGAGATTTGGATCTGGTGAGAGCCCAAACCCCAAGATTTTTAAGGAAATTCCAAGCACAGATCCCTGGAGGGGATCTGAAGCAGGGAGCACACTGCTGCTGTGGATTTTGGGGCAGCAACTTGTGGCCAGCTCAGAGAATTTGGGTTTGCTGAGAAGGACAAGCCAAGATTGGAACAATTCTCTGTTCCTTTGCTAATCCTGGTGGAGCTCTGAGCTCTCTGTGCCTGTTCAGGGACATCCCCAGCCACGCTGTGCCACCTGTGATGGCATTTCCAGCAGGGAAAATCCACCTTGGGGAGAATTTGTTTCACTTTCTGAGGAGGACTGACCCAGCCCAACCTCCCAAAAGCATTTTCTCGGAGCCCAGCAGCAGCTCCCGTCTGGCAGAGGGAGACAGATGAGGCAGAGCTCAGCGCTGACAGGGGCAGCTTTATTCTGGCAGAATAAAGAAATTGCAGAGGAGAAAAGATGAGTTCAATAGAAGCTGCAATTGAGGCTATTTGACTTCTGCTGCATGCACGCCCCAAAATGATGATGATGAATGGCTCAGGGGGGGCTCCTGAAATGTTGGGAACCTGTTTCTTGCAGAAGGTCCCAAAAAACCAGACAAGGAAAAAAAAACCCAACCAAAACACAAACACACAAAACAAAATAAACAAAAAAAAACCCCCAAAACCCCAAAAAACCCCAAAAACCAAACAAAAAACCACAAAAACAAACAAAAACAAACAAAAAATAAAAAAAAAAAACCCCAAACCAAACCAAACCAAAACAAAAAACCCCAAAAAACAAACAAAAAACCCCCCAAAAAACCCCCAAAACCCCAGTATTTGGAGGTGAAAGAACAGGTTAAGGGCATGCACAGAAGAACACGGAACAGCTCTATCGTGAAGTTTTTGAAGAAACACCAGAAGTGCCAGAGAAAAGGGATTAAACTCCAGAGTTTTGACAGGAGATGGTGAAAGGAAGATTAAAAAATGCCATGAAGCCCCAGCCCAAGAAGGATTTCATCTCCCCCTCACCGCAAAGCCCAAGCAGCTGGAGCTGCACCAAACCCATCCTCAAAACTCCAGAGAAAAGAGTTCTTTCAAAGTGAGAGCACAAAGATTTCTCCTCCCCGTGCTCATTCCGAGCTGAGGAGTTCTTTCAGCACCAGAAGGCTCCGAATTGAAGCTAGAGACACAGAGGGATGGGAGATGTGCTCATTAATATCCCAGCACAACAATCACCGCAGATAATGGGAATTATTGCCAAACCTCCCGAGAGCTGATGGAAATGGAGATTGACTCCACGGAGCTCCACTTCCTGGGGTTTATTCAGCAGCGCTGAGTAAATATCAACAAGGAGGCTGAAATATTGATCGGGGGAGATGCTCCACGCTGGAGAATCTGCAGACATCTGGAAACAAACAAAGTGCTGCAAGAAAGAGAGAGGCAGCGATATTTTGGGGGGTTTTATGCTGCCAAAACTCGATGATTTGCAGCTGTAAACTGCCAGCTGCCGAGGAAGAAGGGGGAAAAAATAAAAAAAAACAGCCTCCCGAGTGAAGGAAATGAAATAAAGTCAGCCTCCCGAGTGAAGGAAACGCTGTTGGATTTTTGGTTTGGGATATGGAGAAATTCAGGAGGGATGAAGGAAGAAAGGCACTTGGAATCATGGATTTTTAAGGATGGAAAAGCCCTTGAAGATCATTAAATCCAAATATCAACCCATCACCCACTGGGTCACCACCAAACCATGTCCTCAAGTGCCACATGTGCAGCTTTTTGGACATCCCCAGGGACGCTGACTCCACCACAATGCCTGACCACCCTTCCCATGCAGAAATACCTCCCAAAATCCACCCTAAACCTCCCCTGGCACAGCTCAAGGCCATTCCCTCTCCTTCTTGGTCTCCAACTCTTTTCCAAGCGATGAAATCAGTGCCTGGTGCTGGAAACCAACTCCCAGCTCTGCAGAAAGGCCTCGAAATCACAGCTTTGTTTTCCTGCTTGACCTCGCCAGGGGAGAGCTGAAATTGGGATCAGAGCTTTTGGCTCCTTCAGAAACTCCCCCGAGCCTCCTTTTTTCTAAATAACAGGTGTCTTAAAAATTTTGGAAGATTTTTTTAAACTAATATCGAACCCAGGCATATGCTCAGCGTTGACCCCAGGCTCGATTTTGGATCACACTTTAAAGGAAACACATCCAAGTTTTTTCAGTCTGGGAGGGCTGATGGGAAACGTTTTCCTCCCCAAATTCTCAGATGAGAAACATTTCCCCCCAAAATGATCAGCCCAACTGGCAAAGAACTCGTGCCAGGGGCTGGACAATTTCCATCCCACACCAACCTCCATCAATATTTTGAAAGAAAAACAACAACCTGAAATCCATTGAGCAGCTGAGAAAAAAAGAGGAAATTATGGATATTCTTCAGCAGGAACCAAGGCCATCTTGGCTGAAAGAACATCACAAACAGTTGGGTTTTGTCATTTAGGGAGGTGGATGAATAGAATGCCGTCCTGATGGCTCAGAAAATCATGGAAGGGTTGGGGTTGGAAAGGACCTTAGACCTCCTGGAACCCAAAAATGACACAAATTATTCACTCCTTGAATCCCCTCTGTCTTCCCTGGCTGTGGAGAGATCAATTCCAGGGTTGAATCCCCCAAAAGCTGCAGCACAGCTCTCCCCCATCCCAATCCCCATCCCCATCCCCAGCTGGGATTTGGGGCAGAGGCGCAGAGCTCGGATTTCTCGGAGCTGTTCGCTTTCTGAATCATTTATTTACAGCAAGGCAGTAAAGGGAATGTATAAAATAACATTTAAATAGGCAAAACACGAAGAGCGTCATTAGGAAAGTGTAATAGAGCTCAGATTACCAATTATAATAAAGTAATAAAGAAATCTCTCAAGGAGCTTCATGTACATAATGCAGAAAGGGAAGGGGGAAAAAAAGGAAAAAACTCCCCAAGTTATCAGAAATAAACCTGATTTGTTTTCTGTCTTGGTGTTGTTGTTAATTCATTTATTTTTGTCAGCTTGTCTGTCAGGAATCATCACCTCCCAGGGAAGTCAGAAGCTAAAGATAGGAATGTCACTAATGACAGGGATCAGGGAAAGCATCCCCTGCTCAGAAATCACCAACCCCAAACTCTCAGCTCAGACGTTCCCTGTGAAAAAATTCACGAGTTCCCTCAGCAGCGAGTTTTAATTTCACTCCTCTTTTACATTTCTGGGTCGATCCCAGCAGAGGGAAAAAGATCCAGCAGAAAAATGGGAACGCAAATCAATATTTGCAAGGTGCTAAGGTGGAGAATCACACTGATACCTCAACAATTCCCAACCTCCAAAACAAATTCCCCTTTTAAAAATAAGTTTGTGAATTAATGAAATAATTTAAATTCAATTAATTAATTTCATTAATTAATGAATGAATAATAGTTCTGGCTGGATTCAAAAGGACACTGCTGGAAATTTTGAGAACCCAGCAATGATTTGGGATTGAAAGCTGAACTCCCTGCTCAGACGGAATTGCCCCAAAGCTCTGAGGTGACAACCCCACAGAACCTTCCCCAGTGCTCATTAAATTCTCAGTGCCCAGTGGTGAAATCCCAGAGAAAGCAAATTCTTTAAAAAGGGCACAAATTGCCTTTCCAAACCTCACCTGCAGCTCCGGGAGGGCCCCAGGACACCCCCGAGGCATCAATTCCTGCAGGGAATGTCCTGAAGGATCATCTCAGCTCGGAGCAAGGAGGGTTTGTTTTCCTGTAGTCGATGCTCTGTCAATTAATTAATTAATAATTCATTAACTCTGACCAGCAAAAATACGATCAAGATACTTCAACCTCTGCAAAAGTCATTTTTCCACAAGGAAAACCTCCTTGGCCATCATTTTTCCTCCAAACATTGCAGGCAATCACAGCCAAACGAACCAAAAAAATCCACCAGACAAAACTCATTTTCCTTTAAGCTTATTTAATGATATTTGAAACGCTTAAATTTTCTATTTCCCAGGTCCTGAAAACAGATTTTTCTTTTTTTTAAGTGACCAATATTTAATTCCAGAAACATACAACCCGATCAGCTAAGTCATAAAAGAGCTATTTTACAAACATACATCTGGATAATTAGAACAATAAAGTCTTTTTAGACATTCAAACATGATCAGTAAAAATACAGGATTATTAATAAAGATTTTTGTGTATTTTTTTTTTTAAAGAATACTTCCAGATTTTTTTTTTCTTCTCTTTAAAGTAAATCTCTGTTAAGAGTACATGATTGTATGTTGTACAAAGAAAATAAAAATATTCTAGTACGAAGAGAGCTCCACAAGACTTAATTCAAAATAAAACAGCAGTGTTTTGGCTGCAGTATCCCTTTTGCAGTACATCTGCTTGTCAGTTGGCACCTTTGGGGACAGGGAGGGAATCCAGGGATTTCTTTGGGGAACGGAGGGAGGAAATACCTGAAAACAGGAGACTGAAATCTTCTCACGGCAGAAGGATAAATCAGAATATCTCCAGGTTTTAGGAGAGCAACGGAAGAGGGTGAGTGCTGTCGGAAAGCCCTCGGAGCTCCTGGGGTTTCATTTCGCTCCTCATCCTTCTGATCCCACCCCTGGACGAGGGAGGAATTTACCCTCCCGACAGAGCAGGGGGGTCAGGAATCTTCTACAGGAGGAGGGAATTGAAAAAAATCCATTGAAAAATCCATTCCTGAAAAAATCCATCTGAGCTTTTGGTTTGTCCATGAGCTGTGTGACAGCAGGAGGGACATGGCCTCTCGGGAGGAGATGGGAGATCTTCTATCCCATCCTGGTTCCCAAAATAAGAAATCCTTGTTCTTCTATTTGGGGGAAAAAAACCAAAACAAACCTATTTGGGAAGAGAGGCTGGGACAAAAAACTCCCGAGAACCATTTGGATAAGGGAATGTCCAATCCATCACCAACCAGGGGCAAATTAAATTGCTTTCCCTACAGGGAAAATTTAATTTTAAAAGGGGAATTTTATGGCTTAATGGAGGAAAAAACCGTGGGAATCCTGAATAGTGCATTTGAGCTCCAGCTCCTTCCTCCCAGCCGTGGTACCAGGGAGGAAAGAAGAATTCCCTGCTGCAGGGGAAGGGATCCCTGACCACCATCAATTAATTCCCTGTTTGTCAGGAGGATCCACAGCCGGGACAGAGCCCAGAGTGGCATCATGTGGCCCAAAAAACTGGGTTCAGATGGGCTGGGCTTCCCCAAAGTTCCCTCAGCCTGTGCCAGCCCTGGGCTCTGGCTGTGCTCCAGGGGCTCCTCTGCCATCCCGGGCGGGGATTCTCCCGTTTGCCATCCCGAGAGGTGACAGGGACACCGCTGGCCCTCACTCACCCCGAAGGGATCTGGGGAAAAACCCACTCCAGAGCTGAGGCAGAGACCAAGACGCCATGGCCACCCAAACATGCTGTGTTCCCAGTTTGCCCACTGCTCCATTCCCAGTTTTCCCACTGCTGCATTCCCAGTTTTCCACTACGTCCCCGGTTTTCCCACTGCTCCATTCCCAGTTCTCCCACTGCTGTGTTCCATTTTCCCACTGCTGTGTTCCATTTTCCCACTGCTCCATTCCCAGTTTGCCCACAACCACCACAGGTGAAATGGGAATTTCGGAATTCAGGCAACCTGGGGAGAACCACCGAGGATTTTGTGCTGAACCACAAGGGAGGAGCAGGGAGCAGCCAGGCCTCCCCAAGCCACATTTCTGCTCTTCCAGCACGTTCCTTCAGAGCCATACTAAGCTCTTCCTGCTCTGGAATTCAGGGATAATTCAGCCAGGGAAGCCTCTGGGAAGCTCTCAGCCCTCTGAGGTCACAATAACTGCTCCTGGTTTTGGAGTGGGAAAAAGGGCTCCAAGGCCAAGCGTGGCTGGTGCCCAGCTCTCCTCCTGGCAGCACCCATGGCATTCCAGCCTGGGTGCTGTAACCCCGGGGATTGTGTGGCTCAGGGGAGGAGGGGAGAGCCCATCCATGAGGAATGAAGAGCTGGGTTAATACTGACAGCAATCCCGAAGAGCAGGACAGGCCTTGGTGCATCCCAAAAAACAAAAGGGAGCTCCGGGCAGCCTGGGGGAGAAGGCTTTGGTGTGTGTTGGCAGTGCTGTGCTGTGCTGCTGGGAGCTGAGGCTCCAAAAGAACAGAGAATTCCTCCCTACCCTCCAGGGGCTCCAACTCCCACACCCAAATCCCCTCTGCTCCCTCTGTGTGCTGCTACCTGAACTCAGCCCTCACCTTTCTGGGGGAGGACAAGAGCTGGGATTTCTCTCCCGAGGGACAGAGGTGATTCCTTGCTGCGGCTGAGGGAAACCTCTGGCAGAGAGCAGCAGGAGGGCCCTGGGCTGAGCAAAGGCAGATCTCAGCACCCACGGTGCACACAGCTCTGACCCTCCACGGGTGTGCAGGACGATCAGTTGGCTTCCTTAAAGAGCCAAAAACTCGGGGAGAGGTTCCTCCCACAGCTCCAGGAGCAGCCCAGCCCACCCACGGTGACACTGGGGACAGCTGGGACCACCCTGTGCCACGCAGGGCAGGGGCACAGCTCTGGGACAGCCATCCTGTCCCCATCCTGGAAGGAATTCCAGCAGCAAACCCCACCAGAACAACCCTGAGGAAGGACTCAGGAGCTGTTTCAGCCTCCTCTGTTTGCAAATCTCCGTTTCGGTGAGAACGCATTGGCACAAATGATTGGAAAAAAAAAAAAATTAAACAAAAACCAACCCGGCCCCACCCCAAAAAAACAACCCCAAACCCCACCCCAAGCCCTCAGCAAGACATACTTTCAGGTACTAAAACTTACTGGCCCTATAATCAGCAGTACCTGTGGCTAACTCCAATGGCAGCCCTTGTTCATTCAGTAGTGAATCAGGGGCAGAGCTGCCCCACATCTTTGAAACACTTCTGGGTTTGCATTTTTTTCTTTTTTTTTTTTTCTTTTTTTGATCCAGAGAAGAGTTACAAAAGTGCTGCAGGTCCAAGTATTTTTTATCACTTTACAAAGGAGACAATGATCAAAGCCAACAAAGTCAAGAAAAAAAAAAAAATTAAACCTCTTTCTCCTCTCCCAGTCTAATCCTGCATGTCAGCAAAGGAATGGGAAAGGGGAAAAGGAAAATTTGCCCATCTCAAGTGCCTGGCTGTTTAGTGCATGGAAAATTCCTGTTCCACATGTGGGGACATGAGCAATTGCCATGCAGTTGGTTGGACACAGATAAATTCCAGCCATCACTCCCATCCTAACACCTTCATGAGTAGCTCCTGGCAGTTTGAGTGCAGAGTCCAGTCCAGTGAGGAGACACCTGCACACAGCTCCCCTGTGCCCTCCCCAGGGGCAGGGGCAGGCAGGGTGGGCCACGTGCAGGGGGCCAGAACTGTCACTACCCAAAAATAGAACAAAAAAAAAAAAAAAAAAAAAAAAAGGCAGATTAAAAAAATTAAAATGTGCTTTTGATACACGGAATGAAGTCAAATAAATACATTGATTTTTTTTTTTCTTTTAAATGTCTAAATACATTTTTTTTTTTATATCCTACACCCAAAGCTCTGTACATTTGGTTTGGTTTTTTTTTTTTCTGTTCTGAAAAAAAAAAAATGAATTTCTGGTAGCAAGGAGAGGAGCAGAATAGAATAGACTCCCTCACTGACAAGATAGTGCAGATGCCCCACAGGAAAAGCACCCCATGCCCACTTTGCTAGAGAATGGTTCCTGTTTGGATGCTCCAAACCCTCATCTCAGAGTCCACAGGGAAGACAGCGGGTGCTGTGTCCTGATTCTCTTCATCCAATCTTCAGCCACTCCTGGAAACACGACTAGCTCTTGTCTGAAGGAGAAAAAATGGGGGAAAAAAGGGAAAAAGGTGAGAGGGTTGCAGTGAGAGCTGAGTGTGTGGTGTTTCTGAACACTCCTACAGGCAGAGAGCTGTTCTGTGAGAGCCTTCACAGCCATTTCACCCCAAAACCTTTGTGAGGAGCTCAGCAATTCCATCTGGAGGATACCAAAGGCCAATCTGAAGGGTCCTGTGGCAAACAGAGCCATCCCAGGGAGGCAGAGCCACCCCAGGCTCATCCTTCCCCACGAGAGGAATCTCCAGGGGGACTCCCATCAATCCGAGGAGAAGCTGTGTCCTTGTTGAGATGGACTCGACACCCCACAGCAGCTTCTGCTCACAGAATGGAACTTCTCTTTGCTCTACTGATGCCTTCAAGTATTTCTAGTTTTTTCTCTTCATGTATCTGTAACTTGCTGCAGATTTGTGCTTCTTACAAAGTGCTAAAATCCTCTGTCCCAGCACCTTTGGCCAAACAAGGCTCTCTGAACACAGATTCAAGGACATATTCATTGCCTTAGGGCCCGAAAATATGTAAACAACTGTGAGCTGGGGGAGCAGGCCTGGGGTGGTGAACATCATCACCTGAGGGTGCATTGGAGAATTAAGGTTCAATCTGCTAATGGACAGAACTTATCAAAGGTGAAGGGCTCATGACCCAGGGTCCATTTTGGGTGTAGTTCCTGAGGGGAACTTTTGCTTGCCCAAATGTACCTTGAAGGCCTCGAATAAATTTGTCTGCATTTTATACTCCTAATTTGTTTTGGCCTCTCTTTCAGGCGTCACTACAAGGCCTCCTTTTACACTATTTCTAACATTCATGTCACCTATCCATCGGCTCCCAATTCACCTCCCCACAATGTCATTGGCCACCTACGGTCAGCACAACAACAACAATACAACAATATTGCAATAACAACAGCTGCAAGTCCCTTATTTTTATTTATGATTCTTGCTTGTTTTGAGCTCCAATCGATGCCTGTGATCAGAGGGACACTAACAGCTCCCACTGCAAGTTAGCTCTCACTACAAGGCAGCAGTTCCCACAAAGCTGCACAGCCGCCTGGGATAGCTCAGGGGTGTGGCAGAGTTTGGAGAATGGAACAGAACCTTTCCAGAGGAGAAATGAGCTCAGCTGAGCCCCCAGGGATGGCCCTGACCTTTCCCGCAAGCAGCGCTGCCAGAGCTGCTCCAGGAGCTGAAAGCTCTTCTGGGGGTGTGAGAAACCGAGCTGGACTTCAAACCATCGACTTTGTGCTCTGGGGGTGATTTTGGGCTCAGGGGTGCCCCTGCCAGCCCCGGGCTGCTCCTACCTGAGTGCTCTCCCGTGGAGGCTGAGCCAGCCAGCCCCTGGCGCCGCAGAATGCTGTAGTCCTCCTCAACCTCCTGGAAAAGAGCAAAAACAGCCCCAAAATTCAGCTGCCTCCGGCTGTACCAAGCAAACAAAGAGGCCTTCAAGTAGGAGAAGTTTCACTACTCAGCCATGCTGGAGTGAGCCCCCTCAACTCTTTTATCAGCAGCTTTATTTAATCTTCATTTGCATGCAATATTCTGATTTTTTTTCTGATTTCAGTGAAATTAAAGGCTGGCTACTGAATGTTGCCTACATCAAGATGCTATAAACCTTCTGCAGCAATTAACATAGAGAATCCCCATCACATAAAAATAATTTGGAACATGTTGAGCCTGGAAACCTCATTATTAATATCCTCAGTGCAACTCAGCAGCTTCACTTGAGAGCAGCAGCACAGAGCAGATTTCACAGATTAACAAGGCTGGAAAAGACCTTTGAGTCCAACCAAGACAACATTGTCACCTTGCCACACCCAATCTTTTCCTTGAACTCCTCCAGGGATGGGGACTCCAAACCTCCCTGGGCAGCCTCTCCCAGTGCCCAACACCCTCTCTGAAGAAATTCTCTGATGTCCAACCCAAATCTTTATCTCAGGATCCACGGTCCCTAGGCCAGTGGCTTGTTCAGAACTCTTCTGCAGGCTCGGCCTGTCCCTCAGGAGCCTCCCCAGACTGAAATCAAAGCAATAAATGAGCCCTCCAGCCCTTGGAGAGCTATTGGCCTGGCCTGAACCACAGCTGAACGAACTCAGCAGCACCAAAATTCTGCTCTAGAGCCTTCAGAAATAAGAGCCAGAGATGAAGAGGAGCACGGCTGCCTTTCCTCCTCCTCAGAAGTGCTTTAGAGCTCTTTTCTAACCCAGAACTGAACAGGTATGGAAAGGGTCAAATAATGGTCAAATGGTCAAATAATTGTCAAATAATGGTCAAATATTCCAAGTGCACTACTAATAGTAATAGTAATAATAATAATAATAGTAGTAGTAGTAATAGTCGTAATAATAATAGTAATAGTTATAGCAATAATAATAGCAATAATAGCAATAATAATAGTAACAACAACAACAATAGTAACAATAGTAATAAATAATAATAATAATATTAAAAATAATTGTAAATAACAACACTAATAACAAAAGGCAAGGTACCTTTAGATAATAATAATAATAATAATAAATAACAATAATAATAACAAAAGGCTAGGTACCTTTAGCTAATAATAATAATAACAATAACAACAATAACAATAATAATAATAATAATAAAACAATAATAATAATATCAAAAGGCAAGGTACCTTTAGCTTCTCCAGGGCATCCTCGATGTTCTGGATGTACTGCATGAGCTGCACACGGATCTCCAGAGGGAGCTGGGGGCTGCCCAGGAAGGAGCAGGGCTCCTCCACCCCTGCCCAGCGCAGCTCCTCGGCGAAGGGCGAGCTGCCCCCGTCCGACTGGGTGTCCCTTGGGGACAGGGGCTGCTGTGGCTGCTGGGGACAGTCCAGGGAGGGCTGCCTGTGCGAGGTGCACTGCAGGACCAGGGCTGACACCTCCTCGTCCGTGGAGCTCTCCTGCACCGTTCCATACCCATCAAGGATCAAGTAATTTCCTGCGGAGAGAGCGAGGTTGGGCTCAGGGATCCTCAGGGAGTTTGATGAGACCCCAAAGTGGGGACAGGCTCATCTCCTGAGACATTTTAAACTGGCCTGGGAAAAACCACTTGTGAAAACTCCAAAGAACAGGGATGGTATCAGGCTGCGAGCAGGTTCAGACATCAGGGTGGGTTTTACACTGGTACATTACAAATCTCCACGATGAGATGGGCAGGACATGGGCTCAGCGATCCTTCCAACCCCAAATACTCCGTGAGCTCATCACCCACACTGCTGCCTGCCCAAAATCTCTGTTTCTGTGACAATGCCTGAAAATCCTTTTCTTTGTGCAGATACCCCACAGGAAAAGCACCCCATGCCCACTTTGCCAGAGAACAGTTCCTTTTTGGATGCTCCAAACCCTCAGAGCCCACAGGGACTGAATGCCTGAAAATTCTTTTCTAAATTACTTTAGCCCTGGTCTCTTCAAACAAGCACTGAGAGTATTGGTACAACATTCACAACTAGAAAAGAACTTCAAATCCTCTAAGAAGGAGAATAAGTGGATTAAAAGATCCAAAACAACTCTGAGATTGCAGGGAACTGTCACTGCTTGGATAGAGATGGAAGAGGCAATTGGGGCCAGGGATGGGAGAGCTCTGCATTTTGCTAAAAGCAAATATTCCACGGATTCTTCCCTCCTGCTCTTGCACTGATGGCACCTGACAAATCCAGCTGCTGGATTTCCAGACTCCCCTCCCCAGCCCTGGCACTGAGGATGCTTTTAGACGGCTGAGGTTTAAAATAGAGCTTGCTGATATGCTAAAAGATAAAGTAATTTACAGACAGAAAATGCTTTCACAACCTGCACCCAGCGATAGGATTCTATTTAATGAATTTCTCTCCAATACTACAGCAAAGCCAGCACAGGGGACTCGGAATTGACTAAAAACAGATCAATCTCATTTTGATGTCCCCATACAGTTAAAAAAGTAAACAGTGGAAGAGGTGACAAATAAATTAGATGCTTCGAGTTGTTGGCTCAGTTTTAATAATTTAAAATGTAGCAGTGAGAAAAATTATTTGCAATATGCAGTTGGAAGGCAGCACATTGGGGCAGTCACAAATTGGCTTATCCACGTGGATATAATCCAATTTTTAAATAAAAGCAAATTTATGGATAAGAGACTTCCATATGACTGTTCCTGTTGAATCCACCTAATAGTAGCTACTCCTCCTACAAAATGAGAAACCTCAGCTTCTGTGCTGGGTTTGGTGTGCTCAGGTAACTGCCAAATAGTCTATAGTGTAGGAATAGTAACAAAAATAATAAAATAATGAGCTTTCAAGAGCTTCAGAGTGGGGTAAGGTCGCAGGAGACTATTATAGTGTAAAATTACAGTCTTGAGTTCATTTTCTAAAGCTTGACTAAGGAAAGGGCTTAAAAAGTGTTTTGCCTTCAGGGAAAACCTTTTCCCTATAGGCAGGAGAGAGACAAAGTGGTCCAGGACAGCCACAACCAAGAGTTTGGCTTGTGCCTGGTGCCTCCACAATTCCAGAATGTCCCAATAGAGACATTCAAAAATGTCCAAAATAGAGAGTTCGTTGGGGTAAAATGGCTTGGCTTGTGCCTGGTGCCTCCACAATTCCAGAATGTCCCAGGGTGTTTGCCCCTCTAAAATAGAGAATCCGTCAGGGGTAAAATAGCTTGGCTTGTGCCTGGTGCCTCCAAAATTCCAGAATGTCCCAACAGAGACATTAAAAAATGTCCAAAATAAAGAATTTGTTGGGGTAAAATGGCTTGGCTTGTGCCTGGTGCCTCCACAATTCCAGAATGTCCCAATAGAGACATTCAAAAATGTCCAAAATAGAGAATTCGTTGGGGTAAAATGGCTTGGCTTGTGCCTGGTGCCTCCACAATTCCAGAATGTCCCAACAGAGACATTCAAAAATGTCCAAAATAGAGAATTCGTTGGGGTAAAATGGCTTGGCTTGTGCCTGGTGCCTCCACAATTCCAGAATGTCCCAACAGAGACATTCAAAAATGTCTAAAATAGAGAATTCATCAGGGGCAAGATGGCTTGGCTTGTGCCTGGTGCCTCCACAATTCCAGAATGTCCCAATAGAGACATTCAAAAATGTCTAAAACAGAGAATTCATTGGGGTAAAATGGCTTGTCAAGGTGAGAGTTGGGAGTTAAGTGTCCTGTCCAAGACAAACCAAAGATGCAGTGCTAAAGCCAGGCCTGGACAGCCCACGCTGCCCTGAGGCTCACCTGAGATCCGGATCTGCACCTCCTCGTCCTCCTTCCTGTCGGGCAGCTCGCTCTCCGAGGGGTTCTCGTCGCTGTGAGCCTCCCGAGCATCGAAGAATCGCTCCCCGCTCTCCTCAGCCCCCAGCCCCTCCAGCTCCGAGCCGGAGCCCTCCAGGTTCGTGCTGTCCGTGGGCACCGTGGCCCTGGCCGGGGGCTCGGTGCCCGGGGGCTCGGTGCCCGGCGGCTCGCCGTCCCCTGGGGCCGAGCACTCAGCCCAAGTCCGGGGGCCGTGCCCGGCCGTGGGCTCTCGAGTCCTGGGCAGGCTCCTGTCTGCTCCAGGCTGCTGCAGTTTGCTGTCACAGGGCTGCAGGTCGCTCCCACTCTCGGTTTGGGCTTCCTGGGACACGGTCCTGAACCTGGGGAAGCGCTGCCTGTCCTCCAGGGTGCCCTTGTCTGCCAAGCCGAGCTGCTGCACCAAGAGCTGCCTCAGCAGCCCCACTGCAAGGACAGGACAAGTCAGGCAAGGCTCAAAGGCTTCAGAGAGCACAAAGGGATTAAAGCAGACACTAAGGTCACCCCCTGACAGAGGTGTGAGTCCTCTCGTAGCTCTCGGGTGGAATAAAACCCAAGAATAAAACCCTGGGATAAAAATAAATGTATCGAGGGCTCCGGCCTCGCTCCCTGTTTTACCTCGTGGATGTGTCAGTGTAAGTTGTGTCTGCTTGGGGAAAAAACAAAGGAATTGTCTCCAGGAATTATCCTGAGTGAGTGCCTGGGTTTTACCCTGCCAAGGAGCTCGCAGCTGTGGCTCTAGCTAGGGATTCCCACCTCAAGGAAATTGGGAATATTCCACTCAGGTTGGAAATGACAGAGCCCAAAAAAAAAAAAAAGAATTGAAGACACGTTTTCCCTAAAATTTCATGCAAATTTATGCCTGGATGAACTTCAACCCACATTCCTTTAGTTCCCAAATTATCCCAACCAAACACTTCATAATAGGGACATATTGTTCCAAACAAAAACGTGCTGCTGTCAAGAGCCTCAGATTGTTCATTCTCACCAGAAAATGCTCTTGCAACCAAAAAAAGCTGTGATGTCACACAGCAGAACATTCACTCAGCTCAGGCTCTTGTCAGAACGTGAGGGAGCTGCTTTTTTAATTCTCAGCACTCAGGAGATGCTGAAGGGTCATTAATTCTGTCCTTACACCCCCCCAGACTAAAAATTACTTTAGCCCTGGTCTCTTAAAACAAGTACTCAGAATATTGGAGCAACATTCAGAACTAGAAAAGAACTTTGAATCCTCTAAGGAGGAGAATAAATGGATTAAAAGATCCAAGACAACTCCGAGATTGCAGGGAACTGTCACTGCTTGGATGGAGATGGAAGAGGAAATTGGGGCCAGGGATGTGAGAGCTCTGCATTTTGGTAAAAGCAAATATTCCATGGATTCTTCCCTCCAAGAACAACAGAGGGATTTTATGTCCCTTCCAGAGTTGCCAAGAAGAGATCTATGGATTAATGAATTCATTCAAATTTCAGGAGGTTATATTTAGGAGTTGCACTGCCAGAGCTGATCCAGCAGGTTGCAGAGCCCTGCGCTCCTCCTCTGAAAGGAGAGCAGAGGAAGTGATTAAAAACCTAAAAAACAATTTCAAGCAATGATCTGTCCATCAGGAAAGCTTCAACACACACAAGTGTTGATCTAATTATACCCAACCACCTCCCAAGTGCTCAGGAAAGCTGAAGGGCTTTGGATATATGTGAGCTTAGCAATTTGCAGGATTTTTAAAAAATAATAAAAAAAATTGTATTCTGCAAGACCATGCAAGCTCTCCTGTTCTGCTCCAGTGCTATGGAAATAAGTGCAGGGCTGAGTGCTGTATTTAAAAACTGCTGACCAGCAATGGCCACTGTACACTAAGTTCTGCAATATAATTTTGCCATCAGAGCACTCCACGGACAGTAAAAATTCGTTATCACCCTCATTTTGTACATAAAACCCCGGAAAAACAAGGAGATGCCTCAAGCCCACGGAAGGGACAGCACATGAATTCAGATTTCCTTGCTGTCAGACCCACTCTGTGTGAAATCCAGCACAGGGGGGATGGATAATTCATGGAAATCAGCTGCTTTCACAATTCCCACCTCCAAATCCCATCCCCCTGGGCAGTGCCATGGATACTCACAGTTCCTCAGGGCATCCCGTGCCCACTGCCCCTCGGGCACGGAGGCTGAGCTGCTGGCAGGGTGCTCATAGCGGGCAGAGGGGGCTTTGAGCAGCTCCGCCTGCTGCACCTTCTCGAACTGCCCCTCGGCCCCCAGCAGCCCCTCCACCTTGGCCTTGTCGGACATCAGGGCTGCAGAAGACTGGGGGTTCAGGATTAAGGGAGACTCCAGGCCCAAATCTTTATCTAGAGGAGAGAAAACAGAAATTCGGGTGAAACGACAGTGATAAACTGCTGAAAATCCGACTCTGAAAACACTGAGGTTCTTGAGCGTGGCTTTGATAAAGGCTGGCTCTTTCCAGGGTTAGGAAAAGGTTCTCCCAGCAGTTTATAAATCAGATGGAAATAGTAAAAAGTGCATTTCCAAAAGGTTCAGCATCATTTCTCTGAATGACTCGTAAAGGAATCAGCCCTTTCTGGAAAGATCTCCACGCTGCCCTAGGATCCCCCAGCCCCAGGGGTATGGCTGGGCACTCCTGCACTCCATGGTGTAGCTGCACTGTTTTAGAAATCTTTCTCTCCTTTCTCAGGGAGAATAGAGATAAGCTGCATTTTTGTACTTTCTTAATCTCTGTGTTTGGTCCTAGGTGTTGTATAGCTGTGACCAATGGCTTTAGGAGGTGGATTCCCTGCTGACCAATAGTTGCTAGAATATTAATGGATATATAAAGAAGTTTCTGTAAATAAAGTTCTCCTTTTGCCATCTTAGGTTCATCTGCCTGCTTCCTCTGCCAGCTTCTGCGAATCTCAGGAAATCTAAACCAACGCCACGGGGCAGAGGAGCTGACCCCACGAGCCCTGCCTCACCTGGGCTCTGCAGGCTGCTGGCAGGGAGCTCATGCTGCTCCTTGAGCTTCTGCTGCTCCTCTTCCTCACGCTCCTCTCTGCAGGGAGGGAAGAACAAACACATCCTGTCACTCACAGTGATCTGCAGCAGAATCTGGGCTTCGAGGGCAATTTTTGAGCAGGAAAAGGGAAAAAAAACCCCAGCCCTTCTTCTTCCTGTGGTTTTGACTTACTCTCCAGGGCCTGACTGAGGCAAGGGAATCACTCTTCTGCTGCTCCCCATCTTCACAGTTCCTGCCATCTGAGCTATGAGGTCCTGCCAGCTGCAGCAGAAACAGCAAATAAACCATGCAGCAAGTGAAGCAGAATGAATATATCTCTATTTAATCCTCTTAAATCCAGTTAATGTTATTACTGTTTTGTTTTTTTTTTTTTGGCAACAGGAATGTCTTTTTTTATAAAGTTCTGTTCCATTCAATTCCCCCAGGAGCACCCTGGAAGCATCACTTAAAGCTCACCTCACCTGCATGCTCTTCAGCAGACACAAATGACAGACAGGATCTTATCACCTGTCAGATCGAGCACTTCTTTTATATATAAATACATACAAAAGCATTATTTCCCATATTCCTGAAGTGCCACACACGACACACTACAATAGTCATGGATCCCATAAAAAAAAATCTATCCCTGCTTATACTTTAGGAGGAAAGAGTTTCTCCCACAGAGGAAATAAAGCTTTTAGCCACGAAATCAGATTCCTGCAGTGAAGTGCTTCTGATCCCAGAACGTAAATCTGCAAAGATCTCTGGTGCTGCATGAAGATGCAGGATTATTTCTGTGCCCGATTTGGCAGTCAGACACGAAAAACCAGAATTTTAAGGGTAAATAAAAGCATTTTTGAGGTCAGAAAAGAGTCTGGAGTGAGCCAGTTGGGAGGGACTTTGCTTCCTACAGAGACCACCAAGTTTCCAGCTAAGTTTGGAGAAGGAACTCAGGTAATTCATGGAGTGAAAGTCTCTCAGGAACAACAAACCAAGCTGGAATTGCACCAGGTACTTACACATTCTTCTCTGAGACAGTCTGTGCCACCAGCTCATAGATGTGAGCGCCGTTCTCTGACATGGAGATGACGAAGAAAGCTTTGTTATCTGCACCAACACAGGGAAGGGAGGATTTAAATAGGTGCCAGGTCCCACACAGCTTCCCAAAAATTCCTCCAAGAAGCCAAAACCCCAGCCCAAAGCAAGAGAAGAGTCCATGAGATAACCCTCCAACACTAATATGGAAACACTGACCTTGCCCTGTCAAAGAAATTTGCCCTCAAAGTCAAAACCCATTTCAAACCATTTTGAAAGAGCTCCATTTCTCCTCTTTTCCCTTCTAATAATTTCCAGAGCGCTTTTCCTCTAACACAATCAGAGTACTTTCATTTAGAAGTCTATTTAAAACTCAAGCAATGCCTATTACTGATGCAAAGAAGTTAAACAGCTCATCCATACTAAGCACGATGTTGGACAACCAAGAATTAAGCCTACGCACTTTTCCACGTTCTCCAACTCCACACAAAAACCATCCATCCTCAACTGAGCTAATCTTTATTTTTGGCTCCTCCTTTCTCTTTCCCAAAGGGCTGCACTGACCTGTGGCCACCTGGCGAACCAGCACGGTGTTGAGTTTGATGATGGGGCTGAAGGTGTGTTTGCTGTCGGCCGTGGACGCCAGGATCTTGCTGTGGCACTTGAGCACCAGTTTGTCATCTTGTTTCTGCAGCAGCACCAGGATGTCCTCCAGCAGCAGAGTGTACAGATCTGCCCAAAAGAGCCCCGAATGGGTTAAAAGATTCCTATCAGGAAAGCAAAAAGCTGCGTTTCTGATTACTCATGCAGAGGCAGCAATCAGTGCTGTGCCGTTCCAGGCAAAGCTTGCAAATCTTCGCCGTGAAAACTCCAGCAGCAAGCTACAGATGGAATTGGATCGGCTCATGACTGACTGCTGTGTCCCTGCGTGGCCCTAATGATACTCCAGCACATCTCAGAATTGACAAGAATAATTTAATCAGCTCGGAGGAGCACACAGGCATTATCAGAGGTGGCAGTAAGCAGCATAATTGGGAGCTGCAGCAGAGCTTTTCCCTCCTCTCCTTCCACCCAGGGCAGGGAGGGATGGCCCACACTCACCGATGGTTTTGTCACGATTCACTTTCCAGGTCAGGGGTCCTTCGTGGAGCATTTTTCTCTTTGTTAGATCCAGATTCTGTCACCAGGGGAAAGAAAAAAAATGCAATTTCTACGGAAGCAAATCATGTTAAAACACAGGAATGCCAGAGGGACTCCAGTTTGGAGAGAAACAGCTAAACCCAGGCTGGGAAAAGAAACACAGAGCAGGGAACCTAAAATCTTGTGAGAGATGCTGGTCATCCCTCTTCCTCCTCCACTGCTCTTTTCCACATGCCAAGTGTGAAAGGATGGAAAACCTTCCCACCCAGTCACGCTCCTGGGCCATCAGGATGTCACCTGTTCCTTAGGAGGAGTTTTTCCAATATCCCACAGACAGCTCTAGCATTACAACTGGTTAATGCTTCTGCACTCGATTTGCAAGTCAAGTGTGCCTACAAATGATTTACAAATCATCCCAATGATCTGACGGGATTGGGAATGTCAATGGATTCTTCAGGCACTTCAGTGCTTGTGACATTCAGATCTGCAGGCAAGCAGAAGTGACAATTTTCACAATTCATCCCTTCCAAGTCTCAGAGTCTACAATCAATGACAGCAAGATTTCATAGCTGCCAGGAAGTTCTTCCTTTCCTCACTGAAAGCTTGCAAGTTTATTTGGGGAAGGATACACGACACAGATTTATAGAAAAGATTTTTTTTTGGATGCACACTGACTTTGAGGAAGATGGGGAAGCAACCAGCAGGTAACCAGCTTCACCTTAAAAATGACAGGAATTTACAGGAGCCAGAGTATTTTTAACTCTGGACTTCAGGCTTTATTTTGCAGCTCTTCCAAAGCCAATTCCACTGTTACACCTCAGGGCCCTCCAAGGCCTCCCCAGTTCCAACAGCATCACTAAGACATGCGCTCACATGACATAAATATCCACAGAAAGCCTCATTATCCATCAGATATCTCTGTTTTGATACAGTGCTTGAGCTTGCAGGCCATAAAGATTTGTTCCACAGAGCTGAGAAGCTTCATCAGCACCACGATGTGCAGAACTGGGTTGTTACATCCACAAAAATCTTTAGGAAGGTGGCAAAACTCACATTCCTGAGACTAATTGTTTTCATTTTCATACAGAAATATTTATCTCCAAAGACCGCTTGATTGTGCATCAGAAGGAGCACGAACTGAATGCAAACACAACTCACACAGGGCTGGTTTTAGTGCTGTCACTCACCCTGAACTCATCCATCATGGGATCCTCCGACTGCTTCAAGTAGGAGAGGTCGAGTCGCCGCTGGTAATCCTCCAAATGCTGCAGGAAACGCAAGGGAAATGGTCACTGGGAGCAGCAGAACTCCCCAGAGAGCAGAATTAGTGCTGTCCCCAGCCCGGGGCGCTTCCTCTGCCCCTCTCACCTGCTTGTTCTCGGACTCTTTCACAGCCTGGTTCACGTGGTTGAGGATCTGGCGACAGTGATCTGCTGCTCTCTTCACCTTCTCCTTCTCCTCAGGCAGCTCTGCAAGAATAAAACCAAATGTGCCACTGCTCCCAGCTGAGGTTGGACAGGTCAGCCCTCCAGTGCAGTTGGCTGACCTCAAACGGGAGAAAGAGGAGTTAAATTCACTGAGAAGTCAATCAACAACAGCACTGCACTGTTAAAAAGTAACACTGGTAAAAAGTGATAAAAATCAGATTTGTGGCAGGAGAGAATTCATTGTGACCTGCAGATCATCACATATAATGCAACTGTTGCTCTGCCTTTTTTAGAGGCTTATGAAAACTATTCACAATCATCTGAGAAACCTAAAACCTTTGCTAAGAGTACAGGCCCAGGTGAACCCATCAATCCTCACTAGCACCAGCAGCCACACTGAGAATTCACTTAACAGGAACATAAACCAGTACATCAAAGATAATGGAGTATCACATGCTTTCCTAATTAGGATTACGGGGAACTTGTAGCTGCAGTCTATTTTTATGAGTAATGGAATTACACTGCAGCAGGTATCAGATAGTAAAGCTGGAAAGGCATTTTGTGGTATTATTTATCACATTTTTACCTGTTGTGCTCAGAGTATCTTTCAGTGTAACACATCCTAATTAAACCCCACCCTCTGCAAGAGCATGAGGACATTCTGTGCTGCTTTAGAGCTTTGACAGATTCACTTATTTCACCCTGAATTCCCTTTTTATTTTCCTAAGGAGGAACAAATAGTGGATTTTCCTTATTATTTTTTTTTAAAGGCAGCAGTGAGGTCGCAATGAAAACAGAGAGAGAGACATAAAATTAAAGTGTTATTCAACACATTCACCAAGAAAACCTGCTGAGGTGGGCGCCCAAACCCAGGGGAAAGGCTTTACCTGTGTATTTAGCAATGTTATCCAGCAGAAGGGGGTATTTAGTCAACCTCTGCATCTCTGTGGGGATGATATCCTTCAGCTGCAGCCGCCGGCACAGGGGATTGCTCTCAGCATCCTAAATTTCAACAGCACAAGATCTGCATTTGTCATTTTTATTAAGGCCATAATTACCTGAATGCACAACATCTATTCATCACTTAAACATCTATTACTTCACTTTCCAGTAATTAAATACAAGACAAGGGATGCCAAGATCTATCACCCAGACAACACATCCCCTCTCCATCTGCAATTACCCTGCGGAAAAGCTCATCACAAAAGCCGTGCCTTCCTTCCCTCATTACTTCCCATGGGCATGGGCCCATCCCCAATCCATCTCAGTCAGCAGCACGAGGGAACACATCAGTTTAGGCTCTCACACGGCAGCAAAACACAGCACATTTTTCAATCTCATCTCCCCTTGTAGCGGCAGAGTTCCTCCCAGCCTGTGCTAATGGGGATAATGTTCTCTCCTGCAGAGCCACACGTACCCAAAGCCATTGCTGGCAGGCAGAGCAGGTGTGCATCATCTGTCTGCTGCCCCTGGCACGCAGCTAATGCACTCGGAGCACTCTGCCCACAGAACTTGTCATCCCTGGGCATCAGCCACCTCCAGGAAGGTGGCATCTCCTGCCTGGGACAGCGTGTGCTTCTCTGCATTGCTGCAGGACACTCTGTGCTCCCCTAGGACACTCTGTGCTCCCCTAGGACACTCTGTGCTCCCCTGCAGGACCCTCTGTGCTCTCCTGCAGGACCCTCTGTGCTCTCCTGCAGGACCCTCTGTGCTCTCCTGCAGGACACTCTGTGCTCTCCTGCAGGACCCTCTGTGCTCTCCTGCAGGACACTCTGTGCTCTCCTGCAGGACACTCTGTGCTCTCCTGCAGGACCCTCTGTGCTCTCCTGCAGGACACTCTGTGCTCTCCTGCAGGACACTCTGTGCTCTCCTGCAGGACACTCTGTGCTCCCCTGCAGGACACTCTGTGCTCCCAGGCAGGACACTCTGTGCTCCCAGGCAGGACACTCTGTGCTCCCCTGCACTCCTGCAGGACACTGTGCTCCCCTAGGACACTCTGTGCTCCCCTGCAGGACACTCTGTGCTCCCCTAGGACACTCTGTGCTCCCCTGCACTCCTGCAGGACACTGTGCTCCCCTGCAGGACACTCTGTGCTCCCCTGCAGGACACTCTGTGCTCCCCTGCAGAACACTCTGTGCTCCCCTGCAGAACACTCTGTGCTCCCCTGCACTCCTGCAGGACACTCTGTGCTCCCCAGAACTAAAGGCTCCTCCCTCCAGAAACCATCAGGAGAGATAAATACAGTGCTGGAGATTATCCTGAGCTGAAGGCAACGTTAGGCATGATGTCATTAATTAATGTCATTAATTATCAGAACTTCATCTAGGAGTATTCATTGGGCTGTGCTGGCCCCCAGCCACACCCTGGGGTAGCCCTGGTGGAAAACTCAAAGCCTGGTGCAAAAAAAGTCACAGCCTGGTGCAAAAAAACTCAGAGCTTGGTGGAGAAAACGAAGCCTGGTGGAGGAAACTCAGAGCCTGGTGGAGAAAACTCAGAGCTTGGTGGAGAAAACTCAGAGCCTGGTGGAGAAAACTCAAAACCTGGTGGAAGAAACTCAAAGCCTGGTGGAGAAAACTCAAAGCCTGGTGGAAGAAACTCAAAGCCTGGTGGAGAAAACTTTGAGCCTTCTGGAAAAAAACTCAAAGCCTGGTGGAGAAAACTCCAAGCCCTGTGGGAAGCTCACCTGCACGAAGGTCTGGAAGCGCGAGTCCTTCTTCTGGCGGGACTTGATGACCTCGAGAGCGAAGGGTTGGTTGCTGCAGAAGGTGGCAGTGGCAAGTTTCAGCTTCTCCTCTGCTGCTCCACTAAACTGTGCCAGAGAGCCAAAAAAGCCAAGTTTAGACAGGGCCACCCTCAGCAGGCAGAGCCACACGGGGCTGGGCTCAGCAGGGAACAAAGAATTGGGGACAAAGCACCAGGAGTCATTTCTGCTCCAGTTTAAGGCTTTGCCTTCCAGGGGAAGCCCTTTACACCTCAAACTCCAGAGTTCTCCTGAATCCACATCACAGAATCCCAAAACAAAGCACCAGGAGTCATTTCTGCTCTGGTTTAAGGCTTTGCCTTCCAGGGGAAGCCCTTTACACCTCAAACTCCAGAGTTCTCCTGAATCCACATCACAGAATCCCAAAACAAAGCACCAGGAGTCATTTCTGCTCCAGTTTAAGGCTTTGCCTTCCAGGGAAAGCCCTTTACACCTCAAACTCCAGAGTTTTCCTGAACCCAGCCCTCCCACATCACAGAATCCCAGAACGGTGTGGGGTGGAAGGGACCTTAAAGCTCTTCTCATCCCCCCCTGCCATGGCAGGGACACCTTCCCCCACCCCAGGGTGCCCCAAGCCCTGTCCAGCCTGGCCTGGGACACTTCCAGGGATCCAGGGGCAACCAAAACTTTCCATAAAGATCTCAAAAGTGAAGCCTGCAACAGCACCATAAACTCCAAAAGCTCAGCTATGTAAATTCTAAGATTAGAAATCAGTATTTTTAACCATCTTTTAACTGCACCGCAGGCAACACAAGGCTCACATTTCAGTGTTACTGACACAAATTGTGCCACACGTTTTTCAAAATCCCACTCTCACCTTTATGTCTCCAAAAGTACCTTTCTATTCTACCCACACAACCTAAAGAAATTATTTCTGTTCCTTAAATGACTCTTATCTCCAGCCAGATGAAAATCCTCTGAGTTCTTCCTGCCACCCTCATGCTCCAGCTCTGCTTTGGCTCCAGAGAAATGACAACTCTCAGCCCTTCAGTTCCCATTACCTTCAACAAACGCTGGCTCTGTTGGTCACTCTATGAAACTTAATTTTCAAATGTAAGAAATATTAAAAGAATTTTACCCAGGAGAGCAAATCTTCCCCAATTTGGCCAATGACAGAAGTCTCGTTCCTTTTTCGGACAGCTTTCATCTGATCGTTCAGTGCAACTTTAAAATAAGGAAAGAAAAGGTGAATTTTATTAACAGTAGTCAAATTGTTTAATTTTCAGTATTTAACGTAAAAGCTGTTCTAGGAAAAGATTTGATTTGAAATAATTTCAACTAACTAATAAACAATATCCAGCAGCTTAAAAAAGTCAGAATATCTACTAAAATGTTATGCAACTCATTTGTCTTTAAATGGCCCCGAAGAACCATTCCAAACTTATCTTTTCTCAGGCTCAATATCACTTTTCTATAAACAGGAATAATGTGGAACACAACATAAGCTGTAAAATCACACAACTGACTATCCAGTAGCTGAAATTCCTACTGTGAGCAATTCTTTCCCTAAAAAATAGGGGTCACCCTTCAAAACCACATCAATCTTTATAAATCTTTCTCATGTTCTCCCCAAGAACAGTGTGACACCTCAAATGCTGAGCCATAAAAAAGCTCACTGCTCCTTCAGTCAAGCACGGATCAGCACAGGCTGTGCACACAGACAGGGAAACACTGGACACGATTCCTTATCAAAACATCTTTGTAAATCAGGAATGGAGCAAATGTGAGCAAAAGGAGGCCCAGAGTAGTTTCCTGTAGAATTCTGTAAAATTTCTGCTTTATCTCAAGCATTGGGTGAAGCTGCCTCGTGTTCCAGACTCACTTTGCTTCAATTTTCCAGCATTTAACCCAAAATCCCAGCAGCCAGCTGCCCCTACCGTGCAGGCCGAGGATATCTTCCAGGTTGGAGAAGATTTTCCGCTTGTCACTGGAGCTGAGGATGCCCTCCCTGGTGACTCTCTGGTAGAAGACGTTGTGCAGGACCTTCAGCGTGCGCACGTGGGCTCGCTCGGTGTAGAACAGCTCTGGGGGGACAGGCAAAGCAGGGTTGGGACTGGGGAGCCAAAAATGAGCTCCCTGAGCAGCTCTGCCCTCCCTGGCACACAGTCCAGGCTCTGCTGTAAGTCCATGTTGGAGTTGTTTGGAAAATTCCATCATTTTGCTGCCCCAAAGCAGCAGTGAGCTCTGAGCAGCTCGTGAATCCACACAGAGATTTCTGCAGGGCTGCAAGGCCTTCACACGCTCTGGAGTTTGGGAATAGCATTTCCATCCCCTGCTTTCAAAGAAAATCAAGCTTTTCTTGCTTTCTTTTACAAAATGTATTAAAAACTGGCCTTTCACTGCCTTACCCCTGTTTAATGACCACTTAAAATGGTTTGTTTCTCCTCTGAGAACTGATCCGTCTCATCTCAGGATCTTTCCCAGTAACAAACACAAGTTTCACACCTAAGAACTCTTCAAACCAGAAGCTCTACAATTCCCCAGCCACCACTTTCAACAAATCCGTGAAGAAAGCCCTAATTGTAAATTTTAAGGTTTCAACTTCGAGCTTGGCCAGGTAGGAAAGAAGCTCCATCTCACCATTGATCACTTCCTGACGCTTGATCTCGTAGGGTTTGAGCCCCATCAGCACCTCCCTGCTGACGAGCTGCTGCCAGTTGGGAGGGTCCATGTCCATGTCGAAGTCATAGAGCTCATCCTCACTCTGCACATCTGCAAAGCCAACGCTGTCCATCCTAACGGGAGGAGGAAAAATGAGATTATTCCCATTTCGGGCACAGATGTAAGGAGGAAGGAAGGGAAAGCCAACGCTGTCCATCCTAACGGGAGGAGGAAAAATGAGATTATTCCCATTTCGGGCAGAGATGTAAGGAGGAAGGAAGGGAAAGTGAATTCTGCACATCTGCAAAGCCAACCCTGTCTATCCTAACGGGAGGAGGAAAAAGGAGGTAATTCCCATTTCAGGCAGAGATGTAAGGAGGAAGGAAGGGAAAGGCTGAGTCCATAACTCAGAGTTATGAATGCTCTCTCCCTGACAGCTGGAGGCTCTTTGAAGCCTCAACCTCTGGGCACACTCTCTAATTCTGCCCTTTGCAGACTGACTATCTGTTCTGACAGTGTTTTCATAACCCTCCTTTGAAAGGCACAGATCAAATAATTTGCAGTCAAATACCAAGTCAGTGAAAAGGGCAGCTTACAGTTTCTTTCCTCTGTCTATCTGCAGGTACAGAGCCATCAGCAACACCCAGGTTTGAAAGGAAAATAGGGATATCTCTACTCCCTAACCTAACTCCCATCCATTCAAATCAGTACATACAGCCATCATTCGACTTCACTCACACATCAAAGGGGTTTTTTTGCATATGACTCACTCCACCTGCCCTAGAAATGGCTGCCAGTGTTGGATTTCATGTGTTCTTAAAGAAAAAAGATCCTGCAGACAACTGTGCTGGCTCAGAACAATGAGCACTGCTGCATTCTGCTTCACAACCTCTCGAAATCCAAACAAATTCAGTGAAGTTCAAACATTTCTAAGCACACTCACTTGCGAAAAGGTTTCGGTGTTCCCATGTCAACCATCCTGCAAGGAAGGAAAGAAATCATTAGGGAAGCTTGTGCCTGAATTTCTCCCTGCTCAGACTCTCAGCATGACTTCACAATGGTGCTCTGAGCCCCGAATTAGAGTATTTTGTCCCCCTCGTGATAGTTTTCTACCACAGCAGAGACACAGACCAAAGTTTCCTAATTCTACCAATATTTAACACAAATGACGTCACTCTAATTTAATGCACTAAATTTCAACAGCCATCGTCTCACTGACATAGGACAGGACTGCAATGATCCCTGTGGGTCCCTCCCAACTCAATTCGTGCTCCTCTGACTCTCTCAAGCCCCCAGAGTTACCTCTCGGATTCTCCCTCCTCCTCCTGCAGGTTTTCCAAAGGCGATGGGAACTCGAAGGTGTTGTTGGGCGTGCGGGGTGTGCCATCCATGGAGTCACTGGCAGGTGGGGCTTCCCCAGGCTGCTTCAGACCTACACAGAGAGGTGTGAAACATGAAAAATCCAATTAGAGGACACTGGAGAACTTCCCAGCCTCTCCAGAGCCTCTCGATTCCAGCCTCATTTCAGCTCAGAGCTGCAGGAACTGATTTCCAGGCTGGGGAGAAGAGTCTGGGTGACAAATGCTTGCAGGTGCCACAGACTGGGTTTGTCCTGTTGGATGATCCCATGCCACAGTGGCAGAACCCACTAACAACCATTCCCGGGCACGGCGAGATTCCCTAATTGAGGAAAGCTGACCGAGGTGAGGAACAGCACCTCCAATGACATCAGAACGTTTCCCAACTCGTGCAGCTCATTGCATCAGAGCCCTGCACGTCCTGTTCGCAGCAAAACCCTCAGCCCCTGCCCCGCATTCCACCCCACCTGTGTCACTGTCCTTGCTGCCCTCCGGAGAGGCGAAAGGTCCCATGGCCAGGGGGGACATGGGGTTGGCAGCAGGGTAAGGAAGGTCGGGGCCGTCGCTGGAGGAGCCGCTCTGGCGCAGCTTGCTGGGCTCGGGGGGCTCCGGGCTCACCGACGAGGCTGTGGGGGAGTGCTTGGGGTGCCTGGGCTTCTGCATCTCCATGGCCCTGCCAACTGAACACAGAGAGCCGTCACAGTGCGGAAAAAACTGCTTTTTCCTGTTTCCAGGAGGAAGAGAGGCAGCGTTTCAGGGCAAAACTAGGTTTGTGTATCTTCAAAATAAGAAAAAGTTTATTGGGCTCAAAAAAATGGCTTTTTCCTGTTTCCAGGGGAAGAGAAGGAACGTTTCAGGGCAAAACTAGGTTTGTTCAACTTTAAAACAACAAGAAGTTTACTGGGCTGAAAAAACTGCTTTTTCCTGTTCCCAGGGGGAAAGAAGAGGTGTTTCAGGGCAAAATCGGGTTTGTGCATCTTTAAAACAGCAAGAAGTTTACTGGGCTAGAAAAGACAGCTTTTTCCTGTTTCCAGGGGGAAGAGAGGCAGCGTTTCAGGATGAAATGCTGTTTGTGCATCTTCAAAACAACAAAAAGTTTACTGGGCTGAAAAATCAGCGTTCTCCTGTTTCCAGGAGGAAGAGAGGCAGCATTTCAGGGCAAAACTAGGTTTGTTCAACTTTAAAACAACAAGAAGTTTACTGGGCTAGAAAAAACAGCTTTTTCCTGTTTCCAGGGGAAAGAGAGGCAGCGTTTCAGGATGAAACGCCGTTTGTGCATCTTCAAACAACAAAAAGTTTACTGGGCTGAAAAAATGGCTTTTCCTGTTTCCACGGGAAGAAAAACAGCATTTCAGGGCAAAACCAGGTTTGTTCAAAACAACAAAAAGTTTACTGGGCTGAACAAAACAGCTTTTTCCTGTTTCCAGGGGGAAGAGAGGCAGCGTTTCAGGGCAAAACCAGGTTTGTGCATCTTCAAAACAACAAGAAGTTTCCTGGGCCTTCTCGGCATGGATTCAGGAAGGCAGAGGGGTCTCTGGGGGCTCAGGGCAGCTGGGACTCCCTGGGTGACATACTTGCACTGCTGTCGTGTCGGCTCGGTCTCCTTGGGGGGCCCAGAATGTTGGGGAAGCCTCTCCTCTTTCCCTTCTCCTCTCCTTCCTTCTCTTTCTTGATGCTTTGCTGCGGGGAAAGAAAAGCAAACCCAGATCTGTTTCAAACCCAGCTATTGACTGAGATTTTAATGAATTCTTTAAAGCTGCAGAAGGGAGAGGAAACATCTTAACCTTTTAGAAACGTTTCACGCTGTTTCACCTTTTCACAGCTCAGAACTGCTTGAAACTCTCTTAATATCTCAAAGGAAGCTGAAATGCTGATGGAAATAAGGAGCTACTGTGACCAGATACACCCCCATGCTGTGGGAGACAAGGGATCACACCCACAGAGATGAAGTTTTGGTGGAAATATTCATTATATAACTGGAAAAGTGGGGGTGGCAGGGAGAATAGCTCTCCTGCATCACAAACCATCAGGGCTTGGGCAAGTTTCTCCAGAAGGAAATTAAAGTAAACAAGGCAAGAACCTTAATGAGAGCCTCGTGTGGTTCAAGGTTGTGTTCTGTGAAACATTCCTCACCTGAAGTTTTAATCTCTGGGAGAAACAAGCTGAATTCAGGGGTAGAGACACAGGAAATAATTCTAATTATTTCTAATTCACATGTCTGCAAACAGATGCAGAACCCCATTTCAGCTCTTAGCTTTGCTGCGCAGCTCAGCAGTCCCAGACCCTCTCAAAACAGGACAAAAATCACACCAATTTTTAATTTTTCTTCTGCAGCATCAGGGTTTGAATTGCACACAGATCCTCTCTGGCCACGCCAGCAGTACCTTGATCTTGGGCAGGAAACCAATGCGGCCACGCTTCTGCTCCAGGTTCCGAGGCTCTTTGACTTTCACTCCCAGGTGCTTCATGTAGGTGAGGATCACATACTGCATCGTGGAGCTGCCAAATAAATGAAAACCACTGAGTTAAAGAGAAATCTATTGGGAAAAACACGTTTTGTCAATAGAATTACTGTACTGAGAAGTTAATTTTTTAAATTAAATTATGAAATAAACGGAAATAAACGATCGCAGGTAATGGGAAGACTCAGCCAACATCAGAATTTCTCCTTTTGTAAATAAATGTTAATAAAGATGGAATATATGGATGGGGAGGCCCTGGCACAGCTTGCCCCATCCCTGGAAGTGTCCCAGGCCAGGCTGGACAGGGCTTGGAGCAACCTGGGATAGTGGAAGGTGTCTCTGCCATGGCAGGGGTGGAATTAAATCATCTTTAAGGTCCCTTCCAACCCAAACCATTCCATGATAAAAGGCATAGAAGCCCAGGAGGTGAAAATAAAATTTTGAGAATTACAGAAGGTCCTAAAATTCTATAGTAAAACCATATTTGATGTCACATTATAGTTCTGAGTTATGGTAAAAATAAGCAATAGTAAAAGGTTACTGCAAAAAGTGGAGGAAAAGCTGCTCAGATAAAAACTGAACAGGACAAGGCACGTACAGAAAAATAAATGTTGGAGCAGATTGAAGTAGTTACAACACAAAACAAAGAAACATGAACTCTGGGTGACAGTAATTTTGAAGATCTGAGACACAGACAACAGCCATCAGCAAAGGAGAGGCTGATGCTCTGAATTCCAATGATTTCGGGTTTAGGAGATGAGTTGGTTCAGCCAGGAGAGGGCTGTCTTGTTCCACTCAGCACAAAAGCTCCCCCAACTTCCCTTACCTCTTGTCTTCTTCCAGAGGCTGAGATGTCATCCTAAAAACAAGAAAGGATTTAAAAATGAAACTCAAAATCCAATTAACACCCAGTCCCATTCCCCTAGAGCATCAGTAGTTGTGTTGAAGTGTCCCTTTAGAATGTTCAGGGGGAAAAAAAAACAGAATTAGAAAATCAAAAATGAAGGTTCAGCTGCGGAAATTGGATTCAGCCCACGTTAAAGGAAAAAATGGGTTCTGAAGCTGTTGTTTCTACCGAAAAAGGGCTCTGATCTAATAATGCACAAGCTGACAATGGCAGCATTCGCTGCACATTGAACAGCTATTTATCTGTGAACACCATTGAACAGCCTCCAGGACAGAACAGACCTCAGTGGCAGCTCAGCCCTGCTGTCATTACCCAAACAAACACTCCGGAGCAGAAATAAATCTAACAATCCCAAATTCCGCTCCCCAATTCCTCTGTCCTGCTCTTCCCAGCTCTGGGGCAGCACCTTCATTTTTTTCCCCCCACCAAGGTATGGATTTTTCCCCCCACTCACAGCACTTCCTCGATCTTGGCCAGGATCTGCTCGGCACAGGTTCTCTCCCTCTCCACGGCATTGCGGTCGCGGAGGCGCTCAGCGTCCAGCCGGGTCAGCTCCCCCTCGGCCAGCGTCAGCCCCATGCTGCGCTTCTGCCTGCAAAGGGACAGCGCTGTCACCGGGACTGTCACTGGGACGGGGGTGTCACCGGGATTGTCACCTGGGACAGGGGTGTCACCGGGACTGTCACTGGGACAGCGGTGTCACCGGGATTGTCACCTGGACAGCAGCATCACTGGGATTGTCACCCATATTGCCCCGGGACAGCAGCATCACCGGGATTGTCACCTGGACAGGAGCATCACTGGGATTGTCACCTGGACAGGAGCATCACTGGGATTGTCATCTGGACAGGAGCATCACTGAGATTGTCACCCATTTAGCCCTGGGACAGGAGCATCACTGGGACTGTCACCTGGACAGGAGCATCACCTGGATTGTCACCTGGATTGTCACTCATATTGCCCTGGGACAGGAGCATCACCGGGACTGTCACCCATGCAGCCCTGGGACAGGAGCATCACTAGGATTGTCACCTGGATTGTCACCCATACTGCCCTGGGACAGGAACATCACCTGGATTGTCACCTGGACAGGAGCATCACCTGGATTGTCACCCACATTGCCCTGGGACAGGAGCATCACCTGCACTGTCACCTGGACAGGAGCATCATCTGGACTGTCACTCATATTGCCATGGGACAGGGAACATCACCTGGATTGTCACCTGGACTGTCACCCATACAGCCCTGGGACAGGAGTATCACCTGCATTGTCACCTGGACAGGGAACATCACCTGGATTGTCACCATACTGCCCTGGGACAGGAGCATCACCTGGATTGTCACCCACATTGCCCTGGGACAGGGAATATCACCAAGACTGTCACCCATATTGCCATGGGACAGGAGCATCATCTGGATTGTCACCTGGACAGGGAACATCACATGGATTGTCACCCATGCTGCCCTGGGACAGGGAACGTGACCTGGATTGTCACCTGGACTGTCACCCATACAGCCCTGGGACAGGGAACATCACCTGGATTGTCACCTGGACTGTCACCCACACAGCCCTGGGACAGGAGCAGCAGCCTCGGGGCACTCAGGGTGTCCCATGGGTTTCATGATGAAGATGGGGAAGTCACGGAGGAGTTTTTGGGGTATTTCAAGCCTCTGCTTGAATGGGGAGGTTTTTAGGTGTGGAGAAGTTAATTATTGGGCTCAGCTTATGTTGGCACAGAGCTCTTAGGACTCCACATGGAAAGGCAAATTAATCATCAAATTCTACTCCATCCCCTGTAAAGGGATTATTCCCTGCCCTAAGGGGAGAGGGAAGGAAAATAGGGAAAGAAAAAAATATATAAGCTGATTATAAACACAACCAGTAAGAGAGATTTCTACAACAACACCTAGGAAAACATGTTCTGACATTTCCTCACACAGCTGCAAGGAATGAAGAACCCAAGGATTGGATTCTTCTCTAGGATTGCAATTGATGCTTGATTAAAGGATTGGTCACAGAGTGACCTGAAGGTCCTTTCCTGGTGTATTCCAATTCAAGGTATATCCAATCCAACAGGAATTACTGTGTCCCTCAGGATTCCCTGTGCTGGACACGCTGATTGAAATCAAATATGAATGAAATGGAAACTCCCCAGAGAGCTGATGGTACCTGAAATCCTCCAGATTCCTCTGGACCTCTGGACAGACTTTGTCCTGCATGGTTTGGATGAACTGGCGATGGAGCTCTTAAATTGGACACTCACATCCTGAATGTGTATTTTATTTCCCAGGGATTATTTAATCTGGACATGAGGCATATAAAGCTCTGCTACACTTCCTGCTAGTTTAATTCAGGACAGCAGAGAATTTTCTCAGGCTTTTCATGTCCACATGTTCCCTGTGCTGGACATGCTGATTGAAATGAAATATGAATGAAATAGAAACTCCCCAGAGAGCTGTTGGTACCTGAAATCCTCCAAATTCCTCTGGACCTCTGGACAGACTTTGTCCTGCATGGTTTGGATGAACTGGCAATGGAGCTCTTAAATTGGAGATTCACATCCTGAATGTGTATTTTATTTCCCAGGGATTATTTAATCTGGACTTGTGGTATATAAAGCTCTGCTACACTTCCTGCTAGTTTAACTCAGGACAGCAAAGAATTGTCTCAGGTTTTTCATGTCCACATGCTCCCTGTGCTGGACACACTGATTGAAATCAAATATGAATGAAATGGAAACTCCCCAGAGAGCTGATGGTACCTGAAATCCTCCAGATTCCTCTGGACCTCTGGACAGACTTTATCCTGCATAGTTTGGATGAACTGGCGATGGAGCTCTTCAGGGAGGAGTTCTGGCCTTCTCCTGTCTGTGAGTCCAAAAATTCATGAATTATTCTTCTGAGAACACTCCCCACCTTCAAGAAAGTCATTTCCTTTGCCTTTCAGCACACAAACACAGCTCCTCACCTAATTCCAGGGAGATTTCATCTGGAACTGGGACTTTCAGGTTCTGCAAAAGGAAAAGAAAGGCTGGGAGAACCAACAGAGCCAACAGCAGCCCAACAAAACACAAAAATCCTGCAAGGGAATTCCCTCAAAAGCCAAAATCACACAATCTGAGCACCTGGTGGGTTTAAATTGGACACTCACATCCTGAATGTGTATTTTATTTCCCAGGGATTATTTAATCTGGACATGTGGTATATAAAGCTCTGCTGCACTTCCTGGTAGTTTAATTCAGGACAGCAGAGAATTTTCTCAAGCTTTCCAACAGACACATGAAATTTCCCAATCCTTGCAAAAGCCACATCAATACCCACAGCAATTACTAACTAAAAGCAATGCTGAGCTTGCTTACCTATCACTAAATTATTTCTCCTATCAGACATCAAAATCCCCTAGGATTTATTTTGTTACCAGGCATCTGAGGCCATTTATTTTTCTGCTAACATTAAAACAAAAATACTTTAGAATTTGAATAAATTATTAAATTTTATGAAAATATTTATTAAATATTATTCCAATTTTAATTTTTAAAACTTTTTTATTTTGGAGGGGCTTTAAACCCCTTAGCTTTTTGCAGTTCAGGTGAGTGGAGAAAGGTAAAAGCTTGCTGGATGCGTTTGAAAATGAGGAAAATGAGGAAAACGAGTGGAACCTACTGCAGCTCTGTCCAGGAAGAACTGGTAAAACTCCAGGAAAACACGGCGGGTCTCTTTGGAGTTGGTCTGTTTGTACAGGTCTGTGTAAAGGTAGCACAGCTGTGGGGAACAGCAGGGCAAGGAATTAAACGACGACCATGAAATCTCCCAAGATTTCTTCCCAATATTCCAAGGAATTGAGCACTGCTGGGGTGAAACTCTCCCCAGCTCCTCAGGGAGTGGGGGAGAGGGAAGAGGAGCACAGAGCCATCCCTGCAGACAATAATCCCACACCTGAGCATGGAACCAGAGCCTTTCAGGATCTAAAAATTATTTATAAAGTGCCAGATGTAAAGGAGACAATTCCTTTTGTGCTCCTCCATTTATCTGAGGAGAGAAATGAGGATTTATCACCCTCAGGACTGCAGATAAATAAGGATTTATCGCCCTCAGGACTGCAGATAAATAAGGATTTATCGCCCTCAGGGTCCAAGTTTCTCTCCTTGCCAGGTGAATGCTCTCCTAGCACTGAATACTTCACAGATCAGGTGAAGATTCCCAAATGTGAGCCAGGGAAAGAACGGCAGAGCTTCTCACCAGGGCTGCAGGATCGAACTGGGACACCACGTGGTGCAGGAGGACAGCCAGGTGAGCCGGGCGTGATTTCAGGAGCTCGATGTTCTGGAAGCAGCTGCACTGCCCATTGATCTGCAGGGACACAAGGGAAACACAGGAATTAGTCAGGAATAAAATAAAATAAAATAAAATAAAATAAAATAAAATAAAATAAAATAAAATATAAAAAAATAAAATATAAAATAAAAAATAAAATAAAATAAAAAGAAAAACAAAAAGAAAATAAAAATAATTTAAAAATAAAAATAAAAAAAATTTTAAAAATAAAAATAATTTAAAAAATAAAAATAAAAATGAAAATAAAAATAAAAATAAAAATAGAATAAGATAAACCAAGCGCAGCTAAAATAACTCCGAGTTAATGTGTCAAAGCCCACAGCAGCTATACTGCTGTGGCAATAATTCAGGATTTAACAGAAGCTGAATAAGCAAAAGGAAGTGAAATAAGGCAAATTAATTTCTAGAAAGCTTGAGGTTATGAGGAGAAAGGAAGAATAACAAAGAGTCCAAGATGGATATTGTCATAAACTCTCCAAATGTTTCTGTTTTGCAAGATCAGCCACAACAGCAATCCCATTCCCGAATTCTTATTCTGTTGCTCAGTACAAACCATCACGGAGCACAGGCAGTTTAGAAAGAGGGGAAGAGAATTCTGAGTGAGGAAAAAAGGCTCAAAGTCATTCCCACCTGCTCCTGCTCCGTGTCAAAATCATCATCCTCTGCTCCGATGATCTGAGTCCCCACTCGGGACAGGGGACTGCCGACACTGGACTGGGAATCCTGTGGAGGAGAAGGAAGCAAAGCTCAGTGCTGTGACTCTCCTGCACAGTAAAACTTCGAGTTATTATGACCATTTTTTTTTTTTTCCTTCAAAAGCTCCATGGAAACCCACACTCAACCTCGGATCCCCCTCGCAAAAGCTTCTCCCCGGATCCAAGCATTCCCAAAGCTCAGGGCAGGTGGTTTTAGCCCAGCTGCATCACCTGCAGTGACAAATGCCACCTCTGTGCACAGGGACAAATAAATCTGCCTTTGGAAAGACAAGGGGAACGAGAGCTCAGGAGTCATCCCAAGGATGATGATCAGACAGGTTTGCACTCCTGCTGGGCTCCACTTGTACCCCTGCAGGAAATGCCAGCCTCCAAATGGCTGAATATCCTAAAAGAGGCTGGACTCGAGGAATAAAACACATGCAACTGCTCTCCTTACTGCAGGCCCAGCTGCTTTAGTGCTGATTAGATATTTCTCGCCTCTAAACGGCCCTGCTCTTAAGCTCCATAAACATTTACTCAGCTAATTAACTTTCCCTGCATCACTTTAATTGCATTTTATTTTCTAAAGCAAAGTTCAGGCATGCTCCATTTAGAAAGTGGGGGAAAGCAGCAAGATTTTAATGGGCCCATTAGAGGAGATGCTGTTGTGACACTTTGATGTTTTGTACTCACAGTATCTTGAAGCTCAGCCTTTTCTGGGCTCTCATCTGGATAAATCCTCTCCTTCAGGCCACTGCGAGGACTCTGGGAAAGAGGGAAGTTCAGTTCTGGTAAGTCCCAGCAAATCCAGGGAAGGGAGAACTGCACAGTGAAGTTTGTGAGCCACAGCAGCCAAAACTTCTCCTTTCTCACAGGAAAAGGAGGTGTGAAAAGCCAGACTAAAATGTGTGTCCTACATGCACAGCTAACAAACAAAAAAACCCCAGAACCCAAGCGAAGGCAGAAGTTTTGCTCAGAAATCTGGTGACAGTGAGCAGCAGCAGAGCTGTAAATTCACCAGCCCTTGGCTTCCTCCTTGCTCTGTCCACCTTTTCTCACAGTTGAGCTCTCCTCTCCCATCTCCCAGGATCCCCTTGCTCAGGTGGAGCAGAGCCTTGGCTTTATTTGCAAAAATCACGTGCTGCTGGCTCATCTTCAGCGTGTCCAAAGGTTTTTCCAGCCAGGCTGCTGCTCAGGCTGTTGCTTTCCAGCCTGGCCTTTTCCCAGCTGCACAACTCTTTCTACTTCCAAAGGTTTTTTTTGCCCCTGCTCCTGAAGTTTCCCAGAGCTGGATTGAAAAGCTGCAATGTTTGGTGTGCAAATCACCTGCACTGATCAAACACCACCCCCACTACTGATAGGATTATGATTATTAGGAAAGATAATTATGAATTTTGTTGTGCTTTTATTCTATCCAAACACTGAGTGGGAGCTGGTCGGATCTGGAGCTGGAATATTTCAAAACAGAGTCGTGGATGCTCCCACCTGACCCACCTCCCTTTCACTTCCAACTGCTGGGACAAATTTAGCTCCCACACCTTTAAGTTAATCAACAAATCTTAGGCCAAATCCAAGCAGAGAGTCTCAATTCCCCTGCACTAATCAGATAGTGATTAATTAAGGATTAGGCACCGCGGCACTGCGACAGGGAGAGCACAGATTGGTAACTAATGAGGGAACACACCAAGAGCCCCTGCTGGTGGCAGATCTGAGGCTGATTCGGGAGGAGGAAGGCTCTTTCCAATTCATGGCAAGCTGCCCACTGCAGCTGAGTCACAGTGCTGCAGTTGGAATATTCCCTTCTGAGATGCCCCAATTGGCAAATGGGTTTTGAGAAGGATGCTGGCATCCACCTTTCCTTGTCTGCTTCCAGGGATTAATGGCAGGACAATCTAATCCTGGGTGAAACCCCAAAATCCACAGTTTCTCTCCCAGTCGTTAACAGCAGTCCAATCTAACAGGTTTTTTTTGTTGGTTTTTTTTTTTCTTTTTTTTCTGAGTATTAAAGCCTCCATCCCAGTGTTACCCAGCACAACACACAGGAATCTGCAAAGTGAACCCAAAGCCAAGAGGGGAGAGCAGCAGAGCCCTGGGGCTGTGTCACACTCACATCAGCAATGTCACTGTTGGGTCTGGAGGGGCTGTCACCACTGAAATCCACTTTGCTGCCACTGTCGCCACTCTCTGCCTCCCCCTCACTGATCTGCAGCGATTCTGACACAGACCTGGAGGACAAGACTCCGTCCTGGAAAGACAAAAATGAGTTGGGAGACAGCAGAACATTTCAAGAGATCGCCCTTAACCAGCAGCTGTTTCAAGAACTCACATTACGCATAAAAACCTCTGAATTTTTCCAGAAAAGTCTGCAATGCTTCTCTCAGAGAAAACAACCAAAACCTCACCAAGTTTTCAGCGCTTATAACACAGGCAGAGGGAGAAGGGGAAAAACAATACAACCTACGATTATTTTTTTCAGAAGCGAAAGCAAAATTGTTTTACGCTTCCAAGAATGACTTCATGGGTGTATTTAAAGTTGCACTGACAGATAATAAACACATCATTGCTTGTGCTTGTTCTTAAAAGCAATTTTTTCCCAGCTGAGCTGAGAGCTCACTGCAAAACCTCCTCCACATCCTGAGTGCCATTGCAGCTCTTGCCAACCAACATCAAATCTCAGCTCTGGGTGCAGCCTGCCTGTCCCAACTGCAGCTCCCCAAACACCTCCAACCGCAGGAATTCTCCCTGGGAGCCCTCCCCAGAGCAGGCTGAGCCCCTGTGCTACCTGAGAGCAGCCCGTGGCCTTGGACAGCTGCTCCTGCAGCTGAGGAATGTGTTTCTTTGCCTCCTGGATCTCCTTCAGCAGGCGGGTGGAGGGGGCTCGGCTGTAATCCTCCTGGAGGGACTGCAAAGGAATTGGGTGAGCTTCACTCAGCTCTGATTTCAGTCATCACCAGCACATCTGTACACCCCCCAGTAGCTGCATCAGAATTTTATTCTAGTTTATTCTAGTTTATTCTATTTTATTTTATTCTATTTTATTCTATTTTTTCCTATTTTATTTCATTCTATTTTTTCTATTCTTTCTATTTTTTCCTATTTTATTCTATTCTATTTTTCCTATTTTATTCTATTCTATTTTTTCTATTCTTTCTATTCTATTTTTTCTACTGTATTCTATTTTTTCTACTTTTTTCTATTTTATTCAATTTTTTTCTATCTTACTCTATTTTATTCTAATTTTTCTATTTTATGGAACTCTGCTCCTAACCCCTGTTTGCAGCAGCCTTTCTTTCCCCCAGCCCTCTCCAGCCTGCACAATTCCAGTACCTGCAGCCGTTCCTGCTCCTTCTGGAGCATCTTCCTCAGAATCTCCACCTTCTGGTTGTGGACAATGTTATTCTCCTCCTAGAAAATACAGAGAGATAAAGGGTTGGGTTTTTTTGGTGGAGATGGGCAGATAATGAAAATGGACAAGAACACTACTCCTAAGCACGGGCTCTGAAAAGTCCTATAAGAAGCAATTCAAATTTCCAAATCCTATGCATTCTTTCTTCATTTTGAACATAGCCAGCAACATTTTAAACCCTGTATTTCTATTTCTATCATCTCAGACAGGACTGGATATTTTCACTTGCAAAACGCTTTTTCCCCAAGTGACTAAATCCCCACTGACAGGACAAACATCCCAACGCCAGTTTGAAGTGCAAAAAAAACCCAGGCCAAAAATACCTGAGCCCATTTCTCATTTGGAAAGAGAGTTTTAAGTCTTACCCCCATGAGCACCGGGCTGGTGATCCTCTCTGCGTTCCCAGACGTGCCAGGCGAGTGGGGGGATGTCATGATGGGAGACATATGCCCGAAAGCTGCCAGATCCACGTCGGAATCCGCCAAGGGAATCTGGGGCGACCCCGGCGGGCGCCCCTGGACAGTGAGAGCTACATAGGAACCCGCTGTGGGGACAAGGACAGCACAGGTCACGGCTGGAGATTTCCACGGTTCTCTCGTTTCCCTGATTTCTCCTTTCCCGTGCTGAGAACAGAACTCGCACAATTCCTCCTTCGAACCAACCTGAGAGCGCTGCCCGGTTTAGAAATCTGTTTCAATTTCAGTTATTCCAAAAAGCTTCATCAGAATCATCCCTTATAAAAGGAATGATTTTCCAATTTCCAGCCAATTTCCAGCCCGGCAGTACACAAACACAAAATAAACCATGCCAGGCTGGAAGGAACCACCACCAGCACCTCCTTCCTCGTCCAAGAAAATGCACCAAGAACATTTCCTGCAGTGCTGTGCAGTGTACATTACTGCCTGACTGGCTGTGGTATTTAAGGTGGAAACAAAAGCTGGGAGAGCACCCAGGCAAGGCTTGATGGCAATTCAAACATTAGCTTCAGGAGAAGCTGCAGGAGAATGCAGCAGCTTCAATTCAAGACGTCAAAATAAACCCAATTTCACTTCCCTGTTTCACACCCTCCCTTTATCTCTCAGCACTGACCTCACCCCTGTCACTCGATAGGGCCCTCAAAGTGATGCCAGTCATGCTTTAGAGGTGACAAAAGAGCCTTTACTCACACTTGATCAGCTTGACCACCTCCAAATGGTTCGAGTGTGTCACCAGAGTTCCGTTCACCTGGGCGGGGAGAGGAGAAAATTCTGTGTTTAGCTCCAGATTTCCAAGCAATTCAAGCACCAGAATGAGGAGAAGCATTTTCTTCTCCTCCATCTCCTCCATGACTGTGTTTTTCAAGACATTATCAGATAAATAATTTATCCTTCGAACAGTTTATCTCAGCGAGCAGAGCTCTGCAGAAAGAAAACTGCACACACCAAAAGAACCCGAGCAGGCAAACAAACAAAAAAGAGCAATCCATCTCTGCCTGGGCAGAAAAACAACAGGGTAGCTAATTTAATTCATTAAATTCAATGCCTGCTTGAAATCCTAGCTCTATCTGTGTCAGGAGCTGCTGTAGCATTTTGCAGCAATACTTTACAGTCTTTTAAGTTACTGACTTGATTTCTTACTTGCTCGGGACTAAAAAAGAACACGGATCTGGGGGCAGTTAGGGGAAAACAATAATTCAGGCAGGCTATTTATTCACAGGTCATTATTAACAACTCTCTTTTCCTTCTCTTCCCTGCCATTTTTACTGTGTTTGTGTCACTCGAACCTGGCAGGATGCTGAACCTGCCCGTGAAATTCTGAAATGAGAGTGATCTGGAGGACAGCCATCCCCAGAACACTGAAACTTAGCCCATTCCTAATGCAAACATCACAGCAGACACATCAATGACATTTCTCTCAGGGAAAGAGCCCATTCAACAGAAAGGATCCATTTCTCTCACACTTTAAATGCCCTTACCTTGATAATTCTATCACCTGTCTGCACTCCAGCCCGCATGGCTGCTCCATCTGGAGAGGCAAGAAATCACTTAGTTCCCCTTTCAATACAATCATTTACAGCAAAAATGGTTTTAAGACTTCTGTAAAACATGCAAAATACTCCTGCACTCAGCCAAGCTTCCTCTATCAGCTTCAGATCTCTGGGTGTGGAGTCTGGAGCAGTTTTGCTCTCCCCCAGCACTGGATGCACCAGGCCACAAGGAGTCATTTCCTCCTCGTGGGATGACAGAGATCAGCTCCAAATCCATCAGGAACAGAGCAGTGAATTCCCTGCATCCCCACAGCTCAGCCCTGTCCTTGTGCATCCCTTCCCAAGCCACAGCCACCCCTGCCAGGAGATTTCTGGAGCTTTCTGCTCCAGCTCACACACACTGCCAGAATCCCCATGGAAAGCCCATGGCTGGCAGGTTTGGGAGGAATTTGGGAGGAGTTTGGGAGGAGTTTGGGGGGAGTTTGGGGGGAATTCTCTCCTTCCTTGACAGACTGTACAAAGACTCCCCACAGCTCAGCCCTGTCCTTGTGCATCCCTTCCTAAACCACAGCCAACCCTGCCAGGAGATTTCTGGAGCTTTCTGCTCCAGCTCACACACACTTCCAGGATCCCCATGGAAAGCCCATGGCTGGCAGGTTTGGGAGGAGTTTGGGGGGAATTTGGGGGCAGTTCTTGCCTTCCTTGACAGACTGCACAAAGACTCCCCATAGCTCAACCCTGTCCTTGTGCATCCCTTCCCGAGCCATCACTTGGGCAGGGATGCACAAGGATATCCCACTCCTGCCTCAAGGATTTCTGGAGCTTTCTGCTCCAGCTCACACACACTGCCAGGATCCCCATGGAAAGCCCATGGCTGGCAGGTTTGGGAGGAATTTGGGAGGAGTTTGGGAGGAGTTTGGGGGGAGTTTGGGGGGAATTCTCTCCTTCCTTGACAGACTGTACAAAGACTCCCCACAGCTCAGCCCTGTCCTTGTGCATCCCTTCCTAAACCACAGCCAACCCTGCCAGGAGATTTCTGGAGCTTTCTGCTCCAGCTCACACACACTGCCAGGATCCCCATGGAAAGCCCACGGCTGGCAGGTTTGGGAGGAGTTTGGGAGAGTTTGGGGGGAATTTGGGGCGAATTTGGGGGGAGTTTGGGGGGAGTTTGGGAGGAGTTTGGGAGGAGTTTGGGGGAAATTTGGGGGGAATTCTCTCCTTCCTTGACAGACTGTACGAAGACTCCCCACAGCTCAACCCTGTCCTTGTGCATCCCTTCCAAAGCCATCGCTCGAGAAGGGATGCACAAGGATATCCCACTCCTGCCTGGAGGATTTCTGGAGCTTTCTGCTCCAGCTCACACACACTTTCAGGATTCCCATGGAAAGCCCATGGCTGGCAGGTTTGGGAGGAGTTTGGGGGGAGTTTGGGGGGAAATATGGGGGGAGTTCTCGCCTCCCTTAACAGACTGCATAAAGACTCCCCACAGCTCAGCCCTGTCCTTGTGCATCCCTTCCAAAGCCATCACTTGGGCAGGGATGCACGAGGACATCCCACCCCTGCCAGGAGATTTCTGGAACTTTCTGCTCCAGCTCACACACACTTTCAGGATCCCCATGGAAAACCCGTGGCTGGCAGGTTTGGGAGGAATTTGGGAGGAGTTTGGGGGGAGTTTGGGGGGAATTCTCTCCTTCCTTGACAGACTGTACAAAGACTCCCCACAGCTCAGCCCTGTCCTTGTGCATCCCTTCCTAAACCACAGCCAACCCTGCCAGGAGATTTCTGGAGCTTTCTGCTCCAGATCACACACACTTCCAGGATCCCCATGGAAAGCCCATGGCTGGCAGGTTTGGGAGGAGTTTGGGGGGAATTTGGGGGCAGTTCTTGCCTTCCTTGACAGACTGCACAAAGACTCCCCATAGCTCAACCCTGTCCTTGTGCATCCCTTCCCGAGCCATCACTTGGGCAGGGATGCACAAGGATATCCCACTCCTGCCTCAAGGATTTCTGGAGTTTTCTGCTCCAGCTCACACACACTGCCAGGATCCCCATGGAAAGCCCATGGCTGGCAGGTTTGGGAGGAATTTGGGAGGAGTTTGGGGGGAGTTTGGGGGGAGTTTGGGGGGAATTCTCTCCTTCCTTGACAGACTGTACAAAGACTCCCCACAGCTCAGCCCTGTCCTTGTGCATCCCTTCCTAAACCACAGCCAACCCTGCCAGGAGATTTCTGGAGCTTTCTGCTCCAGCTCACACACACTTCCAGGATCCCCATGGAAAGCCCACGGCTGGCAGGTTTGGGAGGAGTTTGGGGGGAATTTGGGGGGAATTCTCTCCTTCCATGACAGACTGCACGAAGACTCCCCACAGCTCAACCCTGTCCTTGTGCATCCTTTCCCGAGCCATCACTTGGGCAGGGATGCACAAGGACATCTCACTCCTGCCTGGAGGAGTCTGGGGGGAGTCTGGGGGGAATTCTCACCTTCCTTGACAGACTGCACGAAGACAGGGTTGTCCCCGCTGACCGTCAGCCCAAAGCCGTTCTCATCGCGCTGGATCACCACACACCTCTGCACCAGGCCTGCAGGACAGGGCACAGGAGGAGAGGAGAGGAACACAAAGAGACACAAGCCAGGCATCAGTCCAAGAGCTGATCCTCCCAGATAATCACACAGTGCTCACAGGAACGGGGATGACACAGCAGAGGGGAAATATAGGAGAGACAGGAACAGGGCAGCAGTCCAGAAATGGAGAGGGATGGTGAGACAGGTCAAGCTTATTGCTCCAGCTCCACAAAACGGAGGGAGCTCACAGCAGAGATGCAGACAGCTCTGGCACATCAGACACAACCTGAGGTAAAAGCAGCTTTTAAGGAAGAGCAGCAGCACCCAAACCGATGAGCAGAATTTCCCTTTGTCTGCAATAATAACTCAGAGGTCTGTCAGGTGCCACTGCACCACCAAAAACATCTTCTACAAGCTGCTCTAAAAGAGAAGCAGAAATCCCTCAGACTAATATGAGAGGGTTGGACTAAAACAGATTTACTGATCAGGCAAACTTTTCCCAATTCTCATCAAAAATCTCCTCCTGGGGCACTTCTGTTCCAGATGAAACACTGCACAGAGCCAGAACAGCAGAGGTAAATAAGCACAAGCCACATTTAACTGCCATGAACAGGACTTCTGAAATAAAGACCAGGGCAGGGCCAAAATCCCAGGAGATGAGTTTGAATCTGCTCCTCTAATTTGCTCTGAGACATGGAAGGCAACTTGTTTTGTCTCCTGGTATAGTATGAGCACAAATGCTGCTGCAGAAATAAACTCATTTCGTAGGTGCAGCCTTGTGAGCAGGTGGAGTGCTGGGGATGCCTTGTGTTCACCTGGAAATGAATTAAGGGAAGGACAAAACAAAAGCGAGCAGCAGCCCTGGAGGATTCCTGGCCAAGCACTTTCCTAGAAGCATCTGCACAAAGCCTCCCACAATGGAGCCCTCATCCTAAAAAGTGACTTTAGGAACTCAGTAAAATGCTCCCCCAATGTTCTTTTATTTACATCACCCTAATTTCTAACAGCTTGCTTTGCTTTTCCATTTTTAAAGGCAGGGCAGGCAAAATTCCTACACCGGCACCTCGAGGATCAAGAACCACAATCAGAATCTCTCAAGAACCACAATCAGAATCTCTCAAGAATCACAATCAGAATCTCTCAAGAATCAGAATCTCTCAAGAATCAGAATCTCTCAAGAATCACAATCAGAATCTCTCAAGAATCACAATCAGAATCTCTCAAGAATCACAATCAGAATCTCTCAAGAATCAGAATTAGAATCTCTCAAGAATCACAATCAGGATCTCTCAAGAATCAGAATCTCTCAAAAATCACAATCAGAATCTCTCAAGAATCAGAATCTCTCAAGAATCACAATCAGACTCTCTCAAGAATCAGAATTAGAATCTCTCAAGAATCACAATCAGAATCTCTCAAGAATCACAATCAGAATCTCTCAAGAATCAGAATCTCTCAAGAATCACCATCAGAATCTCTCAAGAATCACAATCAGAATCTCTCAAGAATCAGAACTCTCCCAAATGAGATTCCAAAACTGCAGCAGTTTTTAGCACGGAGGGAACACAGGGAACTGGGAAGATGCTGTCCCAGCCAGACTGGCTTTTCTGGAATGAGTTTTAAGGGATGAATTGTACCAGAACGTGGAGTCATAGCCGAGTCTCACACTCTCCCAAACCACCACGGCTCCTTTCACTCCTCTGGAGCAACTCCCCATGGAAATGAGGAGCCTCGAGAGCAAACTCTGCCTGCCCAGTCTGTCCTGTTCCCCAGCAGGGCACAGGAAAATGGGTGTGGGAGCAGTGCAAAAGGTACTCCAGGACTTCTGCAGCACCATCACATCCCAGCAATTCCCTCCTGCCAACAGAGCAGGAGCAAATCGTGGCACAGCTGGCACCGTGCAGGGCCGGGGAATGGATGGAAAGGAAAATCCCCCACCTTTCACCCCTTCTGCACACGGATAAATGAAGGAAAATGCCTCTCCCTCGTGCACCTCCCCTTTTTTTATATGACCAAGCTTCTTGAAGTCTCACTTCCCAAGAATGATGCCCGGGGCTGGGGTGTGGGAACTTGTGCTATTTCAGAAAAACAGCTCCTCTGCAGCTCCGTGCCAGCCCTGCAGGTTTGATGAGTAAGGTCCTAAACTCAGCTTTTGACTCACAAGGCCTGGCCTTGTTTAAAGGCACAGCAGAGCCCTGAGTCTGCTCTTCCACTGAATTTCTTTTTCTCCAGGAGCAATAATCCTTGGATCTACTGATAAGCTTCCCCCTGACCTGACAGAGTGTAATTAATTTCAGTTTATTCAAGTTAAACTCTTGCACTCCACAAGCCTCAATTTCACCCAAGATCGTTTTTTAAATTCAGAATGGAGAGACATTGAAATTAGCACAACTTGACCTGAAATTAGTCCGTAACTGCTTTTTCCTGGATTTTTCCCTTCAGATAAGGACAAACACTTAACCCTTCTCCTAATCCAATATAAAAGGCTGGAATGAGGTGTAGGAGATCCCATGCTTGACGAAGAAACACTTTATAGTGATTTTAGTGAAGTTATCTGAAAGTTCCCTGTGACCTACAAAAGTAGATCAGCTCTGATAACACTCCCTGCTTGAACCAACCTCATTTTGAAATATCCCACCATGATATTTCACTTTTTCCTGCTGAAACTTAGTATTACAAAGTCAACAGAATTCATCACTGGCAGTGCTCAAAACCAAATCAATAATAATCTTATTCCCACATTTGCTTTCCATTTGACAGTATCTTTATGTAATGAAGTGAGGAAACATCACTTTGCTTTAAAATCAGAGTGTCTGTGTCTTGAGCGGGTTCATAAAATTCTGGGGGAAAAAAGAGCAAATCCTAATTTTTTTTGCCCTCACGTAGAAGAAAATTCCCCAAACTTGAGGTGTAGCCTCAAGCTAGGGGCAGAGCAAAGCAGCTAAATGTGTGCTGGAGTTAAAGAGGTTCAAATGAAAATGAAATCCTAATTTCTTTTTGCCCTCATGAAGATGAAAATTCCCCAAACTTGAATTGTAGCCTGCAGAGCAAAGCAGCCAAACATGTGCTGGAGCTAAAGAGGTTCAAATGAAAATTAAATCCTAATTTCTTTTTGCCTTCATGCAGATGAAAATCCCCCAAACTTGAGGTGTAGTTTGCAGAGCAAAGCAGCCAAACGTGTGCTGGAGCTAAAGAGGTTAAAATGAAAATGAAAGCAGAGAGAACTGCAAGGAAAGCTGAGAGGAGCCACTCTTCAGTAGGTGGCACTCGTCCCTCTCCCTTCTCCAAGAGCTCTTTGGCTGCTGGGGAAGGGCAAAGCCAGGACTTCTCAAGGTCACTGACACCCCAGGGCCACAAGAATTGTCTCTCCCAGCCTGGCCAGACCCGGCTGGGCTGTCCTGCAGCTGCTCTGGTGAAAATCAGTTCTGTTTTTCTTTTCTGCATGTGCTGTTTAGAAGTTGTTCAGCGAAATAGGGAATTTAACAACAGACAGAGCAGGAGTTCATTGTAAAAACCTCACAGAACGGAGAGATCAGGATGGATGAGATAGTGGAAGGTGTCCCTGCCCATGGAATGGGGGGAATAAGATCATTTTTAAGGATTCTTCCAACTCAAACCAGCCTGGGAGTCCATGGGACAAGAATTCCCTCTCCCAAGCGTGCAGGACACAGCCTGAGAGCTGAGATTTGGGAACTAAAACCTCCCCTGGGGGCATGAGGCCACCAGAGGAAAATGCAGTTGGAGAGAGGGAATTGAAATGAATCATTGCATAAACAAAAAAACAAACTCCTTGGGGTTTTGAGAATGTCCAAGGGTTTCACTTCATTTGGGAAGCTGTCTATAAGATATTGTCAGAAATGCTGCTCCACAAAGAGAAACAGAACTTTTATAAAGGCAAATTTCTCTGGAAAAATGGTGGCCACAACAGAAAGACACAAAGCTGATAACAACTGCAAAAAAACCCCCAAAAACCAAAAAAACTGGGAGAGGAAGTTTCAATTTAAAAACGTTTCAAACCTGGGGTTTTAAAAGAAAAAAACCAAAAACTTATCACAAAGTTGGAGAAAATATGTGAAAGAGTTTGTGTCAAGTCCAGGCCGACACTTGGGCCAGAAATTGATGATTGCTAAATATAAAGGAAGATATTTTTGGAGAGCAACCAAGTCATGAGAAAAAGGAAGAGAAACTGCTATCTCACCTACCACCCTGAAAACTACTCTCAGTTTTAAGTTCATTTAAGAGATGAAAATTCCCCTTTGGAAAAATTATATTAAATATTGTGGGAAATCAAGGCACTAATTAGCAAATTCAGCATAAAAAACCACACTCAGTCTCTCTCCTGATAATCTCAATTTCGTTGAATTTACAAATGTGAGACTGTTGGATTTGTGAAAGAAAATATTTCACTGCGAGCTTTCTGTCACTATAAATTACCTTCTGTATATCAGAACAATTTCTCTCTCCTGATAATCTCAATTTTGTTGAATTTACAAACGTGAGATGGTTGGATTCATGGAAGAAAATATTTCACCGCGAGCTTTATGTCACTATAAATTACCTTCTGTATATCAGAACGATTTCCCTCCCTGACCACTCTGCCCCTCCGAGCCACTTCAAGAATTAAATTTTTAATTAAAAATTTCAAGAGGTGAGAACAAACATCCACAAAAGCCACACCTCCTTTCCCTGCTGCCATTCCAGCATTATCCCCATCCCGGCGGCCAGTCAGCAGTGAGGAAAATATCAGCAGCGAGAAAAATATCAGCACAGCATTTCTACTTGTAGGGCTTGGAATAGTTCGGTCCCATCCAAAGCAAACAGCAGAGCTCTCCACACATTCCACGGAGCGCTGAGAAAAGCAGACAAAGGCAGGGCAGGATCCAGAGGAAAGTGGAATCAGCGGAAAGGAAGGATGGTGGAAGCCTCTCCCACAGCTCCTGGACACGGCGGGAGCATCTGCAGGAAGCTTTGGGGGAAGCGAGAGCTCGCGGGAGGAAGCGCTGCTTGCGTCTGGCGCGCGCGGAAAGGAGAGCTCTGCCCAGGCTGGGGGAGAAGGATAAACACGGAGACATTCCAGCAAATGTTTCCTGCCCTCAACCCACTGCGCTTCACGGGGAAAACAGAGCAGGTTATGCTGACTAACCAGGCCTCAAAACCAGAAAATAGCCCCAAAATCAGCGCTCAAAGCTGCTCGTTCCCGGGAGTGTGGCAGGAGGAATGACAAGCTGCAGCAAGAGACAGCTCTGCATCAGGGCCCTCCCCAAAACTGTTTACAGCTCCTGAAGGAACACTCTCACACCCTGAGGAACATGACTATCGTATTACTTTTTAAAAAAAGAAAAAAAAAAAAGAAGTGCGTGATTCAAAATTCCAGGGAATGGAAAGAGAGCTCATTTTCACAGAAGGAACAGGACACACCTCCCCAAGCTGCACCAGCTTTTCCTAACATGCCTGTGTTGGTTTAAACTCTTCAGGGTTGGTGTTGTTTGGTTATTTTTTTTAGTGTTTCTCGCTCTGACAGCATCGTTTGGTATTCCAGAGGTTCGTTAAGGAGCTGGAGCACAGCCAGGAACACCTGGCAGCTCTACTCCAGTGGAATGATAAAGCTGATGGCTCTGGAAGAGTCACTGAATCCAAAATCCCCCAGCAGGTTAAGCAGCAACAATTTTCTGAACAGGTTAAAATCAGAAAGTGTCAGATTGTTTTAAACATTTTATAAAAAAAAAAAAAAAAGGCAGGAAAGGCAAAAAAGGCAACCCATGGCTGGAACCAAGACATGCACACCTGGAAATAGGAAATGCAGCAGGATTCAGCCCAGGTCCAGGGGTCTGAAGATGCTGATAGGATCCAAAAAAACAACTTGTGACAACTTATTACCTTCTAGATTCTAAGGTGTGAATGCAAATATCCACAGAGACTGGAACTGGAGTAAGTCATTAGAGGATGGGGAGTGTCACAGCCCCAAGACTGAAGGAGCAAACAGGCTCATCATGGGGAGGGACAACAGCAGATGTTTGGGGACATCCCCAGCCCAACCTTGTTCTGTCACATTAATCCACCCTACAAGCCCAGCAGCGCAAGGCCACGCACTCCCTCTGGCACAGAGAACAGGGAAGTTCACATCCTCGCATTGATTTCAATTCTTTACTAACACATTTTTCCATTTCTGTTAAAGGGAACTGCCAGAGACAAGCCACAAATAACGCAGAGATGAACTGCTTGTCCTAAACGCCACAGCACAGCCTTTCCTCCCTCCAGGAGCTGTGTCCTCACACTGCCACGAGCCCCCAGTGACACCTCCAGGGGCCCCAGGAGCACCCAGTGCCACATTACACCAACTTTAATTCCATTTTCACTCCATTCCAGCCACTACAGCACTACAAGCTGCTAAGTGCAGCACGACCCAGGGCCAACTGCAGAGCCAACCATGCGGATCAGGGAGGGAAAGCCTGGGATGCACAGACAGGAAAAGCAGGAGCTGCCCAGGGGGAGGCTGCAGCTTTGGCTTACCATACGTCTCGGATTTACTCTCCTCAGAACTAGACTTTGTCTTCTTGGAGGAGCTATCTGCACGAGAGCAGGAGAAAAGGAGAGAGAGATATAGAAAATATGGAGACCAAACATGAGAAAAAAAACCAAAAAAACAAAAAAACAAACTTCATGAAAAACACGGACTTGGATTTTTTTGGGTTAAATCGTGCAAAACACAAATAAGATGTGAACAAAACACAGGTGGAACACTTGGAATAAGGGGTGAATAATACATGAAGACACAGGTAACACCACACAGAGTCTGTTACAGCATCCAGGACACAACCAAAGGAGTTCTCTGCAATAACTACAGATTAAAAAACCAGTCCAAAAAAGCAGTCCAAGCACAGAGGCTCTGGCAATGTTTCTCCCCAGAGTAAATAATCAACACAGGCACAGTAGTTCAGCATCCTGAATTCACCCCTAAAAAAGAAAAGGATTTTCTGCAGTGCAGAGTTCACCTCTCAAAGCACAAGCACAGGGCCAGGTAACAGCTCTCAACACTGGAGTGACTTCCTTCAAATTAAGATTAGAGAATTCCTGAAGTTTGTTTCTGGAGAAACTAAATTCCTTCTACAAAATGAGTTCCCAGCGTGAGACCTCCCCCAGCCTGAAATAATTTTACATGACCTATCCCAAAGGACAAAGGAAAAGAAGACGAGCACTGAATTGGGGTTTTTTTCCCCTCACAGGATGTTTTTAATTGGCATTTAAAGCCCATTTTCATTTATTTTGTGCACACTAAAAGGAACCATGCAACCAGTGGCAGAAACCATTACCAGGGTGGTTTATAAATATCAGCTTTGTGCACCAAACACATCCTACAAGTTGTGCCACCCCTCCATTCCCCAAGCCCCAGGGAAAAGCCTGAATGCACAGACAGGAAAAATGCACCTTGCATGGAGCCAGGAGGCTCAGACAGAGCATTTCATCAACAGGGCAGGCATTGGGTTAGTGTTAGAGAGAATGAGAATCCTCTGTGCACCCTCATTTCCCTAATTTAACCTCTGGGAAGGCTGAAAAAAACAAATAGGGGAGCAAATCTTTTAAAATTAGGTGTTTAGCTTAAAATGTGCCACGTTGGGAAGCACAAATTCACTCTGCAAGCGACAGAGAGAGATCGAAATCTACTCAAGAACAAAACAAACCCCCAAAAACAAAAACCCCAACAGGGAAACCCAGCCCTGGCTGAGCCAACCACATCTCCAATTTCAGACTTCGCTGAAGAACTCCTCACAATTAATTACAGCCTTTGCCTCCTGACTTCTTTGAAAGTGGAAGTTGTTATAATTATTTACTGATACACTAATCCAGGTTGATTATTAGTGCTTAAAATCAAGCCCACATTCATTTCGATGCCCACACTGCCTTTGCAGGATAACACAGCTCCAAAACCACATTAAAGCACATTAAAACCCTTTTTATTCTGTTTCCCTTTGCTTTTCTTTGGATTTTTTTCTTGGATTTTAGGACTTTACCTGTGGGATCGAAGTCGTGGGTGCTGCTGCAGCGTTCAACCTTCTGCTTCTTGTCAGCTGGAGACTCTCTGCTCAGAATGCTGCCGTGTCTGGGGAGAGAAAAACACAAAATCCTCACAACCAGAGCCCAGAGCAGCTCAGAAAAAACCTCACCCAGCTCTGCTCGCTCACCAGAAATTCAGATTCAAATGCAGGCATCGAGTTCGCTTGAAAAATTTATTCCCAGGCTGAATTCAAAGGGGAAAATGATCTCCCTTGCAATCTCTGGGAGTGGATCCAAGGTTCTAGAACAGCCTTGGTAACCCTCAGAATTAGTAACAGCAAGTGCCTTCTCTTTATCGCTCAGCATCAGCCCATATTTTATTCCAAAAGTGAAATAAATTTCATGGAAAAAAGCCTCCCGAAATCTTGACTCTGCCTCCTTTCCCAGCAGACTTGGAGCGTCTGTGCATGCCAAAATGAAAGATTTAGATGCCCCCCAAGGGAAGCACCTGGACGTGATGTCCCCGCAGTGTCCCCTTCCCCGGCCATCTCAAATCTCAGGTAAGATGAGCCTCCAGCCATGTAACAGAATGCAAACAGTCACACTATGCCAAGGACACCAGCAAGAAATCCATTTTTGGGCCCTTATCCCCATCTGGATATTGATTTCCTCTCATCTCTAATGGGTACTACAAGCTATGGTTGTGTATATATATGTATATATATATATATATATATACACACACACATATATATATGCACATATATATATTTATTTTTTTTTAACTTCTAAAAGCGTTCCCCCTGTGAAAATGCTGGAGCGTAATTTAAAATGCAGATGAAAAATCAAATTTCAGGAACTCACCTTGAAGGTTTTTTGAGAGGAAACCTGGAAAGAGAAAAGAACAGAAGTTTAATGAACTTTTGGTTTTCAGTGTTAGGTTTGATATCAACAGTAAATACAGTTATTTTACATTTCTGTGATACCTCCCCAAGAAAACAATCTCTATTTTCATGGAATTCCAGGAATTTGCCATCTTTCAGACAAGTGCAACAAAGCTGAAATTGCATTACCTATTTCAAGTATTATTATACATACAAATAACACAAGCAACAAATCCAAAGCTGAACGGGGAAAAAAAAAGTATTTTTGTATTTTTAACTCAGGAAAAGCGGTGGCATTTATGGATCCAGGATTTTTTTTCCCTTGAATTTGTTCTAAATGAAGACTCTACATATGATTTATAGCTGGTAATTCCCCCCAGATATATATACATGATAATTATTAATAGATATATTAATAGGCAATAGATATCTTAATAGATAATAGATATATTAACAGATAATAGATATTAAAATATAATTATTACTGCATTTTTTCCTATTTATATACATTTTCCTGGGGTGAGGGTTTAGAGGGAAGAAATTCAAGCCTGCACAATTCTAACACCACAGAAGTTACCTGGGCAATAAATTACCTTTTTTTTTTTTTTCAAATTTTATTTTATGTTTTCAGTTTAAACAGACCAATGGTCCCATGGTAAATCTGGATTAGAAAAGGACAGCGGGAGGGCAGGACAGTGACACAGGGCAGCTCCAGGGTCACACTCAGCTGAAGGAGGATGGAGCCAGGCAGGGTTTGGTCTCTGCTCCCAGCAATGAGTGGAGGATGGAAGGGAACGGCCTCAGGCTGGGCCAGGGTGGACAGGAGGAGGAATTCTCTCATGGAAAGGTTGTTAAACATCAGAAGAGGCTGCCCAGGAAGGACAGGAGGACTTTCCTCGTGGAAAGGCTGTTAAACATCAGAAGGGGCTGCCCAGGAAGGACAGGAGGACTTTCCTCGTGGAAAGGCTGTTAAACACTGGCAGAGGCTGCCCAGGGTGGACAGGAGAAAATTCTTCATGGGAAGGCTGTTAAACATCAGAAGGGGCTGCCCAGGAAGGGTCAGGTTGGACAGGAGGAATTTCCTCATGGGAAGGTTGTTAAACATCAGAAGGGGCTGCCCAGGAAGGGTCAGGTTGGACAGGAGGAATTTCCTCATGGGAAGGTTGTTAAACATCAGAAGGGGCTGCCCAGGAAGGACAGGAGGACTTTCCTCGTGGAAAGGTTGTTAAACACTGGCAGGGGCTGCCCAGGGTGGACAGGAGGAATTTCCTCATGGAAAGGCTGTTAAACTGGCAGGGGCTGCCCAGGGAGGCTCAGGGTGGACAGGAGGAGGAATTTCCTCATGGGAAGGTTGTTAAACACTGAAGGGGCTGCCCAGGAAGGGTCAGGTTGGACAGGAGGAATTTCCTCATGGGAAGGTTGTTAAACACTGAAGGGGGCTGCCCAGGGAGGCTCAGGGTGGACAGGAGGAGGAATTTCCACATGGGAAGGCTGGTAAACTCTAGAAGGGGCAGCCCAGGGAGGTTCAGGGTGGACAGGAGGACTTTCCTCATGGAAAAGCTGTTAAACTGGCAGGGGCTGCCCAGGGAGAGTCAGGGTGGACAGCAGGAGGAATTTCCTCATGGAAAGGTTGTTAAACATCAGAAGAGGCTGCCCAGGGTGGACAGGGGGACTTTCCTCGTGGAAAGGTTGTTAAACACTGGCAGAGGCTGCCCAGGGTGGACAGGAGGAATTTCTTCATGGGAAGGCTGTTAAACATCAGAAGGGGCTGCCCAGGAAGGGTCAGGTTGGACAGGAGGAATTTCCTCATGGGAAGGTTGTTAAACACTGCAGGGGCTGCCCAGGGAGGCTCAGGGTGGACAGGAGGAGGAATTTCCACATGGGAAGGCTGTTAAACTCTAGAAGGGGCAGCCCAGGGAGGTTCAGGGTGGACAGCAGGAGGAATTTCCTCATGGGAAGGTTGTCAAATACCAGAAGAGGCTGCCCAGGGAGAGTCAGGTTGGACAGGAGGAATTTCCTCATGGAAAGGTTGTTAAACACTGGAAAAGGCTGCCCAGGCTGGACAGGAGGAATTCCCCCATAGGAAAAGCTGTTAAACTCTGTTAGGGACTGCCCAGGGAGGCTCAGGGTGGACAGGAGGAGGAATTTCCTCATGGGAAGGTTGTTAAACATCAGAAGAGGCTGCCCAGGAAGGACAGGAGGACTTTCCTCATGGAAAGGCTGTTAAACACTGGAAGAGGCTGCCCAGGGTGCACAGGAGGAATTTCCCCATGGAAAGGCTGTTAAACTCTGGCAGGGGCTGCCCAGGGAGGTTTGGAGTGCCCATCCCTGGAGGTGCCCAAGGAACACCTGAATGAGGCATTTCTGTCATTCTGAGCTGAGCGATTCCCTGTCCAAGAGCTCAGTGCCACACACAGAACCAAACCATTCTCCCCGAGTTCTCCAGACCGTTCCAACCAAGATTCCTTGACTGGCACCCCAAGACTGTCCCAAACACTCCCCTTGTCACCTGCTCCCCTCTCTTTCCTCGCCAGCCCCACCTGGAGTGGCCCAGGCAGGCAAAGCCCAGTCCTAAAGCTCCAAAACCCCTCCCCATTCCCTGAAAACCAGACCTGGCTGCACAGCCCCAGCCCAATCCCTCTCCTGGAGCAAGAGCTGTGCCATGGAGTGTGGATCCACCCAAAACTGGCCAGCTCCCACATGCCAATGCCCTGTGCAAACATGCACTAATATGGAACTCTGAAACGAGCATCTGATGACACATTAGGCACGGGAAATTAAAATGTTGTCTGCCTGTTCCTGAAAATAATTATACACAGCAAGACACTTGCCATCTTTCAGATAACAGCGTCGAATTGAGCTGAACTACAGCAGCAGCTTCCAAATTAAGGGGGTAGATAGGGCCTGGGATTGCATAAACAGCAAAAAGTTAATTGAAGGCAAGAAGTGGTAGTCCTTTCTTCCTCCCCCCCAAAGCTCCGTTTTAATCTGAGAAGTCTGGGAAATCCACTCTGATTCAAAGAAGAAACATCCTCTCCTCGTTCTGCTCTGCCTGCAAAGCCACAGCTCTTCAGCATCCCATCCTCCCATTTCCACATCTCAGCCTTGGTGCAGGACAGACAGCTCGAGCCCCACAGCAGAGCAAACCAAAGCCATCTCAGGCCAACCTAACCCTGCCTGAGCAACAGATGCAGCAGCAATCAAGTGTTTCATTGGAAAGCAGAAAAGAGAAAGGAAAAAAAGGAAAGGAAAGGAAAAAAAGGAAAGGAAAAAAAGGAAAGGAAAAAAAGGAAAGGAAAAAAAGGAAAGGAAAAAAGGAAAGGAAAAAAAGGAAAGGAAAAAAAGGAAAGGAAAAAAAAGGAAAGGAAAAAAAGGAAAGGAAAAAAAGGAAAGGAAAAAAGGGAAAGGAAGGGAAGGGAAGGGAAGGGAAGGGAAGGGAAGGGAAGGGAAGGGAAGGGAAGGGAAGGGAAGGAAAGGAAAGGAAAGGAAAGGAAAGGAAAGGAAAGGAAAGGAAAGGAAAGGAAAGGAAAGGAAAGGAAAGGAAAGGGAAAGGGAAAGGAAAGGAAAAGGAAAGGAAAGAAACCAGGAAAAGATACTTAGGATTAATTACAGAATTGCACCCCTTTTTTTTAATCTAATGCATTTGAACTTTTGAGCTGTATAAAAAACCCCAAAAGCACTGACAAGTCTTTTAATGAAACATTTCAGTGACAGCTTTATCCTATGGAGGCTCTCATCAGCCCCAGAACTGCAGGCTCTGCTCCTGCAGCCATGGGCAGAGTTTGTGGACAGCACAAAGTGATTTCCCTGCGGTACCTCTGGGGCTGGTTCAGAGCTCTTTGCTATCTGTGAAACACAAATGTCCTCTTTTCGAGATCCAGAAGTTACGGAAAATCTTTCTGCTTATTATACCTTGGCTGGTGATGAATTATTTAGGAAGGAACCTTAAAGTTTTTGTAAACAAAGCAGCACTGAAATCGCTGGAATTTTTTCTGTGCTTTGACGTTATCGGTGAACCTAGAGTTCCTGTGGGGTGGGAGCCAAAATCTCCTTGTTCCTGATCCCTAACTGTGCTCACAGCCCAATGGTAGAAGGGCTCAGGATTCAGGGATATTCCTGGAGAATATTCCTCCCTGCAAGAGACCCCAGCCCAGGGCTTCCCCTAAAAAATCTGGAATCATTCTGAGGCATGGAGTTATGAAATCACAGAAATTCGAGGTGGGAGGCAGCCGAGCTGAGGCTACAACAGTGATTTAAACTTCACTCAGCACCACATTGCTCCTCTTTCCCCATTTCCCTGCCCGAGCACTACCTGGAACACATTCCTCACTTCCCAAACTCTGTCACTACAGCAGGAAGAGAAGCAGGAGCGGATAAAATCCAATCAAAGCTCATCTGAATTTCAGTGCAACCGATTTTCACTTAGAAATATTAAATTTGAAAGCAGCCCTGAAAATCCCCTCACAGCACCCAGCACAACAGAATTCAAATTAAAATATATTTCACCTCCTACTGTAAACAGAGGGTGTGGTGAACAGCTGGAGCCTTAATTCCAAACGGAGCTGGCAAGTTTAGGCTCCACGATAAAAACCCTGTAGACATTTTGTCTGATAACTGATGAACATCAGCACATTTTCAAACAAGTTGTTCCACTCTCCCAAATACCAGCCCCAATTAAAAGCCAAGTCAGATTTTGCTTCTAAAACGCCGGGTTTGAATAATTTAAGTCATTTAAATGCATCAAATTACTAAAAGTGTGTCTTCCTAGTCATGCTCCATTAGGAAAATCTATTTAAGTGAGGAAAATACACCTACAAGTAGTAACGCCGTGGATTAAACATTGTATTTCAGGTTAGCTCCCACATATACACCACCAGCGCCTAATAATCACCTTGAAGCAAAGCAGAAAAAGATAATTTTAAGACTTAATGTGTCAAAAAACACCAGAGCAGGAAGGATTCCCAGCTTCCAGCAGTACAAAGCATTCCATTCTAGCCCGGGAGGTTGAAAATATAGCTGACCATAAATAGCACAGCTTCCAGATAACCATGTTGGGGTTTTTTTTTTCCCTCCCCTCCTAAAATATTACCAGAATTCAACTATCTGCTATCTCAAAAGCTGATCAAAGAGAAAAATATTTAGATTCAAACAAGGGCCTCAACCTTGGAAATACTTATTAATGTGCCTAACTTTAGTTCCAGGGCTGCTCACACGCCTGAAACGAAGCTTGTGTGTGTTTGCACCATGCAAGGAGAAATTAAATTACTCCAACTTGTGCCCAGATGAGTAAGAAATATTGTGAAACCCATGCAGGAGAGAACAGCCAAAAACTGCTTGCTTGACAGAACTAATCTTTAATTAGGAGATGAACAGTTGCAATAGAAGCTGCTTCAGTGCTTTATTAGTTTCATTTAAATAAGATGTTGCTTGTTGCAGAAAAACCCTCAGAATGGATTCTGAGTTTGAAAGAAAAGCAGCAAACACAGCTGATCATGCCAAATTCAGGAGGGGAGAAACATCCCAGGGTTGATCATTTGTCTTTTTTACATTTAGAAAGGAAAACCAGAGGTTAACTCAAAGTTAACCTCTGGTTTTCCTTTCTAAACGTGTAAAACCGTTAGAGTAATGGTTTTACACATTTAATGTAATGTGCAAAATTACACATAAAATAAGAATAAAATAATTTTTTATTTTTAAAAAATTAAATAAATTTTTTAAAAATAAAACCCCCCCCTGAACTATGGCTATTTAAAATCTCATCCTAGTACAGGAGGTTTCCACCAAGCCATGAATCAATGAGAAGCCTTTGGCCAGCACCAGGTCCATGGATTTTGGGGAAAAAGTGACTTTAAACCACAGTTACACTTAGAATTGCAGACTGGTTTGGGTTGGAAGGACCTTAGCGCTCGTCCTGCCATGGGCAGGGACACCTTCCACTGTCCCAAACGCCATCCAGCCCAGCCTTGGCCACTCCCAGGGATGGCTGCTCAAGATTTTGGGGAGTCTGAGCTGGATTGTTCTTTCCTCTTATTCATCCATCCCCAAACAGATCCTGGAAAAAACAAACTCTGCTCCTGGGTGGCAGGGAAAAATCACTGAACAATTCCATGACTATTCCTAGAGCATCCAGCTCCTTTAAAACCTATTAAACTTCATTTTCAACACCTTGACTGGAGCTGGATGCTCTAGGAATAGTCATGGAATTGTTCAGTGATTTTTACCTGAAAATAGTGACAGTACTCAGAGAAATGCTGCATTTTCTGTCTAAATCTAATCGGTTTTAAGTGCCCTGAAAGCACAGTAAGCATCGTCATAAATGTTACTGTGCAGATAACTCCCAGAATTTCAACCTGGAAGAGAGAGAATGAGAGAAAAACAAGGAATGGGATCTGTTTTCCAGGGCTGTGGAGGCACAGATCCACCAGAGCAGGTTTTTAAAAGGTATCAGGGGAGAGTGCTGGCATGAAGCAGCACCAGCACGAGCTTTCCATGCAGCTAAGGCAGCTCTGTGTCCCAAGGAAAAGGGCACAGGGCAGATGAGATAACAACTGCCAGGAGGATCCAGGGAAAAGCCACACCAGCCAGGCTGGGCCAGCCCTGACCCAGCACATCCCTTCAGCATTAACCTGCTCAGAGCAGCTTTCTGCTGCCTCATCTCTTCCATCAAGTACAGAAACTCAGGAAACCACTGAGGATTTTTCCTAAAATAAAAAAAAAAAAAAAAGCAAAACCACTGGATGGTGATGGCAGCAGATTGGACACACGGAGCAGGGCACCAGCGATGCACACGAGGAGGGTCCCTGGGAGCTCAGAGCTCACGGACAGATCGGAGGGACCTGCAGGAGGCAGAGGAGGGAGGCACAGAGTATTTTTGTGGTATTTTTGTGGCAGTCCCGGGCAGAGCACAGCTGACGCAGTGACTCAGGAGGAACTGCTCCTGGCGTTAACCTCACACTGCTGACAGCTCCAGGAACAGGGCAAGGAACGCAGGAATTTAGTGACAGGAGACCCCACAGAGCCAATATCTTCTGTGAACTCCCCCTAACCATCCCCAGCAGCCTCAGTGCTGCATTTGCCTTAATAAAGCATCAGCACATGCCTCCCACTCAATATTATATCATTTTCAGGCCACTAATGTCCCTATCCATAACCAGAACACAGCGTTGCATTTTCCTTTCAGGAGGGAAAATGCAGAGTAGCCAATAGAGCCCATCAGCATATTTCCTGATGGATCAGGATATGGATCAATGCAAGGGACTGGTGCCATGGCAACCAACGTGCTGAGCGAAACACTTAAACTGGGTTAAGATGAAGTTGATAAAAATCAAAGTCTGGAAGGCTGGCAAGTTCCATCTGTAAGATGGGGAGGGCCAGGATTCCAAGAGGAAGGTGTTCCTACAGGGAAAGAGAATTCCAGTGCTGCCTTTCCTTCACAGGATGTTTCCTCTTTGAGCTTTAAAAAATAAATTATTATAAATCATTAATTTACACATTTAGAAAGGAAAACCAGAGGTTAACTCAAAGTTCCCCCAATAAAAACCCTGAACTACGGCTATTTTAAATCTCATCCTAATACAGGAGGTTTCCACCAAGCCATAAATCAATGAGAAGCTATAAAAAAAAAATTATCTATAGTTATAGATAGATTATTATTAGTTATTTATATTAGTTATAGATTTCTCTGTTATTCTTGTGGTTGGCTCTGGGTGAGGGCTTCACCAAGAGGGGTGAAGAGAAGGTGGCAGCATGAGAAGGGAGAAAGACAAGAGGGGGGAAAAAAGAACAGCTTAAAATTATGAAAGAAAAACAGAATGCAAAGATAAATCTTCTCCATAAAACAAACAGCAAGAATTTGGAGATTTGCCTCCACACATGGAATTTCCTGATGATCCAGGAATGTATCATCATAGCATGTCCTGTAAAAATGACAAGCAGGGCACTCTGAGTATCCTTCAGCCAGCTGTAGCTCTTCCCTCAGAATCCTTCCCTGAGATGGGAAGGGTTTCAATCTCTCCATGAACAGCAACACTCGGAAAAAGGAGAAGAAAAGCATCTCCAGAGAAGTTTCATCCACAGTTCAGTCATTCAGCCCCAGCCCAAGCAAGTGCCTCAGCTATTTTCCATGACACAAGCACTTGGATTTTTCCAAGAGCTGATGTCAGGGCTTTTCATGGAGAAAGAACTGCATTTACTGGGCAGGCAAGGAAGGAGGGCTTCCCCAGCAGCTATTCTCAATGTGGCCTTTGTGCTGCTCTGCTGCTCAGGCCAGGACCCTGCAAGAACTTTTCGTCCTCGCAGAAACTCTCGAAAGGGGAGGGGACAGAGACATTTTCAGCAGCCAGGGCTGTTCTTCCACTCCTGACTGACTTCCAAGGCTCACAAGCAGCAGCTTTCCCTCTCCAGGCCCTGAGGTTGTCACACAAGGCTATTTATTGCCGAATATCCATTTATTGTTGAATATTCCACAACAGGGTGGAAACAGCCGAACAAAAAAATGGGGAGGGGGCACGGGAGGGAAAATAAATAAACCAGGTTGCTCATGTTTCCTTAATGCTGCCTTTAGATTCAGCCTAAAAAGCAAGATTTGAGTAATAGGGATGAGGTTTGGCCACTGAATGTAGCTCAGAGCAAGCACAAACCCTGCTCAGAAATTGGTGGGGAACAGAGGTTGCCAAATCCCAGGCGATTTCCTACTGGTTTCCCAACGTGACTGGTTACCAACTACTGAATCTCTGTTTTCACCTCTGGGAAAGAAAAATTGACAGCTTGGAAATGGAAAAAATTAAACACCAGAAGCGCTGAAAAAGGCCGAGTGTTTTTCTAAAAGACTTGCAGAAAATGTTATCATGACAAAAAATTTAAGCAAAATTAGTGCACGGCAGAAAAGAAACTTTGATGATTTGCTCCTCTGGAAGCTTTTTCTGCATGACCCATTTAACACGAGTGGCCAGGTACAGGAGAAAGGTCAAGCTTGTGATTTCAGAAGTTATGACCCAGTTTTCTCACTCATTTATTTATTTTGAAGTAGGCCATAGACAAATATTCCCAGGCCTAGAGAGCTCAAGCTTCCCTGAAGCAAGGAAAAGCAGCTGAAATATGCAGTCTGGCCATACTAGAGGAGCCCCAAAATATCCCATTTTCTCCACATTTTCACATCATCTTTGCAGCCTGAGCTTCAGCTGTTTGGAAGACAGAAAGGAAGAGGGGTAGAACACATTTGTTGTGATTCATTCCTCCAGCTTTCACTCCTGAAAAATCCTTTTAAACCCCTTAGCCCAGAGAATGAAAGAATCAAATCGAGCACCGGCGTTTCTTGCGCAGACAGGGCGTGGAGTCCAAATTAACCTGCCCTCCCTAAACTGCAGCTAATTACGGGGAAATGAAATGTTTGCTTTGCTTGCCAATAATTGCAATGCAGAGCTGGCTCGGTGGCAGCAGCACCGCTCCTCCTACACGGCGTCTGCAACAGCTTTCCAGCGAAATGCCCCAAAAAAAAAAAAAATCAAAGCAACAGGACAGTTTTATTTTCCTAAACAGAGCAGAGAGTCCCAAAGCCGTGAGTGCCACGGGGATTTGCTTTCACCTGACACACACACACACACACACACCCAGGGCTGGGGATCACTCAGCGTGTGCAGCACTTTTTGCATTTCATTAGGCACCAAGCCTAGTTCCTTATTAATGCCATACCCAGCTTGTGGTTGTTATGAACCAGCAGCGAGCCTGGTGTGGAAACAGTCCTTAAAAACAGCAAAAGATAGCAATTAGAAAGGGAGGAGAGGAAAAAAAAAACCAACAATCCCAACACCCAGCGCACGTAATACAACTGGAAATGTAGCTTTCAAAATAGCGTAACGCTGCCTCCAATTAGGCAGCTTTAAGTTCTGCAAATATATGTACAAGGTTCAGAGGCACAGCGCAGCATTTGGCCCAGAGTTCACATTTCTGGGGAGTGAGTAGAGCTGCCTGGCACAGGAACACCACACCTCCACGGCTTGGGGACTACTGAGTGTGCACTACAGAACCTGATTTAAGACATTTATGATTCCCCCAACCTCTCAGAAGATATTTTGAACAACTGACAAGGCCAAGGTGCTGTTGTGCTGCTCAGCATTATGAGCTTTGCCTGGTTTAATGTGTCACCAGCCACCGAGGTGAGCAGGAAAGGCTGGGACAATTGGGATTGTTCAGCCTGGACAAGAGAGGCTTTGGGGTGACCTAATTGTGGCCTGCCAGGACCTGGAGGAGCTGCAGGAAAGACAGAGAGAGACTTTTACAAGGGCCTGGAGGGACAGGACAAGGGGGAATGGCTTCAAACTGCCAGAGAGTGAGGTTAGATGGGATATCAGGAAGAAATTCCTCCCTGGGAGGGTGGGGAGGCTTCCAGAGAAGCTGTGGCTGCCCCTGGACCCCTGGAAGTGTCCAAGGTCAGGCTGGACAGGGTTTGGAGCAGCCTGGGATAGCGAAAGGTGTCCCTGCCATGGCAGGGGTGGGACAGGATGAGCTTTAAGGTCCCTTCCACCCCAAACCATCCTGGGATTTACCCTGCCACAGATGTGACTCCAACCTGACCACATCAGCAGAAGCACAAGAGCTCAGCAGTGCCTTCCCCCTTGGATTCACACATTCCAAAGGTATTATCAGTTTGTCTGACCCGCCGTACAACACAAAGTTTCATTAAGTTACTCCTATGACAAAGCAGGCCAGCAGGCACCTTGTCTTAATTTAAATTTCCCTTCAGCCCTCGTTCGGTTCTTTTAAAGGTTGATGTGCGTTTACTGCTGTGGAAAAGTAAGCCAAGACTTGCCTGCTCATCAGAACCAGCAGTTTATGAGTTCAAAGCTAAGCAGACACTCAACCCAAAAGCATTTCCAGCCCTGCCTTCCCCTCTCCCATGGAGTGATGAACCTTTGGCCAAATTACACCCATTCTGCATGGGATGTGCAGACAACATCCACCCCTCTGACCTCTGCAAAGCTTCTAAATATTTCCCAGCTGCCATAAACTAATTTACAGCTAATATGTCTTAAACCACCCAAAGGCAAAGTGCTCCCAGTGGCTTAATTTACACCGAGGGAAAAATTGGATCCGCACTTTTACAAAGGAAAGCTGCAGCACGGAGAGAATCAAGAAATCATTACCACAGTGTTGTTTAACCTGTACAGTGTATTTTTAGCTCTTGCTCCTTCACAGCTAATTCTGGTGAAGTTTTACTCGTGTAGATGCAAACACCAAGGGCAACCAAACTATTCGAGCCTAAATTCAAAGTATGCAACTAAATGAGCGTTTCACCTTGCTGGCTTCCACACCTCCCAGGAGGGTTTCTGTCCCAGCATTCCCTCAGATTTTAAAAGCAAGATTTCAGAAGCATCCAGGGAAAGTTTCTCCACCATACATTGCAGTTTGCCAGGATTTTAAAAAAAAATAGAAAATGTGCTGTAAGCTGAGCTATAAAGAGATCAGCAGTGCTACATATTGAGGTTGAAGCTATCTCAGTTGTTTAAATGGCCTAAGAAAAATCAAGAGAAAAGATGCACATAGCACACATTGCATGAGGAGGGAAAAAATGTACACAGGCATTCGTGGCATGCTTTGCTCCTTCCCATTTCATCTTCCCTCCACCTCAACTGCAGCAGAAATCCAGAAAGAGAGACTGGAAAGGACCGGAGCAGAACATGGGATTAGGATTTCCCAGCAACACCAAGCCCTGTTTATTCTACTGTAAAATGGAAGATAAAAAGGCAGGAGTGAAGCTCCTTGTAAAATGGCTCAAGATCCTGAGAACAGCCTGTGAGTCAAACACAGAGCTATTTATAGGCCTCTGGATGTGTTTGTATCAGTATTTGCCTCTTGGGTCTCGTAAAATAAATAAAAATACAAGCAAAGGAAGAAAAAAAAAAAAAAAAAAAGAGGAAAAAAACCTTACAACAAAAAATCCCAAACAAATATTTACCCAGGAAAGCTCCCAGCTGCTAAGAGGTGACTGCAGCAAATTCCCCAAGATATGTGCAAGGGGTATGGAGATAACCAAGGCATCAGAAATAGCAATGCCAGATTGGAGTTGTTCCCCCCCTGGGTTCAGTGACACCAGATCTTGGTGCCTCCCCCTCAGCCAGGCAGGATGCTGAGAACTGCCACTATTTGTATTTATGTTCAAGAAAAACAAATCCCCCCCAGCACCTCACAGCCTTTCCACATCAAAACCTCATCTATTAGTACAAAACACTGCATTTTCCCTCAGTGCTGATGGCTGTCACTGTATCAACACTGCCTCAGATCTGTCCACACCATCATTGTGACTGATACCATTTGTTTCAATTTTAGAACACTTCACAATCAAATAAAATTTTAAAACGTACACGGTATCAGCGCAAACTGCGTTCAGAAAAGAACAAACCCACCCAAAACACTCAGAGACGGTTGCTTGAGCACCAACAGCTAATTTAACATCAACATGCATAAAATATCAGCTTATCAAAAATCACATTCCCCATGGCTGGTGAGATGGTTCTGCTAACACCCTGGTATGGAATTACTGGGAAATGGAAAGAAGGGAGTGCTGCCAGCACCTACATCTAAAGCATCTTTCCAAGCTGTCAAAACCTTTGTTCTTGAGCGGAGCCACCAAGACACAGATTTTCACAGCAAACACATGAAACTGGCCATTTTCACAGTGCAAATACAAAGGAGTAACTCAGGTTCACACAGCAGCTATTAAAAGAGGAAAGCAAAAAAAAAAAGAGACAAACCTCCCCTCCCACCCTTTTTTCCAGCAGATATTAAAAGGAAAAATCCTTTCTCTCTGCATTCAAGGAAGGTATTTTCCCCTCTTGCAGGGAATAGGAACAAAGGCTCCGGTATTACCTGTTCCACACGCCAAAGTCAGCTGAGCAGGGAGATCCCAAAGGCCCATTCCCAGGGGGAGTGCTCTGATCCCAAATCCTCCCCAGGGAGCTCCAGCTGCCTCTCTTCGGAAGCTTCCCGGTGTTTTCACGCTCCTCGGATATCCTTGGGAGGCATCTGCCTGATTGTTCCACTGACCACTGGAGGGAGGGAAGAAACTCCACCTCTTCTCTCCCACCTCCTCCCAAGCAGCATCAGCTGGGGCTGCTCATGGACACGGCGAGAGCAGCATCCATGGCCAGCCCACGGCAACAGGGACACAGGAGAGAGAGCTGGGATTTTAAGGATTTTAAAATTCAGCATTTCCAGCTGTCCCGGGGGACAGAAAAACCTGTATCTATATTTATATATTAACGTATACGCGGTAGATGGAGATGGATTTTCTGCGTGCGTCTATACGCGTGCATTGAGGTGCATATAAATATATAAAAATCTATATATTTGTGTGCACTCCTGCCATTAAATCACAGCCCTGATCCAAGGAGCCGCATCACGAGGCACAGGAACAAAGGCTTGGCAGAGGGCACCGAGCTTTTCCCCTCAATCCACTTCCAGCCTTTCCCAGGGTCACGCTGTGCCACGCTGGGCACCTCTTGGGCTTCCCTGGCATTTTGCAGGGAGCAAAAGCACCACCCAAACCCCGGGAAAACACAGCCTGGGGATTGTTTTGGGATTGTTTCGGCAGGGATGGGTGAGAACTAAGCGCTGCCCCTCTGCCATCCCAACCCAGAGGTCACAACAGTGAGGTTTTGGAGCCTCCCGGAGTGGTCAAGCCCTGGGGAAGGATTGCAGGGTGAAGGGGCTGTTTTCTTTTTCTGCCCCAATAACCTAATGAAGTTTGGGAGCAGTGCTGGCGGGATAGAAATTTCTTCACGCTACACTGTCTGTTTGTGTTTGATTAATGTAAATCTTCCCGGGGCTCCGAGCACGCCCCGGGCTCAGGCTCTCCATTAACAAGCAGCCAAACTGCCACGTACAGACAGAGCAGAGACACAAACCAAGATCTCTATTTTGGGCCTTGCCATGAAACCCAGAGAGCTCCACCAAACTCATTTCTGGTGATTTGATTTGAATTACCCCACTCCTCATCAAATCCCACTTTTTTTTTTGTTTCCCCCTCCAAAATCACGAGGCCTATTAAAAAGATGAAACTGCAGCAAACCACTTAATACATTAATAGCAGTTATTTTCTTTTTTGCATTTCCTCCGTTCTCATGATTGAATTTTTCAGCCTGGCCAGTCCAAGGCACGCTGGTACCAAAGATCATCTCCAAGCCACAACTGCAGCAAGGCTGCAATTACCCAGAGGAGAGGAAGCCAAAGAAATCAACTCCTACCCCTCCATCTCCCTGCTCCATGCAGTAATTTCCCAGCCAGAGCTTGTATTTTCCATGCTTCTCCCTTTTCCAGTGGTGTGCATTATCATTTTCTAAATAGCAGAGAGCTCCGTCTCATTGGTTCCTATTTTGAAACCTTTGCCCAGCTCCTCATTTTCTAGGAATTTCACGAATCAGAAAATGTCAGCTCTCCAGAAGAAAATGGTAACCAGAGGGAAGGAAAAGCCAGGCCAGGGCCAGGATCAGCTCGGATCCTCACAGGAGCACCCCTTCCTCTCACAACCCTTGGGAAGAACGAGGGGAAAATGATCAATATTGGATTTTTGAAGCCAAAATGGAATGGTGGAGTTGAGAGGGGCTGCAGATCCCAGAGCAGGGCTCCATCTCCGGTTTATTCATGCCTGAGTGAGAATCACATGCACCGCACAGCCTCTGCTGAGGGTGTCAAAACAGAGATATTTTTAAACCTGGGTCACATTTTAAAATCAAGTATTTCCAAACTTTTCTCCCTAATGCTCCTCATCATCATGTGAAACACAGATGGAACAATCTGAGAGACCAATAAACCTTGATTTACTAAACTGTATTTCATTTAAAACACTGTTATTTCCTATTTCCTTCATTGTACAGAGCAAATTCACATTTCCCAGTTCTCTGCCTCGGTTTACCCTTACCACCAATTCAGGGTTTGCAGGTTGCTTTACAATCAGAAGAAAATTAGGTATAAAATTACAGAGCATTATATATTATTTTATATATTTGTGTATTTTATACATTTATGCCTTTTATATATTTATGACTTTTCTATATATATTTTATATATTTATTTGTGTATTTTATATATTTATGTCTTTTCTATACTTATTTATGTCTTTTCTATATTTATATATACTAAATATCCTTGCAGAAACCCCTCAGATTCATCCATTTTAAATTTTCATGCAGAATATTGAACTTGAGGTCATTAAGGTCAGCGAGGAGGAGCCAGGAATACAACAGGAATATGCTCCAAGGCTTTGAACTCAGAAGGGACATTTTCAATTCCTTTAAACATAAAAATTCTGTTACTGGCATCAGCACTTGGGAAAATAAATGCATTTGTACCATAAAACAAGCTTAAAATGGTCAGAAATGGATATTGCAGCTTCTCTCCATTATAAAGGAGTCAAACAGACTTTGAAGAATCCAAATGAAATTTCAGTCTATCAGGAAAAACATTTAGTATAAAAAAAAAGGACTTTAGGGCATAGTCATGGAAGACTCAACTGTTGTCTGCAATTTTTTTTTTTGGTTATGGAAATAATTAAGTTTTAAAAAATTACAGAATTATTTTTTATTTCTATTTTATCTAAAGCTTTCGGGGGAAAGCAACACAATACATCCCTTTCAAGTCCAAAGCAACACAGCTGCCAGGAAACAGTGTAAAAACAAGAAAGAGGCAGGAATGGACGCTTCTATCTTGCTTCCTACTCTGATTTCCCAGATTTCCTTCCCTCACAGGACATAATAAGAAAACAATTTAGAGGGGAAAAAAAAAATGACCATAAAAAGCAGAAAGTCTGATGCAATCAGGTTTTTAGGAGAAATTAGAGGTAGCCAAGATATGGCTACGGCTGTAAATGGAATATCTCTGTTTGAAATTCACGGAGATTTCTACAGTCCTGGAGAACAGCAGGAAAGGAGGATAAGGAAAAACTATGGAAAAAAATACATAATTAAAAAAGAAATTTCTCCTAAGAACATAGGAAAGATGGGATAGGAATAAGCAGTGAACAGCTCATTTAGAGAGTTTTCTTTGCCCGTTTAGAATAAAGCGTAATAAAATGAATGAAAATTAAGTGCTTCTAAAATATCAGAGAAGTCACAAGCCTGAATATTCCAGGTTTCACTTCCCAGAATTTTGAAACCTCTGTGCCCCATCCTCCTTCGCAATGAACAGTGCCCAATATTCTGTATCAATTAAGGAATTCTCTCCTCCTCCCCTTGTTCCACCCCAGTTCCCTGCTGGCCAGGCTGGCCTATGGTAAATATTTCTGCAGAATTTCCAGACCTTTACCCCAATGAGGAGCCAGGCCTGGGAAAAGCAGAGCTTCCCAGAGCTGCAGGCAGAGGAAGCCAAGCGCTCCCCGAGGAACAGAGCCCACACCCCTGTGGAAAGGATCCAGGAGGAGCTCAGCATCCCATCCTGCCAGAAAATCCTCAGCCTTCAGCACCCCGAACTGCCACAATTCTGTTTGGGGTTTGGGGAGGCCATGGCACGTCCCTGGAGGTGTCCCAAGGCACCTTGGAGCAAGCTGGGGTAGGGGAAGGGACAAATATGGGACAAAATCATGCTGAAGGTCCCTCCAACCCAAGCCAGCCCGAGATTCCATGATGTGATATTTGCAGCTCAGCTGGAAAGGCCAAACCTCACTTAAGTTTTTGGGAAGTTCGAACAGGCAGGGATGAAGAAATCTATTATTGACAAGGAATTCAGTGTATTTCCCATCAGGATATAGATGGACACTGCATTTTTAGCCAGTGAATCCTTAACTCATCACAGCAATATCCAAAAATTTTACCAACGCACTTTTCAGCCCCAAAAATGATAAATGAGAGGCAAAATGGCTCCCAGTTCCCCCATCAGAGTATTCAAATATTTCATAAAGCTTTCTATTATAAACACTCACCCTCATTCTCTCCCTTCCATTTGGGCTCAGGATGTTCATTTCTCCTATTTTATATCAGGGAACAAAACCCATCCCACACATCCTAAATAAACAGGAACTAGCAAAAGACTGCAGCGGAGGTTTTTTGAGAGAGCGTGCAAATATAAAAGTACAGAAAGAAGATATGTGAGAAATCTGACTTATTTCAGCAAGGACTCCGAGTCCTCTCCATGACCTGCGTCTTTTAGACACATCTGAGAAAAACCTGAGTGTTTTCAGGCACAAAAAATCCTGGGCTGCCCTGTCAGTACATCCCTGCAAAAAGTCCTAAAGATGTCAGAGGCACAGAACTGCATTTTAGTCAAGTGTGGGAAATTTTATATTTTCTCCATCAAAAAAGGGTTTGTGGGTTCTGTCAAAACCTTTCATTGGTCTCAGCAACTCACGAGCAGCAAAGGACTAAGAAATCTTCTCTTTGGCTGCTCTGGGTGCGTTTTATGGAAAGCAGGAGACAAATGATGAAGAACTGAGTTAATATTTCATTTCAGTATCCCAAGTGCTCTGGGTTACATAACAAGCAGTGGAAGTTAAAGACACAGAAGATTCCTCTCAGGAATTTCTGCAAGTCAGAGGAGACAACTTAAGGACAGCTTACAGCAGATAAAGTAATCATTTTCCAAAGCCATTGCTTCGCACAGACAAACCCTTCATTACTTCAGCTCCTTCAATTACTGGAACTTAGCTTGAGAAACAGAAAACTGAGGTACAGAAACAGGAAATTGTTTTTGCAGTAAAAAAAGCTGATCAACAATTGAAGTGGAAATGCTGTCCAGATCAGCCATTCTATCTTAAATCAGTAATTCCTTTTTTTTAAAGGTTAGTGACAGAAGCCTGTGGCACCTTGTGATGTACGGAAAATATCACAGATATTTGGCACACACAGCTAATTTGGGAAGGCAATGCCCGTGCCAGAACTCCTGGAAACTTTCAACTTTCAGAGCATTTTGCTACACAAAAGTTAAGCAAATGTTTTTAGCATGCAGACGAGAATCCCCTAAGAAAAACCCTCAACTTTTCAAGTGCTATCATGGACATGAGTGAAACTTGAGGATGCCAGGGAAAACTCAAATTAAAACTGGCACAGAAGAAATAAAAATTAAAGAATGAAATCAACCGCACAAGTACTACCCACAAAGGAAAAAGCAAGGTTGATTTAGGCAGGAAAGAAATTGATAAAGTGGGTGGGAAAATCAACTTTACTGCTGGAGATACAACTCAATTTATTATTTATTGTGCACCTCGGCGGATGATTCACCAAATCCTCTGAACAAAACCCACCTCCCGGGCTGCAGGCAGCTGAGCAAAAAGCCCAGCTCAGCACAAGTTAGGATTAGACTGGCAACCTACTTTAGAGTCAATCATTACAAGGCTGAACCACAGCTGTCTGCTTTTAATGCACGGCTGCATTAACCCTCTGCAAAGTGCTTGAAAAATCAGCTCTCAAAAAAAAAGCAACCCAAACCCAAAAAACAAAAACAAACCAAAAACAAAAACAAAAAAACACCAAACAAAAAACCCCCCCAAAAAAACAAAACCAAAAAAAACCAAAAAACCCCCCAAACCAACAAAACCAAAAAACAAACCAAAAAACCCCACAAGAAAAAAAAAAAAAAAAAAAAACAAAAAAACAAAAAAACCGAAAAAAAAAGCCCCCACTGAATCATTGAAACTTCTGGCAGAATTGTTAATTCGTGCATTTGGTGCTAATAGATATTATTGGAGTGATCTAAGCCAAAGGAAAAAAAATTAGAGAAAATGATCATTTTCTACTGTGTCACACAACAAGCAGCTGAATGGTTTCTGCAGACAGTAATTAAAATAAGAAAGTTCTGGTACAAATATGGAAACTGATTAAAAGACAGCTGTGAAGTCTGCTAAATCTGTGATAAAAAAAATAAATCTGCAAAAGCAAAACATGAAAGATCCTTTATGAAAGGGAACCCTCTTTCAGTTTCATTGTCTGGGCTGACTTCTGGCATAGGAAAATGGTTCTATGGAGCTGCATTTGAAAGGTCACAGAGTTTCCTTCCTTGATCTTTTACCATGAGCAATTTTAGAAGGCATTAAACATTTCAGAACAGCCTATCTAAACAAATTTTTGCTTATCCTGTCATTGAATTACGTTCAACCAATTCCAGTAAGTCTGACCAAAAAAAAAAAAAAGAGTTGTCCCCCCCCCAAAGCAGCTCCAAAATACAATATTTATGGCAGCCACTAAATGCAAACTTGAGTCCATGCCAAAACGGCATAAATTAGAGAAAAGTAATTATTCTATAGCTGACAATTTGAAAAGAGAGCAATGAGAGCTGGGAAACTCCATTTTCTAAGACAAAAATCTATTTCATTCATAGCAAACTGAACACAGTTGTTCAAACTGTGTCGTAATTCAGAGGGAGATAAAAAACACAAGACCAATTCCATGGATTTAGCACTCAATACCTTGTTATGGTTCACTCCAGAGCTGGGAATTGTCAGCAATAAATACTTTCAGGCCTATAAAACTCTGTGAACTGCTCACTATTCATCGAGAACCAGCGAGGGAGGGGCAGAGCTTCATTTATTCTTTCCAAAGAATTTTGCAGGTCCTTTTTAATTCGCCATAAACTTCATCCCACCCCAGTTTTACAGTACAAAACATAAACTGACTCAAGGACACGATGAATATCAAAATGTTGACCCCACCAGCAAGTCAGGACTGGCTTTATCATTATTCTATCCCACACCTGCAGCCTTACACTCCCAAATTTTACAAGCAGGGAAGAAAAACCCAGGACAAAACACGAGGTAGCAATACCTGTACTCACAGCCCCGGCCTCTGAAAAGGCAGAAATCCATTTTTTAATGCATTAAAAACACACTTTCATTTTCCCACTGCTTCAGTGCAACACAAATTGAGAGTTCCCAGTGTTTCCAGGCATTGTCCACGAGCCAAACACCAGTTTATCTCCCCCAGAATTCACTTTATTTCTGACTCTGCCTTGTTGACAATTCCTCCTCTGCCCTGCAGCCAATGGATAACCAAGAGCCTTTTGCAGGGCTCTCCTCTCCCAGCACTGAGGGCACACACAGGGAGGAAAGGAAGGTTTTTTTCCCTGCCAGGAAGTTGGATTGTTTTAACTCCAACCCTGCATCTGCCTCTTGTTTGAGATTCCAGAGCAGGAACGTTCACACAGCTCATTACACCTCCTCGGCAGGGCCTGGCAGCTGATCCATCTGAATTTCTGAATATTTGCTCACAATATATTTGTGCCGTGCCACGCACGAGGCGCTTCCTGCTTCTCTGGAGGGGCAGCGGGGCTGAAACCACACAAATCTGGAATCTGAAAAACCGTACAAATCGAATGGAATTTCCAGATTCCATTTGATCAGCAAACACACAACGTGAAGCGTTATTATTTCTATTTGAGCAGAGCACGCAGCTTGCCTACAGAAACTTTGATATGCTCTTATCAGCACATCAGAGTCACCCATGCCTGCAAGAAACCACAACTCTGTCCTGGCAAACTTGAAATGCCAAAACAGTCCTTCCTTTCCAATTTCCTCTGCATGGACTGAGCATATCCATCACCCATCAGTTGTCCGTAACACTAACAAAATGTTGTGTTATCACCAGAACCAACAGGTGGAATTAAGGAACTGAGACCATCCGAGCTTCCGTGTGTACGAGAAACTTGTAAATATTAAAATGAAGCAAAATGCCAGCACTGAGTGCTTGAAGGCAAAGGGAAATGCAGTTTTGTCTCAGTTCAGTGAGACAACTCCTCCCGAGGTATTTTCTGCAGCAGGGAAAGCACCAGGATGCCAGAGAAGTGCTTTAATCTAAAGCAAACATCTCCACGTGATGGAAAAGAGAAGGGGGGAGCCCAGGCAGCTCCCAATCCTACAAGACAAAATTCATTTGCTACTGGGCATTTCTCCCTGCACTTTACCAGGGAATTGGCTGCCCCTGGGAATCAGATTGTGGGTGACAGCCCCAGGGTTTGTCCCTGCAAGGGCTGCCCCACAGATCTGTGATGGCTGGGCTGGAGAGAACACAGGACAAATTCCCAAACACCCCCAGAATGCTGCCAGCAGCCTCAGTACACTGAGAGAATATTCCCTAAAATCCCACAGGGAATGAGTTTTCCGTGTTGGAGTCGCAGATATTTGGAGGGTTCCTCATTGCCATACATCTCATCATTGTATTTTACATTTATTGTAATTTACTGCCATGGCAAAGTGATCCAAATACAACTCAGAGGGGAAGATGAAGAGATTTCACATTTAAATTTACAATTTAAATTAAGTCACAGTCCTTGTTTGAAGTGTCCAGAGTCCCTTTGTGCTCCTCCCCATAACCAATTACAAACTACCTTTTTTATTTAACAAAAAGAAAAAAAGAACAACAAACCCCACCTCATTATTTGCATGTTCTTTGTTATTTTTTCTCCCCTTTGAAATGCTCTTTTGGGGCCAGCTTTTTGATCTAAAAGACATTTAATTAAAAAAAAAAAGTAAAAAGAAAGGAAAACCCTAAATCCCTATATACACTCTATGGCAACACTTATTGGGGGAAATATACTCCCACTTCCCAGGGATTGTGCCTGGGTTACCCAGGCCAGAATACAGCCAGATTCCCCACCAAAAAACAGAGAAACCAACTTATTTTAAGTGCAAACTTCAAGTTCCTTAAGACTTTTGCTGATCAAATCCCATCAGCATTCCAAGAATCAATTTAGAGATCTGAAGGAGCCATTTTCTCTGTATATGGAGAGCGACAGATGGAGCAAAATTTTCAGCACATTCTGAGTTGCTGTGATGTTCCTGTCATTGCAGCAAGCAAGGAGGCTCAGCAGAGCTGCAGGGCCAGGATGATTAAAAAATAGCTATTAATTAAAAAGAAGGAAAAAAAAAAAAAAAAGAGGGAGTGGGAAGGGACAGGTTCTCTCCTTCTGGCTGAATTCCAGAGAAAGGATTTAGAGTTTTGCAGGCAGCCCAAAACTCCAGCCTGTTGCAAAGCTGTTTCCTCTCCCCCTCCCAGCTCAGTTTAATTATCTGCTCCTGCCTGACCTGCGAGAGGGCACAGCCTCCTCCAGAGTGCCAAGGGCCAGCCCTGAGCAGCACCAGGGACTGTCCCCTCCCAGCCACACAATCCCATTCACACCGCCAGGAAAGAAGGGTTTTCCTGCCCCAAACCTGGGATTGTGCCTGAACACCAGGGCGAGGTGTCCCAGGCACACGGCGAGGCCGAGGCATGGCGTGAGCAGGTGCAGACACCAAAAATCCCTGCCAGAGTCTCTCTGACGAGTGGGAAAGCTGATAATGAGGCTGCGAAATGGGAAAGGGAGAGCAGGTCAAGGTTTGCTATGCCATCCATACAGCTGAAGTTGCACTGGTTAACATCCAAAATAAACACCACTGCAGCACTTACAGCCAGCACCAACATTCCTACATCTTTCCAGACTGGAAGAAACATGTGCTTGCCTTTTTTTTTTTTTTTTTTCCCTTTTACCCCTAAGTATTTCATTCTCACAATGTGAGCAGGCTGAGAATTTCACATCACTTCAAGGGCAAAACTTGGGGCTTTCAGTTGTACTCCAAGGGGCTGCAGTGCTTGGCAAACATTTACCAATTCCAAGTATTATCAAGCTCTCCCAGTAAATCACCAAATCAATGCTTTAGTGAAGCATCTAAACCTGTGCTCTAGGTATCTATAGATATCTAGATATATACTCCAGATATATCTATGAAATAATGACCTAGAGAGCTTTGCTCATTTAGATCATTATTTCCAAATTATTTAAGATATTTGCTTTTAGTGCTGATGGTCCAGGGCAGAGCAGCACCTGCAGAGGTGTTCCTTTGGGCTCCAGATATCTATACTCCAGACATATCTATTAAATAATGACCTAGAGAGCTTTGCTCATTTAGATCACTATTTCCAAATTATTTAAGATATTTGCTTTTACTGCTGATGGTCCAGGGCAGAGCAGCACCTGCACAGGTGTTCCTTTGGGCTCTAGATATCTATAGATACATAGATATATACTCTAGATATATCTATGAAATAATGACCCAGAGAGCTTGGCTCATTTAGATCATTATTTCCAAATTATTTAAGACATTTGCTTTTAGTGCTGATGGTCCAGGGCAGAGCAGCACCTGCAGAGGTGTTACTTTGGGCTCCAGATATCTATAGATACCTCGATATATACTCCAGATATATCTATGAAATAATGCTCTAGAGAGCTTTGCTCATTGAGATCATTATTTCCAAATTATTTAAGATACTTGCTTTTAGTGCTGATGGTCCAGGGCAGAGCAGCACCTGCAGAGGTGCTCCTTTGGGCACCCTACACACTTGGACACATCCTCCCAACAAAGCCAATCCCACAACAATCGCAGACAGCTCTCCGTGCAGCATCCCCAGAGCGACTGAGGCTCTTGGGTTTGCTCAGATCAGATCTGTGCCCACAGCAACCACTTCCGCTCCCCAAACCGCAGGGCCTGCGCAGGGCAAACCACAACCTATCATTTGGTGCCTCCCGACAGGCTGCAGGAACAAATTGCCAGCTGGAGAGCTGCACTTCAGCACCAGGAGATCTCTCGGCTAAGGGTTTTTATCCTCAGGGTTCCCCCCATCCTTACATTTAGGAAGCTGACATGATATAAATTCGCCCTCCTCTATTGCAGTTCCCCCTGGATATTTGCCAGGGCTGATGCTGCCACCTCAGTCAGGATAGAGGTTGCAGCAGCAGGGAAAATCCCTTTTTGTAAAACCCCAGAACAGCAGTTCACTTTTGGCTGAGGTCACTGCCTCATTTGCGACATCGCATAATTATAATTTTGCAAAAGTGGAAAAAAATACCCTATCGACACAGAGCAGAAAGGCACGTTACTTCCCTGCTTGTAAGCAGCAGCTCTGAAAGGCACTTAACAGAAGAACAGGAATTATTATCATCATCGTCACCCAGCTCAAACAGTGTCACACGGGACCTGCTGCCACTCAAAGCAGCTCCTCAAGAACCGCACGGGCACTTCCAGACACCGAACGTGTGTTCCCTCGGTCCTTCATGGCACACGGAGCTGCAGCCTTGCCCTGGCAGGGCTTTCTGCTGCCAGCAGAGCTCCTGAGGGCTGCCATGTGCCTGCAGAGCACGGGGGCAGGCAGGAAGCCTCTCTCCTATCTGGCAGCTGCCACCCTTTCTCTCCCTCTCACTCATTTCCTATTGATTTCTCCTGTCTTACACTGCAGCTTTTTCCTATTTCCTTTCGCCGCTCGCCCGTTATGGCTTCCCTCCTCTAATTCTCTTCTTTTCCACGTTTTTCCATGGCTTTTGTGGCAGCTTTGATCTCAGTAGAACCCTCCTTTGCATCTGGGCACGGCAGAAAGGCAGAGGAGCCTCTGTGGCAGCGAGCAGCGAGAGGAGACGCCTCGTCTGAAGTGCTGCCAAGGAGCTGCACCAAGAGCCACTATCATAACAGGCTAAAAAAGACTTTCAAGCAGCCATCAGATGCTCCAGGTGAGCCTGCAGGTTGGAGCTTGTATGTTTATGGGAGTGGTGGACTCCCAGCGCTGTGCCTGTCTCACATCAGTCTGGTGCTTTATTAAACACACGGGGCTTTTCCTGCACACTGGGAAATGCTTGCTCAGGTCAATCCAGGTCCCACCTCAGCTTTTCAAGACCTCTCCAGCACTGCAGCTCACTCAGGACTGCAGAAAAGAGTATTTCACTCTTCTGAGGTTACTGATTCCACTTGGGAAGTCACACAAGTCCTTGGTTTTTACCACAAGCCAGGACTCACAGCCTGCAAATAAATTCAAGACCAGCTTCTGACACAAAAAAACAATAAGTTGTGCTGCTACTTATCCAATAAGGAACAGCACTGGGATAAAATTATGATTTCCACCAATATCCCTGAAGATTTCCAATACAATATTTCATGAGCTCAGGAGTAAAACCAGTTTGAGCTTTGCCCTTGCAGACACAGTTCTTGTGCCCACTGAGAGCAAGCAAGAGCTCCCACAACCTGGAGATTCTTTCTTAGGTTTTTTAGCATCAACATTTCAAGTTCTTCAACTTTCACCAAGAGAGGCCCTGCTGCTTCATTCACCCAGTTCAGCTTTTACCCAGCCCTGCTCCCTGCCCATAAAAGGTTTATTTTGCAGAAGAACTGAGTCCCAAATGCCACGTCCTTGTGACCATGCCCCTCCTGCCAGGAGCACGGCTTAGGGTTAGGGTTCATCCAACAGCATCCCAGGGACTCACAGGACAATGAGACAGACACATCCCACCAGAATTATTCCAAGCACAGAAACCTGGGCTGTGATCTTTTCCACCTCAGGAAGAACTCCTCTCATCTGCTTTCCCAGTGCCACAGCAATTCCATGAAGCACCTTTGCCACGGAACATCCCAGCCCGGACCTTTCGGCGTTGTCAAAACACAGCTTAAAATAGCCCCACAGGATCACACTGAAGTGTTTGCCAGCAAATGTAAACAGCAGTGTTTCTTATTTACCGTCAGGCTCTGCAAGAAAGGGTTCCTGCCCATGGGCCTCAGAAGTCAAACAGACACAACACTGAAAATCCTCAAGGAAAGGATGCGGGTGATAACAAAGCATCGGCCGCGTTCAGGAGACGATTTGTGAATGTCACAGGCTGAACACTGTTTGTTTTGCTTTTACTATTTATACTTATGCTTACATTTGAAACATAAGGACACTGTTTTTTCCTGTCATTTTTAATGTATTTATTTTTACGTGTTTTCTTTTCAAAGAAAAATGAGTAAACGTTGTTTCTTCCTGTCTTTTTCTAAGCGTGCTGTTACTATTTTGTATGTATCCTGCCTTGTATTTTATCCCTTTTACATTCTTAATCAAACACTGCACGTTTTACATCCTTTTCATTTTACTAATTCCCTTGCTGCTGCTTCTCCTGTCCTTATTTTAAGCCCTCTCTTCTGATGTTGAGATATTACCAACATCCAGGCTCCTGACCCTTAGTTTAATCAAGCTGGGACATGAACTAAGACTTTTATTCTTTAAACCTAATAATTATCCAGAGCAGGGCCACAGAACACAGCATCACCTATCTGAAAATATGCATTTAAGTCTATTTTCTCTTAGTGCTATTGACATCTCTTACACAAGAAAATCTACTTATCTCAAAGCAGATAAAATATCAGGGGGAGTGCTTAGGCAGAGGAATATTTGGAATGCTCCAAGAAGCATTTTTACAGCAACTCGAGGATAATACAAATGGGATTCATTAATAAGTCTCCAACTGCTAATTTTCAGAGGGAAGGAAGAGGTATTCAAGGAGAAACCTGGAGGACAAAGCCTTGAGGCAAGAGGCTGAGCTTATCTTTAAGCAGCACAGCCAACACAGCTCCCTGGTGAGCCAAAGGACCACCTCGAGGTGAAGTGGAGAATTCAGTCTCCAGACCAAAGCAAACACTGCTCCTCTCTGAGACACTGCAGAAGTACAAATTACAGCACAGGGCTGCCCAGGTGGGGGGTGGGAATTATAACCATGAGTGGCAAATGATGCTACTCAAAACACTGCAGGAAAAATGGGGAAATAACAGTTAATGTCAAAAATCCTGCTGGTTATACTCCAGAGCTTCTCGGGATAGCAAGGAAACAGAAGCTACTCAAATCCTTTAGACACAAATTCCTTGGGAGACCCCACAGCAGGAAATGACCAAATCATCCCGGTGTATACTTATGAAATATGGAAAATAACTGGTACAGGTGTCTGCAGCGCCTTCCCCAGGCAAATTCATCAATGCTCTGTTACAGCCTTAGGATGAACTGCCAAAATCTCCATGCCTAAATCACCACTTCTACAACGAATCCCTACTTCTACAATAAACCACTACTTCTACAATAAATCACCACTTCTACAGAATCACCTTCTACAAAATCACCGCTTCTACAACACAGTCCGGAACAGTTGTGAGAGCGAACAGAAGACTCTTTGACTCCCAGCATGAGGACTGTGCTCACTGCTGTCCCCTCCAGGACCAAGGAACTCTCCTCCCACACAGGTCACGGGAGTCAAAGGACACCAATGAACACCCACAAATCCCACCAGTGACCTCAGCAAACTCCTGCTCCAAGGGCAAGCTGCTCTCTAGGACAGCACTGAGTAGTTTTTTTTGCTGCCAAATTCCTGTAGATGTGGACGGGAATTTTGAAAATCTAAAACTGAAGGAGCCAACATCCCAGTACCCTTCCAATCCATCCATTCGAAATGTTAAAATGCCATAACAGGAGTTCTGTGCACAGGGAGAATTATACAATTGGGCTCGCAGATGAAATATCATTCCTGCCTCCACCCAAATAATCACAACGCCCACAGCTCTGCTCAAAACTAGAAAATCAAGCTCACCTCAGCTCCTGTCTCCAGTAAAAGCCCTAATAAACTATGCAACATGAAGTGGTAGCATTTGTGTCCCAGCCAGCAGTAAACACCCCAGACAGTCCTCTCTTCTGCCAGCCTCAAGAACAGCAAAATAAAGCATGAATTTAGGCATGAATTTGTGTCAACTGTTCATTTCCAAGCACAGAGAAGGCACAATATGGAAAGCACCAGTCAAAGACAATTATTCTTTTTAGTCTTCAGATGTCATGCTGCAGCCTATTTTCCATAGATACAGGATTTTACAAACCCTTCTAATTAAATAAACGCATGGTAATAACATTTAACTACTCAATAACACTAAGGTGTGACTTTCTGTGCAGTTCTTACCCTGCTGGAAGAAACAAAACCCTCTTCCCCCACCATACAATCCAAAGAATTCCCAGAGTTACTACAGGGACATCCAAACAGCCAAAGACAGGGAAAGTGCATCTAAAGCAGATAAGAAACAATTAGAGTCTATTTTAATACCAAGTCAGGAGCAAATCACCAATTAAAACTTCTCAAGAGTAATTATGTGTAAATTCTACCTCTGCTGTTTTCCAATCATAGCAACAGAAACTACAGCACGGTTATAAATAAAACTCATTTGCAAGCAACTGCAGAGAAGAGTCACCAGCTCCTGAGCGAGGTCCTGCGAAAGCAAGAACCTCCTTTCTTTTATTGGCCTTTAATAAACAGAAAAGAAACATAAAGCAAGTCCTGCAGCCGCGCAATTGCTCAACTCTGAAGTGCGTTTGGAACGGTGACAGGAAGAAAAATACAGTTAACTCGGAGAGGGAAAAAAAATTAATGGCACACAAATGTTTCTTTAGTGTCATAACAGGATACAGCCGAGCTCGGGCCGGCCTTCGGTGGCCAAGCAGAGGCTGGAAATGGCCGAATTTCAGCCTGGCCCCAGCGTGGCCTTGGGAAGAATAAAAGCCTTATCTCAGCCGGCCATGTGTGGCCGGCCACGAACGGCACAGAGCAACGCCCAGAGCTGGCCAGGGTCCGGCCAGGAGAGCTCCGAGAGGCCAAAGTGGGCACTCTCCAGCAGGGACTGGAACATCCAATAAACCCTGCCCAGCACCTGCCACCACACATGGGCCCTGAAGGCAAATATCTCCCACCAAAACCAGGCCAAAACCAGAATCCGGCAATGAAAATCCAACTCAGCACCACTGACTGGCCAAAAATAGATTTTTTCAATATCCCCCACCAAAAACAGCATCCAGCAATGAAAATCTGACCCAGCACCACTGACCGGCTAATAATAGATATTTTCAATATCCCCCACCAAAAACAGCCCCAAAACAGCATGCAGCAATGAAAATCTGACCCAGCACCACTGACCGGCCAAAAATAGATTTTTTCAATATCCTCCACCAAAACCAGCTCAAAACCAGCATGCAGCAATGAAAATCCAACTCAGCACCACTGACTGGCCAAAAATAGATTTTTTCAATGTCCCCCACCAAAAACAGCCCCAAAACAGCATCCAGCAATGAAAATCTGACCGAGCACCACTGACTGGCCAAAAATAGATTTTTTCAATATCCCCCACCAAAAACAGCCCCAAAGCAGCACCCGGCAATGAAAATCTGACTGAGCACAACTGAATGGCCAAAAATAGATTTTTTTCAATATCCCCCACCAAAACCAGCCCAAAAACAGCACGCAGCAATGAAAATCCAACCTAGCACCACTGAATGGCCAAAAATAGATTTTTTCAATATCCTCCACCAAAAACAGCCCCAAAACAGCATCCAGCAATGAAAATCCAACTCAGCACCGCTGACTGGCCAAAAATAGATTTTTTCAATATCCTCCACCAAAACCAGCCTAAAACCAGCATCCAGCAATGAAAATCTGACCGAGCACCACTGAATGGCCAAAAATAGATTTTTTCAATATCCCCCACCAAAAACAGCCCCAAAACAGCACCCGGCAATGAAAATCTGACTGAGCACCACTGAATGGCCAAAAATAGATTTTTTCAATATCCCCCACCAAAAACAGCCCCAAAACAGCACCCGGCAATGAAAATCTGACCGAGCACCACTGAATGGCCAAAAATAGATTTTTTCAATATCCCCCACCAAAACCAGCCCAAAACCAGCACAAAGCAATGAAAATCCAACTCAGCACCACTGACTGGCCAAAAATAGATTTTTTCAATATCCCCCATCAAAAACAGCCCAAAACCAGCATGCAGCAATGAAAATCCAACCCAGCACCACTGACTGGCCAAAAATAGATTTTTTCAATATCCCCCACCAAAATCAGCATCCAGCAAAGAAAATCCAACCCAGCACCACTGACTGGCCAAAAATAGATTTTTTCAGGCTGAAAGATACGGCAAATCTCACCCAAATGCAAGCTGGATGAAGCTCAGTCACCTGACTGATTTTAGATACCTTTAGGATAAGAAAGGTCCCCTCGATGTGCAGATTTCCTTCCACTAACGATCAAGTCAAGCCTGATGAGCAGCTCAGGGATGTCTACCTCAAAGACTTACTAAGCTCAGCAAGATAAATGCCACCTTAGGAGGCCTCGAAACAAACAGAGCACAGCTAAGAGAGGATTAAATTAAGAGGGTGTAAATGTTTACAAACATAAAGGAGCAGAGCAATAAGGCTGGAGATGAAAAGTTTGATCCGGTCCAGTGGGCACCAGGACTGGGAAAAAAGGAAAAAAAAAAAAAAAAAACAGCTGATAAAGTAAAACAAAGTAAAAGAACATCCTGAGAGGAAGAAGGGGAAGTTAAAGTCAGTGTTTTAACTCTCTCAAACCATCAGAAGCCGTGCAAGGCACCACAGCTGTCCTGGACAATGTTTTTTGCTGATGTGTTTCTAAGCCTCAAGCGCTTAGTTAGGAGTCCAACATAGTTAGGAGATAATTTTTTGTCTGCCTGCACCGTTTCGGTGCTCCCCCAAATGCTGCTGGGGAGCAGAGTGTGTCAGGAGCTCCTCCAGGAACTCTGAACAGCCATTACACTCTCAGGAGGATTAACATCTGCTCGGCCTTTTTTGTTTAATGCCTGGTATTCCCCACTCCCCCAGGCACTCACAGCCCTCCAGACTGAAGGCACTTGAAGAAAAAGAGACCAGAAAACGATGCAGCTTTGGGAGTTGTGATAACAGAATCCGAGCATAACCATTACCAAAATTAACTGGGTTAAGGTTTGGTCCACAGAGAGAGTTCTCCCAGACACATCAGATAGGAACTGGCCTGACTGTGTTTCAGCAGAGCCAGACACTAAAATCCATTCAACTTTCCTGGGAAAGAGAACAAAAATAAAAGAAGGGAGGAAAAAAAAAGGAGGGGGCTTAATAAAAACATCATTTCTAATCCTGGCTATAGAGCAGCACTAGAAAAGGCCATTCCATATACTCCTAATTAATATATTTAATGCTAATTATGACATCATCAACACAAACAAGAGATACAAAACACGTCAAGGATGAGACAAGTGCAACCTGGACAAGGGAAATGTCTGACAGCTGTCAAATCATTACCACCTTAAACTGAAGGGATACCAAAGCAACATGGATTTAGGCAGCTCTACATATGCAAAATGCAAATATGTAAAGCTAATATGGAGAAAAATCCAGGCCCAAGCTACCCTATTATGTTCCTAATACCATCTGGCACAGATGCAAGCTGGGTTTTCCTGGTTTAAGGCAATTCCCAACTCGATCCCAGCGAGGAAGGTGATTGATAAATACAAAGAGAACTGAACATGTCAGATGATTTATACCATGTAGATCTAATGACAGTGGGAGCAAGGAGATTATTTATTTTGCACCTGCTTTACATTCCGAGCTCAAGAGCCAGAGTGAAAGAGGCAACACAGAGGCTCCTTGGGCCTGAAGGAAAAAGAAGCTTCTCCCCAAAATACTCCAGGGACAAGTGATCACAAAGCATCCCCTCCAAATCCCACACAATGCTGGAGGTAAAAAGGGAAGGCAGAGATCCCCACGATGGGAACAAACACCCCCGCCATGGCTGGGCTTCGGATGGAAGGTTCAGGCAGGGAATAAATCAGAGTCATCACAGAATCTCAGGATGGTTTGGGCTGGAAGGGACCTTAAAATCATCCTGTCCCACTCCTGCCATGGGCAGGGACACCTTCCACTATCCCAGGGTGCCCCAAGCCCTGTCCAGCCTGGCCTTGGACACTGCCAGGGATCCACAGCTTCTCTGGGCACCTGTGCCAGGGCCTCACCACCATCACAGTGAATAATTTTTCCCTAATATCCATTCTAACCCTACTCTTTGAGTTTAAACCATTCCCTCTTGTCCTGTCACCCCAGGCCTTTTTAAATAGCCTCTCTCCTTTCCTTTCTGGCTCCTTCAGGTCCTGCCAGGCCACAATTAGGTCACCCCAAAGCTTCTCTTCTTTTCTCCAGGCTGAACCACGACCATGACTTTGTACCCCAAGAGCTGGGGCTCCTTCAGGCCAGAGGCGAGAAATAGCGACAAGATGAGATCCAGTTCCCCCACATTCCCCCAGCCATCCCAGAAATCCAACTGCCAGGGCTGTGGAGACAGCTCCTCACCTGACATTAAAAGCCTTTTGATCCAAAACCTTAATGGAACACCAAACAGAAACACCCTCCTGACATGACTGAGAGCAAAAGGAAATGAGACTTTTTTTTTTGTCTCCGCTGCATTTTCAATTTGGCTGCTCCAATTCAATAATGGAAAGTATTTTGTTTTACTAACAAGTAAATTAAATTCCCTGTTCTCATGCTTTTCCTTTCCATGCATCACTCAGCTGCCTTTTGGTATGAAAATCCTGTCGTTCTTTTTGATATCATGCAACTGCCACAAGACATATGGCCTTAAGTATGAAACAAAATCCCCACAAATCCACTGAAATGCCTTTTTACTGTCATTGCCTTGCCTGGTACAGAGAAAAACATCCTGCAACTCAAGAACCATTCATGCACTGCGAAAGAGAAAACTGTGCTAGTACAAACTACACAATTAACTGCAAAGATTTAATAGTCTGTGAACAGTAGTAAACACAGACTGTGCACAAGTCTGAGCTGTCCCAGAGCCATTTGGACTGTGCAGGCACTGGGAGGACCTGTGGAGCCACCAAAGGGCCTGGGTTATGTGAGAACCACACTCATTCTCTTTCCTGCCCACACCTGGAGCCTGAAATTGGTGAGCTCAGGCTCCCAAAAGCATCGCTGCTCTGCTGGGCCAGAACTGCTTGGTCATGAAAGGCCAAAGCCAGGCCTTGGCCACACATATTCACACCTCAGCCACCAGAGAGACACGATAAAAACACAACAAAATACAATGAAACGATTTTGACAGTGTCAAAAAAAGTTATCTTTTCTCACTAAAAAAAAATAAAATCTGAAGACACTCATTCCAGCCACTTGTCTCAAAAGCCTGTGAAGAGGTTTCCTACTTGCTTTTTTTTTTTTGTCACTTTTTTTCTCCCTGCCCCTAAAACACCCCAGTACAAAGAAGAGAACTCCAGACAGAAATGAAAGGCACCTGCAGAGCCTGAGCAGGTATCTAAAGCCAGGTTAGTGCTGAGGGAGACACCAGCAGACATTCCTGCTTGTCAACTATCCCTCCTGCCCTCACCTGGAGTGACCTCTCTGCAGCACTTGACCCAAGGAGACCCAAGTGCATCCTCCAGAGGCTCTCTGAGTTCAGGCTGGAGCTGTATCCTAAATTCTGGTCGCTTCTCCTGCTTAAACTTCTTGCAGGAACACTTGCTTTCGGTGTTCCTCGCAGCATCAGCCCCTCCTGGAAGCTGAATTACCACCCCTGGTTCCTACAAAGTCAGCCTGGCAGGCTTGAAAGCTGTTGGACTTGAAATACTCCGGTTTCAAAGTTAACCCAGTGGCTTTGACAGTCAAGGCACCCTTGGTTCCCAAAAACTCTGATTTAATCCTGCTTTTCTGATCCCGTCTGTCACTGAAGTCAGAACGCAAAGTACATGAGCTCCGGGAATATCTCACACTTCAAAAAAAGAAAAAAAAGAAAAAATAGGAAATCTCGTTTTATACTGACCTGTCCGTGATTGTGGACTGTGTGCCACTCATTGGAGCCTTTGGCAAGAAGTCGTATTATCCAATTTACATTTTACTCTTATTGCAGGAATATGAACGAGGCTTTGCCCCTCACATGCACCGAGGTTCAGGATCCAGCCTTGCTCCAGAAGAGGCATGCACAGAGGACAAACTCAGTTCAAGGGCAGGAGAAGGGAACAAAAAAAAAAAAAAAAAAAACAAAACCAAACCCAATCCAAAACAACTCCAAAACTCTTCTTGCAGTCACCCAGAATATCCAAACCACGGAAGTGGGGCGTGGGGGATAAAGGAAAAAACTCCAACAAGAGAAAACTCCAACAACAACAAAAAAGAAACAACAAAACAAGCTCGGTGGGACTCGGGGGGAGAAAAGCGAGGCTTGGCAAGCAGCGGCCGCGGGTGCCCGGCGCGGGCAGAGCGCGGGGCCCGGGCCGTCCCCGTCCCCGTCCCCGTCCCCGTCCCCGTCCCCGCGGGGCTCAGGGGCTGCGGCGCTCGGGGGGCGGGCGGCGCTCCCCGCCCGCGGCCGGGCCCATCCCCGCTGCCCGCCCGCCCCGACCCCCGCCCGTGTGCGCCCGCAGGGGGGTCGGGCAGGGCGGCCGCTCTAGGCCCGGGGCTCCATCCCCCGCCGCTCCGCCTCTCGCTCCGGCCCGGGACCCAGCGGGGCGCTGCGGGCTGCCTGCGCTCCGCTCCGCCGCGGGGCCGAGTCCTGCCGCTATCGCTATCGCTATCGGTATCGCTGCCGCTGGCGGCCCCGCCGCGCTGCTCTCCCGGCCCGGTGGCGGCCCCGCTGCGCTGCGAGAGGCGGGAGCGGCGCGTCCGGGGGAGCCTGCGCCGAGCCGAGCCGGGCCGGGCTCGCCCCTCCCCGGCGCCTCCGGGGGGCTCGTACCTCCGGCCGCCCCGCCCCGCCGCCGGATCCCTCCGCCGCCCGCCCTCCTCTTCCTCCTCCTTCTGCCTCTCTTTCCCTTCTCCTCTTTCCCCTCCTTCTCTTTTCCTCCTCCTTCTCCTCCTCCGCCTCCTCTTCCTCCCCCTCCTCTTCCCCCGGTCCGTGCCGAGGCCTTTCCCCGTCGGGAAGCCTTTTCCAGAGCCGCGGGGTGTTTCCTTCTCCTCCGTGTCCCCGTGTCCCTGCCGAGAGGTTTCCCTGTCCCTGCATCCCTAACCCGAGCAGCTCTCCCTCTTTCCCCTCTCCATTCCCCATCCTGTGCCCGGCTTGGCCATGTCAGCAGCGCCGAGAGCAGCGAGCGCCCGCGCCTCCATCTCCATGGAAAATATGACACAGATGAAACTTAGAGAAGAAAATAAATAAACAGCGAATTAAAATAGTGAAAGTGCCAGGAGCTGTGCGGTGCTGGAGCCTCGGGCAGTCCCGGGCTGTGCTGTTTGCTCCCAGGCCTTTCATGGCTCTGTTGTCTGTTCCCTGCATTTCCCACACATTAGGAATTTTTCATTAGGAATTTTTCTCACAGGTTAAGGTCAGCATAAATCCGAGTGCTGATCCCTCCCTGCACATGCATTCCAGAAGCACTGCAGCCAAGGGCCTGATGCTGCTCCCCTTCAAAACCTCCAGTACCAAAAGATGAGCAACACAGGGGATTAGGGCATTTCAATTTCAGCAGGTGTGAATTTCCCTCTCCTCCGCCGCAGCCTCAACACAAACACGTTCTTGCTGTAACTCCTGCCATTTCTGCCACGTACAACACAGACTTAGAGAGAAATGCCTGTCTCAAATCCATACAGAATCCCGGAATGGTTTGGGTTGGAAGGGACCTTAAAGATGATTTTGCTCCATCCTCCTGCCATGGGCAGGGACACTTCCATCATCCCAGGCTGCTCCAGCCTGGCTTTGGACACTCCCAGGGATCCAGGGGCAGCCACAGCTTCTCTGGGCACCCTGTGCCAAGACCTCACCACCCTCACAAGGAATCATTTTTTCCTAATATCCCACCCTAACCCTAGCAACCCACACCTACACTTTGGCAGTGTGAAGCCATTCCCCCTTGTCCTGGCACTACAAACAACTTGCTCCCAAACACCTGCAAATAACATCCACATCTCAGAACTTCAGGAAGCTTCCATGCTACTCCTCCAGAAATTAAAGCTCGCGAGCACCGCAGATGTGGAATGAAAAGCAGGATGTCTCCACCGCCAGTAATTCCTGCCCCCTCTGCACAAAGGAACTTGTGGGACATCAGTCTTCCCCAGCAAATGCCGGCAGACTAAAATAACCTTATTAGCTAATCCCAATCATCTAGGACACCATGCTTCTTCCCTTTAATTAATCTTGCCGGGATATACTTCAAAGCCGGGCCACTGGACTCGGGAAGAGGCTGGAGAACAGGCTCTGGGAGCTCAGGAGCACATCCCTCGCACGGCACACAGGACCATACCTTGCCCGAAGCTACGTCCAGGACCCTGGGACACGGAGCTCTGTCCTGCTGGGAGCGGAGCGAGCGTGCATCAGGAAGCCAGCAGACTGTCTGAGAGTCTGGAGAATTCGTTGTTTTGGTGAAGTTCAGAGCAAAGAGGGGAAGTGTGGGATGAAATCATTTTCTGCATGATACTTCACGTATATACGCAGGACATTTATACTTCCTTTTTTGGTTTCCTTTTGGGGAAAATAGAGGCTTGGGAAAAAAAATAAAAAGTGTGGGAGTGCAAGACAAGCAGCCACATCTGCCTCTCGTTCTGCAGCTGTGTGCAGTACAGTCATCAGCGGTGATGAAGTGACTGAATGCCTCCATATATCTATATTTATTTATTATATATCTCTTTATTGCATCTTCTCTGCAATAAATCCCTCCCTGCTTTTAACTTTGGGAACATCGAGTACTGTGCCTGGAGAGGGGAAGGCTCCTGGGAGATCTGATTCATGGCAGGGCCAGCATTTGCATATTAGGCCTCGATGCTTTTTTATTACTTTAATTATATTTTATTGTGCATGACAACATAACGAGAACAATTAGCTGGAGGAAATCCTAAGACATAGATTCTGAAACCATAACTGCTTCTCTTTTCTGCCAATGCTGATTTTTGTAATTTTTTTTTTTTTTTGGTGGGAGCTGCCTGCATACTTAAATTAAGATAGATATGCCTGTTGATGGTAATTCTGTTTTACAACCTGAAATATGGGGTGGAAATATGGGAAAATCAATAAGCAATCACACTGTGGCAATTAAAATAGATCTTTTCTTGGTAGCTCTAAAGTTGTCACTTCGCCTGAATTTACACACAGAACCATCCCATCGCAGGGGGGTTGGAGCAAGATGATCTTTAAGGTCCCTTCCAACCCAAAACCATTCTGTGATTCTCTAATTAACCTCCTCAATCTGGTTTTTAGTGCTGAGCAGAGCTAAGCAGGACCCTGAAGTGGAGAAGGTTGATTCCCGTGAAGTAAAAACTCTTCTTTTGCCTTAAAATAAAGGTCAGATCCTTGGAGGTGAAAAGCAAATTGATAGGGAAAGTGTTTAGCGAGGATCCTCCTGCCAAATCCCTCTGCCAGCCTCGCACCGAGGAGCTGTTGCCATCTGCTGGGAAAGCCTCGAATGGCTCCTCCAACCTGAGCTCCCGGGCAGGTAAAAGGTGAGGAATTCGGAAAAAGGAGAATTTCCAAGCGCTTTGGGATCGTGGAGATCTGGGATGCTCCGAGGGGGTTTACACCGCTATGGGCTCAGAATAAACAAAGACAGAAATCAGCAAAAGGTGTTGCTTCAAGATTTTGAGTGAGGATAACCAATGCCTGAAACCATTTTTCTTCCAGAAAAGTTTCATTTTGTGTTTCAGATGGGATAATCAGCTGAGTTTCACTGAGCTCCGCCACAAAAACCAAGTGCACAGACTCTTCTGCTCCTTACAAGTAATTAATTTAAAGCCAATAATAAAATACCCTGGTATTTTGGGCTGTTTTTTACACTCATCATAAATTCCTGTGCCAGCTCCTGTTTTTCTCCTGCTTTTGGAAGCCAACAGCCAAACCTTTACACCTTGCACAGCTGGAGGGGAAAACACAGGGGAAATCACTCCCAAGGCTTACAGAAGAAATATTTCATTTCCCAAATGTGCGTACGAATTTGTGACTCCTAATCCCAGAAAACACAAATAAATTTGTGCTGTGCTCCACATTTCTATGCAATTCCCAAGCCTTTTTTTCATCTCACACCTTAAAATGGGCACCTGATTCTCTCCCTCGAGCTTGTCCTGCACCCTGGAAATGCTGGGGAAAAAAACCCCAAACCCAATCCAAAACAACTCCAGCAACTCCAGGGTTGGTCTGTGCTTTTAGGCCTCTTGGGACACAATGCTCTGCTGGCTTTGAGACACAGAGAGCCTAATCTATCAGAGCTTCTCCAGTGACAGCTTATTACAGTTCCTAAACCTGGATAATCCACGGCGCAGTCAGCATTTTTATAGCCCTAAGCTTGCTTTCCATATCAGCATCATTAAAGCAGCAGCCTTTGTAAGGACAGATGAAGCTGCTGGACGTTGTGCCGTGAGTTTCTTTCTCTTTCTCCATCCTCTGGCTGGAGGGGGGATTAAAAAAAAAAGAGGTGTTTGTTGCTGGAGTGAAATCTAAGGAAATGGGGAATGTAATTTCTCTTCACGTTTGAGGATTGTGGCACTGGACAGATCTTAACCTTCTGACACAACGCAGAGTTCAAACACCACAACACAAGCACTGCTGAAAATTATTGCCGTTATTGCTTTACAGAAGCTTTTCCACGTACCTTGAGCTGTTATAGTCCTTCTTTAAGTCATGTTCTAAGGAACTTTTACATTGTCAACTTAGCAGCTGCCAAACTGCCCCTGGAACTGTAGGGAAAAGGGCATTGATTTCTTTGGACGTGGCAGACCCCATGGTATTAATGAAATAGCAGATTTCAAAGACTTCAAATGCTGCCTTTACATCAGGGCTTGGACTGTTGCTGCAAGGGAATAAAGCCTTGAATATCAAAAAATTGCAATGTTTTCAAGTACAAATAAGGAGTTCAGCTACAAAGAGAGGGCAGAGGACTGAAAGAGGAGGTTAATTTTACAAAGCTCGACTGCAGGGCCAGCAGGAGAAGCAAAAGGGAGGCAGAGGGGTTGCCTGTAAAGAAATAATAGGAAGATAAAAAATGAAATTAATTGGGTGTAGAGGGGCAGATTTCACTCTCTACAAAGCACCTCTGACCACTGACAATGGCAGCTTTTGTCATTTCTGAAGACACGAAAGACCTGGGAGACACTTGCAGCTCTAAAGCAAAGCTGTGGAACTCTGCTGTACTTTCTCCTCTGCTTCTGGACTACCTCAGAGCTTCAGCAAAGTCCCAACATAAATTCTTGCAGGCCCTGAGACCCCTCCACCCCCCAGCCTGGGCTCTGAAAACAGAACATCTCCAGAGGGCTCAGCTCTCCTCAGCAGCTGCTCCCCAGCGCTGAGGGATTTTGAGCTGGACTTAAGGGTTACATGCAAACAACTAAATTGGCTTAACTATTTATAGAAGCCAAGACTTTTGGCATGCTGGAGCTCTGGCTGTGGCCATCAGCAAGCAGAGTGGCTGTGCTTCCCCAGCACAACACCACAGGGCTTTCCTAGGCAGCAGTATTTAGTTAATAAATGAGATCTCAGGGTGTGGAAACATAGGAAAACAAATGAAACGTTTTTGCTTTGTACTATTCAATCCCACACTGAATCTTTCAGGCTGGAAAAACCCTCCAACACCATCGAGTCCAACCTGTGGCTTCAAAACAGCATCCAAAGAGAGAAAAGCAATTCCTCATATAATTAAATAATCTTTATTTTTATAAAACATAATACAAAGCATCTACACCATTCACTGGTGGAACATTAGTTGCTATTACACAGTAATTCAGACACGAGTTATTATTTCACACTAGTTCTGCAGTTTCCTCTCACAGTTTGCTCTAGCCACTATGGGCTAGCCTGAGGCCAGGTCCCACCCTGTGCTTGGAATTTGTATTTCTGGGTCAGTGATTCTATGCTGGAGCCCACTAAACAGACTAGCAGGCCTTGCTCTACCTCCTAAAGCCATTCCTAATTGCCCTGGTTTTGTTTAACTTCTAAAGCCTCAACACTGAGCACTGTTCTCCTTCCTCCAACCGAGTTTCCCCCCAGTTCAAAGCCAGGGACCACTCAACCATTGGATTTCCAAACAAACACCTCCATCCAGGTGTGTCACAGCCCCTGCCATCCTCTCCACCCGGGCAGTGAGGGCTGCACCCCAAACCTCAGCAAAACCCCAAACCACCAGGGCTGCTCAGGAACCTCGTGGTGCTGGGCAGGTCAGCAGCTCAGCAGAAAGGACCAGCCTGTTTTCACCTCCATTCCTCCAGGACTTGCTGCTGAAAGCTCTCACCTGCTGAGAATCTTCTGGCTCCAGATTCACTGCGATCCTGACCAGGGAAATCCCACGGGACACCTTTTCTTCAGCTTGGGGTTCCCTGTGAGGCAGCAGCAGCAGCAGAGCTGATCTTTATGTGCATGCCCAGCTCATTCCCTTTGACTCCTACCCTTAAGCACCTTTGCAAAACACCTCGGCTGCTGCTTTGGGGATGTTGGGAAGTGCCACATTCAGGTGACAAAGCGCTGCTCATGGCTCATAGCAGGAAGTGCTTCACTCAAAGCAAATTTTACACAGCACGGCATGACACAAATCCCCGAGAATCCATCCCAGGTGGCTTGGTGCTGAATGGAAACACCCCACGAGGTAGGTAAGACTGGACCCACGTCCCAAAGTGGGTTAGGTCGAGGCAAAAAGGCTCCTTGACATGCTCAACAGAGCAGCAGAGCTGGGAAAAAGAACCAGCGAGCCCCAAGCAGCCCTTCTTGTCTGCTTTCAAGGCTTGGTGGTGCTGAATGAGTCAAGTTTCCTTTTCAGGACCAGCTCATCACTTGGCTCTGCTCATCTGAAGGGGTTTTTTGGGGGTTCTTCAGGTCTTTGGCTGCAGCAGGCAAGGCTCAAGCAGAAGGGGCACCTGAGCTGCACTGGAGGCTCAAAGGAAATGCTCAAAATCACAGCAACAACAAAGGAACAGCTTAGGAACATGCAGTGAAAACAACTCCAGAAGCTGCCAGCTGGGCATGGTTTTTTCCTGAAAATAGGACCAAAGAAATAATGCTTATTTTTGCTCCAAATCAGGTTGGGTTTTTTGCTTAAAATAGACCAGATTCTGAGGCTTTCACTTCTTTATAGACTAAGCTGTAAAATAAATCTCTCTGACCCTCTAAATGTTCACTTTTATGAAGTGACTCAGATCCAGGGAGACAGAGTGAAATCAAAGCCCAGGGGTCAAGGCATCAATTCAGATGAAGGAGAGTCAAGGTCAGTCTGTGGCTTCCACAGGGTAAATTTGGAGCTGGGCAACCAGAAATCCCAATTTGGATTTGGGGCACGGCAGAGGGAATTTTGGGGTTCTGCAGACAAAATCAGGCCTTGGCTTATCAGCAAGAAAACCCCTGACTGGCAAGTCCTGATGGGGCTTCTCAAAATGGAGTGTGCCGGTCACCCAAGGAGCTAAAAGCAGTGTTTGGATGGGAGTTTTAACAGTCAGGGATGAAGAGGGAAAAATCAGAAAAGAATTTCCCTTCAGGGGCTGTGTCTTTGGGTGTATTCACAGAGCACCTAGTCCTGTATGGCGCCAGTGCCGATTAGAGCTTCTGGACACTACAGAAAAATAAGTTTGTGTTAATAAATAAGTTATTAAAAGGAGTTAGAAAGGGTAGGAAACAACAACCTACCTAAAATACTGATTTTTTTCTAGAGTCTCACTCTAGCTCGACCACCAAAGTCGCTTCTCCCAAAGCAAACACAGGGATAATGAACCAAGTGCAGATAACAACCATCGCTTTGCATTTATATAGCACCTCTCGAGTGAAAATCTGAAAGTGCATAACAGATGGATCAGCTCCATCCCCCCAAGTCACAGATGGGGAATTAGGCACAGAGTTAGAGCTGTGTGACTTGCCCAAGGTCACACACGAGATGGTGGAAGAGCCAGGAATCCCAGCTTGGATTACAACACTAGAACACGCTCCTTCCTACCAGCACGAAGAGTCACTCTAGCTGCCTAAACTGCTCAGGACACTGAACACGGGGACCTAGCGTCACCTTCACCTCTCTTCCAAGCTCCTGAAGGAGCTGGCTACGAGCATCACTATTAACACCTGCACTGCTGGACTAGTCCTGTTTAGTCTATGAAATTAGCCCTTCTTTCACTCGGCGTTCAGGCTGTGCTGACGTGCGCACCGCGCCAGCCTCTGCCAGGCCAAACACTGCGGATCCAGTGAATCCGTGGCATAGCTCCATGGATTTCAGTGGAGTTACGCCAGGGATAAATTTGGCTCCAGAATTGCTAACGTGCGTTGGCTCCTCTCCCGACAGTGGCATTCCAGGCACGATCCCCCTCCTTGCCAGCCCGGGAACTCGAGGAAGTCTTTGCTCGGCATCCTCTCAGTGGCTTTTGAGATGCCCGTTGGCTTTCAAGCCCAGCTCGCGGCTCCTGCGGCTCCTCCAGGCCTGGTATTTCCTCATGCTCTTCCTGCGGGCGAAGCGGCAGATGCTGACCATGAAGACCCAGGACACCACGTACATGACGACCCCGCCCAGCTTGATGTACCAGCGGGGCCGGGGCGAGGCCAGCTCGCAGTACATCAGCCAGGCGCCCATGCCGATGCGCACGCCGGTGAAGAGCACCACGAAGAGGAAATCCACCACGTCGCCCGTGAAGGTGTGGTAGCGGCCCAGCTCCTTGAGGAACCAGCGGGCCTGCAGCAGCGGGTTGGTGATCTCGCTGCCGAAGATGACGGCGTTGACGTCCGCGGCCGACTCGCCCAGCGCCAGGGAGGCGGCGATGCCCACGATGCTCACCAGGTGGTGGGCCAGCATCAGGGCACCCTCCGTCTGGAAGTACACGCACCAACACAGGTCGAAGATGAAGTAGCCCAAGCTAAGGCACAGCCCGTGCACCTGAAGGGTTGTGTTGGGTGATCCTGGAACACAAAAACGCCAGACACAGCTTTAAAGCGTGGAGACGGCGAGCGGGATCTGAGATGGGGTTGAGGTTCACCTGCAGCGCTGGCAGGCTGGGCTTGGCTCGCACTGGGGACAGCTCGGCCACACGAGTCCCCCGAGTCACAATACCACAGTTGTTAGCCCAGCAGCTGCACACACGTAATGGCCACACAAAAGGTCACACGCTCTGCCAAACTGCAGCTGGGGAGGGGCATTACACCAGCAAAATACAGTGCCAGGCTCTCCATCCCTCCACCACAAAGCAGCTCAGATATCACTGCAAGCATCATCCCTCAGGTGTGCTGGGCACTGAGGTGGCTGGAGAGCCACCACCACCCACGGGGGGAGGTGGCATCACCGATGGCCTCACTCACCTGGGTGGCTCAGGGGCCAGGGGCCATCGATGAAGCCGATGTAGGCAGACAGGCAGGTGGCCAGGATGCCGTGGGTCAGGGTGACCAGCCTGCAGCTCCACTCGATATTGCGGTGCCTGTAGCGGCGGCAGAAGCACTTGTAGAGGCAGAACCAGGCCAGCAGGCTGCAGGCTGCACGCAGGGGCAGCGGGAACTGCATCCTGTCCTGGACACAATGGATCAGAGAGACAAAGTGAGCAGGAGGTCAAACCTTTGGCAGTGTCAGCACAACCCAGCACGGCTTTGCACCGTACTCATCCCAGCCCCGTGTGCAGAGCTGCTTCCTGATGCTGTTGCTTGCTCCTGAAGATTTTTCTCTGCATAGGAACTGTGTGAAAACCACTTTAATCTCCTCACTGCAGTCTTAATTTCATCCTTACTGGCACCAAGACCTCCAAGTCTTTTGGATGCAAAAGAATACGAATCTATATCCTTAAAGGTTTGGGGTTTTTCAGCACTATTTCTTTTATGCATCTTCCCTCACTCACTGTGCAATACAGAAATCTCTCAAACAAACAAAAGACAAACTGGCAGAACAAAATTGCAGCTAAGATATTGCTAAAACCCTCCAAAATACGTATTACTCTACTCTACACCTCGTTCACATAATGCCTTTCCATGAAGTGCGTGTCTCACTGCTCCTGAGCAGTCAGGGAAGCACATCAGAAGAAGTTGAGTCAGGCTTTGGGATACAGGAGTTTCCAGTTGTGCAACAGCCACAGCACCACTGGTACCTCCTGCCCAACGCTGGCCTCGCTCCCAGGGCTGGGGAGCACCAGAGGGACTGCACGGGATGAGGAGTCACAGCTGCAAAGCCCAACCTTCCTGTTTGGCCTGCTGGAGCATTACCAGGAATGACTGGAGGCTGGGTAAACAAAACCATTATGTTTTAATGGGCCGTGGGAACGTGGGGAGATGAAATAGGGGTGGGATTAACTGCTCTGAGCAGGCATTTCCATTCACATCTCTGTGCTCGAGGTCCAGGCTCAGGGCAGGGAGAATTCTGATGTGACAAAAGGGACTGACCAGCTGGAGAAGGCTGGTAGAAAGAAGAAAGAGCTTTTAAACATTCTGAGGTGTTTTTCCACACCTACTCGTGAAAAAGGTAGGTGGAAGGAATCACAGAATATCCTGAGCTGGAAGGGACCCACAGGGATCATCAGTCCAGCTCCTGGCCCTGCCCAGCCACCCCAACAAGCCCACCCTGTGCATCCCTGGGAGCATTGTCCAAATGCCCCTAAAGCTCGGGCAGGTTTGGGAATGTCACCATTCCCTGGGGAGCCTGGGCAGTGCTCAGCACCCTCTGGGGGATGAACCTTTTCCTGATATCCAACCTAAACCCGCCCTGACACAGCTCCAGTCGTTCCCTCAGGAAGAAAGCAGAGGGCTTTCTTCCAACTGCACATCAAACATCAACATTTAATGGCTTTAAATTCAAAGAGAGTAAGTATATATTAGATATTGGGAACAAATTCCTCCCTGTGAGGGTGGGGAGGCCCTGGCACAGGTGCCCAGAGAAGCTGTGGCTGCTCCTGGATCCCTGGCAGTGTCCAAGGCCAGGCTGGACAGGGCTTGGAGCAGCCTGGGATGGTGGAAGGCTACCCACGGCAGGGAGTGGAACAAGATGAGTTTAAGGTTCCTTTCATCCCAAACAATTCAGTAATTTGTCCTTAGCATACACAATACATGCACACTAGAAAGGCCAATATAATTAAAAACCAGCAATAACTACGGAATAATAAATAACAAATAATTATATATACTATACACATAAACAATAAATAAATAACATCTAACCATATATAAAATTATGTATTTTCCTATATTATTATACATTATTGCGTAGATATTATAATTTGCATCACCACTGGCAATAAGGCCCTGAATGAAAGCAGCCTCCACAACAAACACACGTGCCTAAAAACAGTGCAGAACACCCCGAAAACGATCAAAAACCCGATGAACACCTCCGGCAAAGCACCGTTATCCCGTTATCCACATCTTTTTTCAATCCAGAGGAGAAAATGGAGGAGCCCAGGGACCTCCAGCACCGAGCGCAGCCTGCGCAGCGCCCGCCCCATCCTCCCGCATCCCACGGGATGGATGCAGCGACCTCCCGTGCGCATCCCGCCGGCACTCCCGCATCCCCCGGGGACAGGGACGGGGACAGGGATGGGGACAGGACCCTTCCCCAGCACCCACCTGCCGGGCCGCGCTGCCGGGGCCGCCCCGGAACACGGAGCGAGCGGCGGCGGCCGAGGGGCACCTGGCGGCCGGGAGGAGGGACGGCAGCGATGGGGAGGGGGGAGGAGGAGGAGGAGGGACGGGAGGAGGGAATAGGGCCGGCGGGATGGGAGGAAGGGCGAGGAGCCGCCGCCGCGGCCGCGCAGCGCATCCCGCGGGAGCGGCCCCGCTCCGCTGCATCTCTGCCCTCCACTGCATCCCTGCGCTCCGCTCCGCAGCATCTCTGCGCTCCGCTGCATCCCCGAGCTCCACAGCATCCCCGCGCTCCGCAGCATCCCTGAGCTCCGCAGCATCCCCGAGCTCCGCAGCATCCCTGAGCTCCGCAGCATCCCCGAGCTCCGCAGCATCCCCGAGCTCCGCAGCATCCCCGAGCTCCACAGCATCTCTGCCCTCCGCTGCATCCCCGCGCTCCGCAGCATCCCTGAGCTCCGCAGCATCCCTGAGCTCCGCAGCATCCCCGAGCTCCACAGCATCCCCGCGCTCCGCAGCATCCCCGAGCTCCGCAGCATCCCTGAGCTCCGCTGCATCCCCGCGCTCCGCAGCATCCCTGAGCTCCGCAGCATCCCCGCACTCCGCAGCATCCCCGCGCTCCGCAGCATCCCCGAGCTCCACAGCATCTCTGCCCTCCGCAGCATCCCCGAGCTCCGCAGCATCCCCGCGCTCCGCAGCATCCCTGAGCTCCGCAGCATCCCCGCGCTCCGCAGCATCCCCGAGCTCCGCAGCATCCCTGAGCTCTGCTGCATCCCCGCGCTCTGTGCTGCGCCACGGAGCGCCCTGAACAGCAAAGGATGCTCGAGATCCGAGCATCAGAGCAGCCCCCGGGCCCTGCACAGACACCCCGACAGTCCCACCCTGTGCATCCCTGCGTTCCTCGCTGCGCCACGGAGCGCCCCGAATCGCAAAGGATGCAGGAAATCAGAGCCCCTGGCCCTGCACAGACACCCGACAGTCCCACCCTGACCCTGGGAGCGCTGTCCAAAGGCCCCAGAGCCTCGGGGCAGTGCCGTTCCCTGGGCAGTGCCCCAGCGCCCTCTTTCCCTAACATCCGACCCAAATCTGCCCTGGCACAGCTCCAGCCGTGCCCTCGGGTCCTGCCCTGGCCATAAAGAGCAGAGATCAGAGCCGCCCCTGCGAGGAAGCCACAGCCCCCAAACAGTCTCCTCCAGGTTAAACCAGCCAGGTGCTCTCACCTGGTCCCTCCAGACCCTTCATCGCCCAGCTCATGTCCCCACGGCCACTCGGAGCGTCGCTGCAGCCCGGGGACACAGAAATCAGTCCCACACCCCCTCCCTGCCGCTCCAATCAGCCCGCGTGTGCCGCAGAGGTGACAGGCACAAAGCACACCTAGGGTTTGCTCTCCTCCCGCTTGATGTGAACAGACCTTTCTGCAGGTCGCAGGTGACATCCCCCAAGGGGTTTGTTACCCAAAATGGAGCTGGAGCAGGCGGGGAGAGCTCCCAGGCCTGCCCTGGCCATCCCCTGCTTATGCAGCAGTTACAAAGCCTAGCAATTTCTTCTCACCCATTCAGTGCTGCCCATTCTCTCTCCTGCCGTCCACACCCAAAATTCAGGGTTTAAGCAGGACACCTAAAGCAGCTACAAAACTTCCTCCGCCTTTCATAAGTTACAGTCCAAACAACCTCTCACACCCAAAAATGTGGCTTTGTTTTTTTCCTTCGTCCCCATCAAGTTTTACCTTTTGAAATACAGACAGTGGGAGTGGCCTGAGCTGCCTTTTACAGCACTCATAATAAGTGACTTCAGCTGGCTACTCAACAAGATACAGATCTTACTTTTCCAGTTCAGCCCAGGTACAGCTTCCTACTGCTACAAAATGCTCATCCTTCTGCTATTTCACATCCTCATGAGCATTAATAGTGCATTTGCTTCTCTTCCTAGGACAAATCTTAAGTCCCATCTTGTTTTCCTCCACCTTTGCTGGGTCAGGCCCCCTCCAACAGCCTCAATGGAGATGGTTTAATATTTATCTCAGCACAAAGAAAAGTGGGGACAGACAGAAAATTACAGGGCTGATGTTTTCACATTAGGAACATGTTTAGATGGGATATTAGGAAGAAATTCTTTAGTGTGAGGGTGGTGAGGGGCTGGGATGGAATTCCCTGAGAAGCTGTGGCTGCCCTGGAAGTGTCCAAGGCCAGGCTGGACGGGGCTTGGAGCACTCTGGGGTAGTGGCAAGGGGTTTGGAATAAGATGAGATATCTTTAAGGTCCCTTCCACTCCAAACCATTCTGGCATTCTGTGAATATTGAGCAGCCAGGAAGAAAAATGGAGATGCTCACAGAAGAGCCCTCAAAGCCCTAACAAAACACAGACATTTAATGCAGGAGGCAGAACACAGAGAAGTTTTGGGCTGGGTTTTTCCTAGCGCAGACTTTGCACGGAGAGCTGCAAGGTGGCAAGTTAAATCATCTCCCTGTGGATTGTACCAGAAGTGAGGTGCAGCTTTATACACCAATTTTCCTGTTTGTTTTGTGCAGAGTCAGCCATTTCAATGGGCTGGCTCGCTTGGCCTGCAGATGAACAGAGTTCAGCAAAACAGCTCAGGGCAGGAACCTCTGCAAACAGTTGTTTGCACACTGCTGCCTCATTTAGCACAGCCACAGCCTCCCCCAGCTGCACATCCTTCCCTCTGCTCTCCTGGACCTGCTCTAAGCAGAGCTCCCAGCACTGAAAATCATCACAGAATGTATTTATTACCTTACCCACACTGGGAAAGTCCTTGTCCACAAATAAACTGGGAATAAACGAGAACTGGAAACCTGGCAGTTCAACAGGCCGCTAGCAAAACTCAGTTTTTGTGACTGGGAAAGCCTTCAAGGATATCTGACAGATAAAAAGCAGGCACCTGCATAAAAAATCCTCACCAGCTCACTCCTTCCCAAAGGGAATGAGGGACTTGTGATCATCAGCCTTCCCTCGTGGCCCTTTTTTCTCATCCCTCGCTCCAGCTGCCTCCTCAAGACCCAGGACAAAAGAACATCACAGCAATCATTTCTTTTTCTAAAGAGAACACGACTTTATTAGAAATGCCATCACTCAGAGGAGTTTCTGGAGGAGCACAGTGACCCTGGCAGGTGCCCACACCTCAGGAGCCCACTCTGGTGGTCTCCTGAGGAGGGCAAGGAGGGCAAGGCTCCGACTTATTCCTAAAAATACTGGCCCAGGAACTTGCCTGGGTTCACAGCTGCAGTGCTTTCAGTGGATGTGTCAAAAGTGAGGTTATTTCAGGGCGTTTTTTAATCTCTCCAGACACTTTGAGGAGCCCCAGGCAAAGGCTGATATCTGCCCTGAGCAGAGGCAAAGTCAGGGAGATAAGGGGAGTGGAGGAGGCACATCCCCACTGCTCCCCTCCCTCACCTCTGCAGTTGTTTCTCAGCTCTCTGGGAGGCTTTTACAGGAGACTAAATCCGAACTGCGGCCTTAAACAGAGGGAAATTCACATTAAAACCCCAGGGGAAATGTCAGAACACGATTCTGAGAGGTAAAGAAGATGAGAGAACTGTTCCACACTCCGAGGCCTGCTGGTGTGGAGCAGATGTCACACTGAGATCTGCCTAAACATGACTGTCACCCCTGGAAAAATCACATATTTGACTCATTAGCCATGAATTCAGCTCAAGTGGCTGTAAATGAGCCAACCCCAGGAGAGAAAGAGATCCGGGTTCTCTATGCTTTCTCTCCCACAAAGAGCCTGATTATTCTTTATAAGCAATCCAAGGCTAGGACAACACCTGCTCGCAGTTTATTGGCACAAGTCTAACTCCTGACTCTTGTTTGCGAGGGCCTGAGCCAATCCCAGTGAAATCACTCTGCTGTGAGATCAGCACCTGCCTGAATGCAAGTATTAAAAAAAAAAAAAAAAGGAAATGTGTCATTAAAAACAAGGAGGTAAAATGTTGCCTCACCTCGAGTGCCATCACTCCACACTCTCAAAGGACAGCTCTCCTACACCCCTGCAAGCACTTCAGTCTTGTTCAGAGGCTTTCACTCAAGCACTTAGCCAAGTACATTGTCCAAATCCAGGATCAAGGAGAGTGAGGCTCAGGAAATCTTTGCCAGGTCACACCGCCTACCCAGTCCCACTGGCAGAAAAATGGTGTTTTTTCATATTTGATTTTCTCTGCACTGTCAAATAATTGCACCTTGGAAATGAGGACAGAACATACAGATTGTGCAATTATTGGTTGCAGACGGATCAGGTCTGGCATTGCCACCCTCCTTGAGACTGTACCATTGCTGGAGAAGTCAGGGAATCAGTGTCGGGTTCCTCAGGCTTCCACTCAAATCTCTCTTCTCTCACTTTTTCCATGTTCCTAGCGCTGATCCATCTCCGTCAGGGGCAGCAGAAAGTCAATTCCATGTCATTTTAGGAGTTCTTTTCACAGGAACAAGCTCCAGCAGCCAGGCCCAAATCCCAGGGGATCATCCTCCACAACCCATTAGCGAGCAACAAGAATTTTCCACAGGTAAATTCCTACTCCTGCAAAGATCGCGTGTCCGGGGAAGGAGTTTTTTTCCACATTTTCCTCCTCACAAAGCGACAGATTTCAACCATGAACCCCAGGGACACCAAATACATGGCCAGGCCCCCAGCCTTGAGGAGCCAGTTGGGCTCGGGGGACGTCACCATCCCATACATGATCCACGCTCCTGCCCCGATCCGCAGCACCAGGAAGAGCAGCACGAAGAGGAAATCCACCGCTTTTCCCAGGAAAGTGTGGTAAGAGCCCATTTCCCGCAGGAACCAGCGGGTCTGGAGCAGGGGGTTGGTGATTTCGCTGACAAACACCACAGCGTTCACTTCCGTGGCGGATTTGCCCAGCCCCAGCACCAGGATCATGCCGCAGATGCTCAGGGTGTGGTGCAGCAGCATCAGGTCCCCCTCGGTCTGGAAGTACAGGCACCAGCCCAGGTCGAAGATGAAGTAGCCCAAGGTGAGGGATAGCACGTGGATTTGGAGAGAGGTGTTTGGTGAACCTGGGATGGAAGGTGGGTGTGAGCCTGGGGTCTTATTGAAGGCATTTTTCTATTTTATAGACCAGCATAGGTTGATTGTGCCTCTTTGCTCCTGAATTTCCAGCCTTATCCTATGGGCCGAGTGCCAAGAATTAGGGATATTTGGTTCCCTAATTGGCTGATATTTGGGATGTATTCCCCTTCACACCCCAGCCTGCCCAGCACACCCATCCTGCCCCACCGCTGCTTCCCTTCTTCTCTCCAGCCTGTTAGAAAAGTAAGGGTGGAAAGCCAGATCTCCATCGGCAAAACTGAGATTTAATGATAAAAAACAGCCACCAAAACCCTGCAGCCAAATGTTGGGAGTCCCTTCAAGATGGGAAAGCACTTTGTTCTCAATGCTTTACTACCCCTGATGCTGCAATAAACTCAAGCTGCCAACCCAAAAACTTCCAATTTGTACGTGGATAAACCAAAAATGAAAGAACAAAAGGACGAACAGTGAGAAGCAGTTGAAACAGAAGCAGAGGAATTAAAATTCTGTCCCACACACACACACACCTGGAAGAGGAGAGTGAATCAGCTCCTCCCTCCACCTGTGACAGGTGAGCACAGGTGAGGTGAGACTCTGAACTTACCTGCGTGGGTCAGGGGCCAGGGGCCATCCAGGAAGAGGACATAGCCGGAGAGGCAGGTGACAATGAGCCCGTGCAGGAGGGTGACCAGGCGACAGCTCCACTTGTAGGAGCGGCGCCTGTTCCAGAGGCACAGGCAGCTGTACAGGCACAGCCAGGTGACAAAGCTGCAGGTCACCTCCAGGGCGATGGCAACCATCCTGCTGGACACAGAGGGACAGTGCCAGGAGGGTGGCAAGTCCCTCAGCGAGCCGGGACCACCCTCCTCCCCACCCACCCCAGCACATCATGGGCAGCCCGGACAGGGTGGGGAAAAACCCCACAAACAATCCAAAGGAGCAAAATGGAAAAACCCCACAAGCAACCCAAAGGAGCAAAACGGAAAAACCCCACAAACAACCCAAAGGAGCAAAACGGAAAAACCCCACAAACAACCCAAAGGCGCAAAACAAACCCCGAGCCCCTCCCGTGAGCCCCGAGCCCCTCGGGCACCATTTCCAGAAACCCAAAACCCCAACGGGAAAATCACAATCCCAAACCTTCCCTTCAAAGCGCCTCTGCCCTCGGGGACCGGGACACCCGGAGGGGACCGAGACACCCAGGGGGGGTACCGAGACACCCGGGGGGGGACCGGGATAGCCTGGGGGGGACCGGGACACCTGGAGGGACCGGGACACCCGGAGGGGACCGGGATACCCAGGGGGGGACCGGGACACCCAGGGGGGTTACCGAGACTCCCGGGGGGACGGAGACACCCGGGGGGGGACCGGGACACCTGGAGGGACCGGGACACCCAGGGGGGACCAGACCCCATCCCAGCCCGGCACGGGGCTAGGAGCACCCCAGAACCCCCAAATCCTCACCCCGCTCCGGCTGTGCGCGCCCGGGACCGGCGGGGCTGGGGCTGCCCGGGCGGGGAGGCGGTGCTGCCACTCCCGGAGCTTTTTATCGTCCCTGCCCTGCCCATCCCTGCCCATCCCTGCCCATCCCTGCCCGCCCCCCGCGGCACCCGAGGATGCTCCGCTGCCTCCCCGGGGCCCTGCCCCGCTCTACCTGCCCCGCAGGTGGATGGGGATGTGCCGAGCGGAGCTGCGAGCCCCGGGGCACGGCCGGGGAACGGGGAACGGGGAACGGGGAACGGGGAACGGGGAACGGGGAACGGGGAACGGGACCGGCGCTCGGTGCCTCCGCCCAGCCCCGGCTCGCCCGGCTGGAGACGGTCTGCAGGGCGCCCAGGTTGTATTTTGGCTGGGTGGGTGTTTGCCCCTCTGGTGATGGACAGTGAAGCTCGATCAGACAAGAGGGGAGGTGCTGTTGTCCTTTTTTTCTTTTATTCTTTTTTTCCTTTTATTTTTCCTTTTTTGGGTTTTTTTGGGTTTTTTTGGAGGGGGGAGTTTGAGTTATTTGGGTTTTTTTTTTGTTTGTTTGTTTGTTTGTTTGTTTTTTTGGGTTTTTTTGTTTGGGTTTTTGTTTGTTTGTTTGTTTTTTGGGGTTTTTTTTTTTTTGGTGTTTTTTTTTTCTGGGTGTCCTGGAGTCCTCCACACCGCGTGGGTGTGCAGGGACACCTTTGTGCTGTCCTGTGCTGGTGGCAGGGAGGGGAGGCTGGCACAGGAGTCAGAGAGTTTGGGACAGCTCAGGCGCGGGGCTGGGAGTGGCGCTGGCCACTCGATGCTCAGGGAGAGGTGACACACAAGGTGCAGAACAGGATGAGTGAGGAGCTGGGCTGGGGCCAAGCTCAGGGCTAAGAGTGAGTGAGTAACCAGCACAGGGCTGTGCTTCCTCCAAGCCCTGCCAGGCAGCTCGGTGTCAGCTCCGTGGCATTTCTGTTCACTCAATTCGCTCTAAAATCTGATATTGTGTTCCCCAAACGACCAAAGCTTTCCTACAGGCAGAGCTTTGTGCTGGGAGTGAAAGCACTGAGAGCTTCCTGTGGTCCCTGAGCTCCGCAGTGTGGATGCCCCTCTGTTATACACCCAAATATTCTGTTAGCTGGATCATGGACTATAGGTTGTTCATATATTTGAGCTAAAACTTGCTGAGTTTTGTTTCCTTTCCTGGCGTTTTGGCCCCTTCTGTGAAAAGAAGTCACCCTTGCCATCAGTCATTAATTCACATATCCACTGCAGTGTCTGTCAGTAGAGAGGGAAGTCAGGAATATTTGTCCATTTGCTGCTCTGAGCATCCCTGTGCAGTTGTGATGCACAGACCACAGATAAAAATTAAAGATGAGTGGGGCTGAACCCTTTCCACTCCAAGTGATGGGGCTGGGACCCACAGAGGTTTTCACACAGGGGCTCAGTGCCAGCTCTGCACTCACTGCTGGCGTTTGTGTCACTTGTGCTCGGATCCCAGGGCTGGAGGAGCTCTTTTCCATGGAGAAGAGAGGGACAGGAGCCTGGAGCCTGCTCAGGCCCAGGATTTGCTCTGCTGACAGCTCAGGAGGTCACTGAGTTCTTGCAGGGACCCATTGCTCCCTGTGCTGTTTCTCTGTGGCTGCAAGAGGTGACTCTCCATCCTGGAAAGCTGGAATTTCCTGCTCTGTTTATTTTCAATCCCTGAGATGCTCTCCTGCGAGCCTGGGAGCGTTCCTGGATGGCAGGGGAATGAATGGAGCTCCTTCCCTTCCAGATGGAGCTTTTCATGCAACAAACAAACTGCTGCTGTTTGTTTCCCCACTCAGGCCCAGTTTATCAATAAATCCGGGATTTGTCCTCGTGTTTGTAAACTTTGTGGAGATCAGCCCTCGGGATGTGTTTGCACAACGCCTAGCACAGCCTGGCCTCGAGCTCTGCAGGAATATTCACCTGCAGGTACCGTTAATTCAGCTTTTAATACATCGGTGATTTCCCTCCCAGCTTTCAGAAATGCTATTCCAAAATTTCTGCAGGTGGGAGCAAATTATTTGGAGGAATTTCTGAAAACCAAGTGGAATAATCCTTGTCAGTTAAGAGCCAGATTTGGATGAAATTGTACCTTCTCAAGGCTCTAAGAGCATATACCTGTATAGTAAATTGTAAATATTTTATTGGAAATAGCTGATTTAACATTAATTTTGGGCTTTTTTGACCAAGAGGCTCAAAAAGCTCTGGAAGTCTGCACCAAGTCAGCTGACTCTGAGGGCAAAAGCCAAATTAGAGCTCAGTTCCCAAGAGCTGATGCAGGAATTACTGAATAAAATGTGCAGGCCAAGGTTATGAAGACAATCAGTGCTCACTCCTGAAATAGTTGCTTAGAGTCTATGAAATTATTTGAGATTTTCAGAGTAGAAACGAGCTGGAAATTGCAGCAGTGCTGAGGTTTGGGTTAATAAATGTCCTGTGTGATGGCTGGGAGGAGAATCCGCTGTGTGTTCATCGTTCCCTGAGCTCTGCTGTTTAGCACAGGTCGAGAACTGGGAGAAGGAAATTGGATTTTCATCACCATTGCCTAACTGGGATCAAGTCCTTTGTCCAGGGTCATGCAGGAAGTGAAATAAGACAGAATGTCCCAAAGGTTCAGATTGGCCAAATTTAAACCACCAATCTGCTAAATATCTTTAAATAACCTTTAAATATCCATAGCAGCCAAAATTAATTACAAATAAAGGAAAAATAAAAGAGTGGAATTACCTTAGCCCTGTGCCATAGCAACCAGGGGAGTTAAATTAACACTTCCCATCTACATTTCTTGCTTTCCCAACATAACTTTTAAAATCACAAGAGATTTTGTTGGGAAAAAGTTTCATTTAATTTTAATATTTTCACTAAAAACAGAGATGATAAAAGTGTTTCAGTTAGAGGTAAATGAGTAGTGGGGGAATCCAGAAAGCAGAAATAGTTTCTCCCTTTTTTTGTGTCAGAACAAAAACTTATTTTAATATTAAAAAATGGGAAATGTTACTTGATTTTTTCCATTCCCTGTTTCCATAACAAAACCTCACTCAGAGGAACAAATTCTGTGTACATTGGGAATGGATGGCTCAACATTTTGTGTGAAAGCAGCTGATAAACTTTGAAAGTCCACATGCTCCCTAATTCACCACCCAGGACTGGATGAGGAGGAGAAGACAGAACAGATCAATTTTTTTTTCCCAGAAGTGACAAAGGATATTTTTTACTTAAAAAAAAAAAAGGCTTGTATTTATCTAGGAAGAAAAAAGCAATCAGAATTTTTAAAAAAAACCCCAAATTACTACTCAAAAATATCTATTTACAGTCTGTGACTCAGATACGCATTGACTTTAGTTCCACTGAATTAATTACTTGTCATCATAAACAAACAAGGGTTTGTATGGTTTTAACAAAATTAAATATCTGCCTCTTCCCAAGCAGAAAGTTGCAAAGTAACCACAATTTTCACGGTGACAGGCTGTGAAAATTGACTTTTCCTTTGGAATCTCGTGGAATTCCCAAGCATTGGCACACACCAACCTCAAGGAATACAGAAAAACAGAGAACAGAAAATAAATTCCTTAGAGCTCAAAGACCAGAACGCAACTCAATAACAGGGTGTTATTATTTGGTATCAGAGAAAACCCCCAAAAAAGAGTAAAAGAAACAAAAAAGAGAAGGTCAAGACTCACCCTCATCCCACCAAATCAACACAAATTCTGTTTGTGTTCACGGAATCAGAATTTCCCCCAAGGATTTCACCGGGGAGCAATAAGAAGACCTGGACACAAGTTTTGCAAAAGACAAATTTTTTTTTTTTTTGGTTTGGCTTTTTTTTTTTTTTCAAAAAGGAAAAAATAAGAAGGTTCTAAAATACTTAATTAAAAAAAAAAAAAAAAAAAAAAAAGAAGAAAAATGGGGGTGGGAACAAAGAGCACCTTTGGAAAGGGAGCAGGAGGCGCAAAGCGAGGGACTGGGAGTGGAAAACCAAGGCTCCCATCCGGCCATGGGGCTGCGGTGAAATGAACTCAAACCTCGGCTCAGTTTGGGGGAATGTGCGTGACAGGAACAGCAGGAGAGACCCTCCTTCCTTTGGGGAGCTCTGGGAAGGGGCAGAGAGGACAGTCCTGGCGCAGAAATCCTCCCGGGAGAGCTGCAAGCACAGAGCCATGCGAGGAGAGCAAAGCGGGGACTCGTCCGGGTCTGGGACAGGGAAATGTCCCTGTGGGGCTGGGGAATGTCCCTGTGGGGCTGGGACAGGGGAATGTCCCTGTGGGGCTGGGACAGGGGAATGTCCCTGTGGGGCTGGGACTAGGGAATGTCCCTGTGGGGCTGGGACAGGGGAATGTCCCTGTGGGGCTGGGACTGGGGAATGTCCCTGTGGGGCTGGGATAGAGAAATGTCCCTGTGGGGCTGGGAGTGAATGTCCCTGTGGGGCTGGGACAGGGGAAAATGTCCCTGTGGGGCTGGGATAGAGAAATGTCCCTGTGGGGCTGGGACAGGGAAATGTCCCTGTGGGGCTGGGGAATGTCCCTGTGGGGCTGGGACAGAGAAATGTCCCTGTGGGGCTGGGGAATGTCCCTGTGGGGCTGGGACAGGGGAATGTCCCTGTGGGGCTGGGACAGGGGAATGTCCCTGTGGGGCTGGGGAATGTCCCTGTGGGGCTGGGACAGGGGAAAATGTCCCTGTGGGACTAGGGAATGTCCCTGTGGGGCTGGGACAGAGAAATGTCCCTGTGGGGCTGGGACAGAGAAATGTCCCTGTGGGGCTGGGGAATGTCCCTGTGGGGCTGGGACAGGGAAATGTCCCTGTGGGGCTGGGAGTGAATGTCCCTGTGGGGCTGGGACTGGGGAATGTCCCTGTGGGGCTGGGACAGGGGAAAATGTCCCTGTGGGGCTGGGATAGAGAAATGTCCCTGTGGGGCTGGGACAGGGGAAATGTCCCTGTGGGGCTGGGACAGGGGAATGTCCCTGTGGGGCTGGGATAGAGAAATGTCCCTGTGGGGCTGGGACAGGGAAATGTCCCTGTGGGGCTGGGGAATGTCCCTGTGGGGCTGGGACTGGGGAATGTCCCTGTGGGGCTGGGGAATGTCCCTGTGGGGCTGGGACTGGGGAATGTCCCTGTGGGGCTGGGACAGGGGAAATGTCCCTGTGGGGCTGGGACAGGGGAATGTCCCTGTGGGGCTGGGACAGGGAAATGTCCCTGTGGGGCTGGGACAGGGGAGTGTCCCTGTGGGGCTGGGACAGGGGAATGTCCCTGTGGGGCTGGGACAGGGGAATGTCCCTGTGGGGCTGGGAGTGAATGTCCCTGTGGGGCTGGGACAGGGGAATGTTCCTGTGGGGCTGGGACAGGGGAGTGTCCCTGTGGGGCTGGGAGTGAATGTCCCTGTGGGGCTGGGACAGGGGAATGTCCCTGTGGGACAGGGGAATGTCCCTGTGGGGCTGGGACAGGGGAGTGTCCTTGTGGGGCTGGGACAGGGGAATGTCCCTGTGGGGCTGGGACAGGGGAATGTCCCCGTGGGGCTGGGACTGGGGAAATGTCCCTGTGGGGCTGGGACTAGGGAATGTCCCTGTGGGGCTGGGACAGGGGAATGTCCCTGTGGGGCTGGGACTGGGGAATGTCCCTGTGGGGCTGGGACTGGGGAAATGTCCCTGTGAGGCTGGGAGTGAATGTCCCTGTGGGGCTGGGACAGGGAAATGTCCCTGTGGGGCTGGGGGAGGCGGTGGCTGCATGAGTCCCTGGAGTGCCACTGCTGGGGGTCCCTGGCTCGGGGCCTTCGGGGCGGCGGTGGAAGGCACTGGAAGGTCCCGAGGGTCGTTCCTAGAGGGGTTGGTCCATGGCCTGAAGTGGGAGCTCCTCTCGCCCGGGGCTGGAGGAGGCTTCTCAGTGGAGGTAGGTAGGTTGGTTCCATCGGTACCAGGATCTGTTTGCGGCACGGATAATTCACAGGTTTAATTCACCCAACGTTAAAATGCACTTTTGACATAGAATTTTCACTTACAGCAACAAAAAACCCAAAGGACAGCTAAGTTAAGCAGAAAGGAAAGAATGAAAAATGTTCCCTATATCAAATCTACAAATAACAACGCAAGACAAAAAGGCAAATTACACAAAATCCACCCCTCGGCCCTTCACTACAACTACAACACAAATTTCCAGCTATCATTCTACTCAAAAACATGATTTAATATGCTTGTTTTGTCCATTATTTCTCCCAACAACATTTCCCCCTTGGAGTAAAAATCATCTTTATTTCCTTTGCAACCCTACTTTGTCTATGATTGCAAGGGGGACCTCACAGCAACCCCCTCTTATTTCTAAACGAGATTTTCCTGATTTCAACTCCTGCCTGGCCAAAAGGAGGAGGATTTATGGCACAGGGTGACCCAAGTAGCTGTGGGTGACCCCCTGTGTTCTGCTGCCTCCCCAACTCAGCATCCTCGAGGTGATGCAGCACAAATTACAGGTGCAGAGAGCCCCCAGTGGAAGATCCCGCAGGGCTCTGAGCCCACGTGTTGGTTTAATGCTTTTGCAGCATCTCAAGGCAGGGTAGAGGGAAAAAAAAAATCTTTGTTCTGCCCCTATGAAAGAGTTGCTGACAGCAGAACTCTCTGGGTGGCACTGCAGGAGAGAGAATTGGCTGTGGGTGAGGTTATCCAAGCAGGAACAGCAAAATAAACCTTCCTCTGCTTCCTTCACACAGGAGTCAGGTGAGGACAGAGTTTCTAATCACTTTGGGGGTTTTTTTTTGATTTTTTTTTTTAACCAGCAAAAATTTTTCAGGCAAAACTTGATTGATTGTAGGTTTTCAAACAGAAAAACAGCCACATCCCAAGAATCAGAGAATTCCCTGAGCTGGAAGGGACCCACCAGGATCACCTCATCCAACTCCTGGCCCTGCACAGGACACCCCAAAAGTGCCACCCTGTCCCTGGGAGGTCACACATGACACTTCACACAGGAACACTCCGCACTTTTGGACTCTCCAAGAGCTTTCCTGTTCTTCCTGAAGATCCCACTGCTTTACCCCCACACACCCCCCATGCCCCGGGTTTGTTGGTTGGCTGTGGGAGCTCTGGGGCCTTACCCTGAAGAGTTGAAGCCAGAGGAGTTCATGGCAGCTTTGGAGTTGCTCTGGGCAGTGCCAGGGCTGCTGGCATGGAGGGCACTGCCAGGGGACGAGGGCCTGCTGGAGTTCCCTGGGGAGCACGAGGATGTCACTGTGGGGGACAGAGCAGAGTGGGGCTGGGATCGCCTCTTCCTACCCAGCCCAAAAATTCCCACCAAATCCTCGTGCCCATCCTGTGGTTCCTCTGATTCCCAGCCCTGGGGACAGTGGGGGACACCAGGAATGTTCCCTCTCCCTATATCCCAGGAACGTTCCCTGTTCCTATATCCCAGGAACATTCCCCGTTCCTCTATCCCAGGAACGTTCCCTGTTCCTCTATCCCAGGAATGTTCCCCGTTGCTATATCCCAGGAATGTTCCCTCTCCCTGTATCCCAGGAACATTCCCCGTTCCTCTATCCCAGGAACGTTCCCTGTCCCTATATCCCAGGAACGTTCCCTGTTCCTCTATCCCAGGAATGTTCCCTGTTCCTCTATCCCAGGAATGTTCCCTGTCCCTATATCCCAGGAACGTTCCCTGTCCCTATATCCCAGGAACGTTCCCTATCCCTCTATCCCAGGAATGTTCCCTGTTCCTATATCTGGGAATCTTGTGTCTCCAAGGAGATCTGACCCTGACCCACCCTTTATTTGGCTCCCAAACCTAAACACCCCATCCTAGGATTATCCTGGAATAATTATTCCTGGTGTTTTCCATGTTTTTATCCCACCCCACAGAAAGACTTGGCTGTTCCCATCCCGGCTGGGTGGGGGCACTTTCCCTGGCCCAACCCAAGGGTCTGAAGAAGATTATCCTGAAAATGTGACCCAGAAATGGAGGGGCAGGAGCAGAGGGAGGAGGGCAGGGGGAATTCCCAAGGCTCACCAGTCCCAGGCATGGTGCTGTGCACGGGATTGACGGAGAGGGGCCCCAAGGACCCTGAGGTAGAGACCTAGGCAGGAGCAGAGGCAAACTGTGAGCTTTTGGCATTCCATGAGCATATACATATTAAAAAAAAAAAAAAAGGTATATATATATATATATATATATATTTTTATATATTTATATATTTATATATATTTATATGTATGTGTGTATATATATATGTATATATAGATGTATTATATATATATAAAATATATAAATCCCATCACTGCACTCCTTTCACTTCCCCTTTGGGATGTGCTGCCTCCCAGGGACCCTTCTCACCCACATCTGTGGCTTTTGCTGATATTTCTATTTACACTCTGCTGTAGAAGCACCATTCCCATATCTAAGGCCATGAAAATCATATTTCATGTGCCTGACGCTCCCTGCATCCATCTGAACTCATGGATCAGCTATGGAAAAGCCTGAAATGATAAATTTTCTGGAAGCCCCAAGATCCGCTCATAGGAACCACTGCCCTTTGGATGTCTCAAATGAGCTGTCCTCAGCCCGAAACTTCCCAGCTCCCTCTGGCCTTGGGCACAAAAATTCCCATCTCCTTCAGGGAGCTGAATTCTCAGGTGACAATTGGTAATTTGGCAGCTGCGACCCAAATTAGCCAGGGATGTTAATTGCTGAGGCTGATGAGCACAGGCACACTCTGTGCAGCGCTCAAAGGGGAATTCTTCACCCCAGTGAATAATTTGGGGATCCGTGGCTTGCGAGCAGCGCTTGGTGTTTGTTTTGGGGACCAAACAGGTTGGGCAATCAGCAACCAAACTCCTTGTGATGTTTCCCTGCGTTCTGTTGGCTGATTCCAAAAGCCAGAGGATTTCAAGATAAAATCTTGCTGGTGAGCACAGACTCTGCCTCCCACTCCTGAGGACGCTCCTGCCACTTTTAAATGTCAAACTCACCAAGCAACTCTTCAGTGAACCAGCAGAAATGCACCTAAATTGCTGTCAGTGTCTGTAATCCTCATACCCCATTAACTTTGGAAAGATTTTCATTATCAATCTCAGGAGAAAAAAGTTTTGGGATAGCATCCCAATTTGACTAAATTATCCTACAATTAAACTAATCAATTCCTTTTAGGAAATCTGTCTTTTCTTCCAACTGTTTTCAATAAATACAATTATAGCTGAACTAATTGTTCTAATTTAGTTGATAGTTTTCAATTAATGGTGTAGTTGCACTGTTTTAAAATCTTTCTCTTCTTTCTCATAGAGAATAGAGATAAGTTGCATTCTTGTGCTTTCTAATCTCTTTGTTTTGGTACTGGATGCTCTAGGGTTGTAACCAATCATTATAGGAGGTGGAAAAACTATCGACCAATAATTATTAGATCATTAATGAATATATAAAGAAGTTCTTGTAAATAAAGTTCCTCTTTTCGCCTGCCTGACTTCCCTGCGAGCTTCCGCGAATCTCCACGAATATCAGAAAATCAGAGCAACATAATGGAATAAAAATAAACATTCTGAGCGAGATCCCATTGAAGCGGCTTGACCCCAAGTCCCTCACCAGTCTGGAGTTGTAGATGGGAGATTTGATGGGGGATGGCATGGGGCAGCTGATCCGCTTTTCCTTCTGGCGCCGGTTGCAGAACCAGACCCGAACCACCTCCTTCTCCATGGAGAGCTGCTCTGCTATCAAGGAGATCTCCTCTGAGCTGGGCTTGGGGTTCTGCTGAGAGAGGCAGGAGGTTAAAAAAGCCCCAAAGGGCATCGGTGGCTGCTGGAGGGATGAGGGTGGGGTTGGTTTCGAACCTCCTCGGAGGCCGAGGGTAAATATTTGGGTGAGAGATTATGTCCTGTGAAGCAGAAAGTGCTTCTGGTTCCTCATCAGCTCTCCCGGAGTCAGGGGGGGATGAATCACAGCTCCTGTTATTGCACAAATCCCTCCCTTTTTGATCGAAACAGCCCCAAAATCAGTGCTGGGGGGCACCTGAACCTGGTGGCCTTGTCACTGCCATGGGGACAGCAGCTCTGGGCCTCAGAAATGCCATTGGTTCCCTCTTCCTGTGTCCCTCCCTCGCCGGTTAAGGGAAATAAGAGAACCCACCCTGCCTCCCGAGGCATTTGTTTTCATTCTTTCAGCTCTGTGGGGGTTTGATCAGAGCTGAAGCTCAAAAACATCAAAAATACCTGGCACAGAGAATGTTCCCATTACAAATAGTGCCTTCTACCACCTAAAAATGGATGGGCTGATGATAGCTGAGGAAGTTTTGGTAAGAGGGAGAAACCAAGAAAAAACGAGCTCAGAATCAGTTTTGGTTTGAGAAATCTCCAATGGACAGTTTAGTCCTGTGGATTAAAGCTCTGCTAGAGCTCTGCAGTGATTTTTCTCGAAATTCCTGATGCTTAAAAAGTAGAAGGCTCCGCTTCTGAGTGGGTTCAGCAAAAATATTTGGAGCAATAAGTCCTGGGGCATTGTGGCCACAGAACTCCTGGGACACATCTGCAACTCAAAAAGAAAAGAATTGTGTGCAGAGATCAGCTTTGGCCCAGTGAGTGATAATGGGGAAACACGGTGCTAAAATTGTAATTCCCTTAAAACAACATTTACCAAGGAAATAATTGGGAATTACTTTGGGTTTAGCTCTTTTCCTGTTAGCCTCTTCATTAATTTTTTAACCTACTGTCAAATAATAGAGAATTTCTTCGTGTTTAACACTTTTCCTCATAACCCCTTCAAGCATTTTCTACGTGCTAGCAAATAAAAACCCCAAAACCACCTCTTTTCTTGAGAGGATTCAGTGTTACTACAGCCAAACTCAGGGAGAGCTCCCAAGAGATGGAAAGATTTTCCCCTCACATCTTGAAATCTCTTCTCCAGTGTGGAGCGGATGTTGGTCTCGATGCTGGTCCTCTTCTTCCTTTTCCGTCCAAACATCTCGTTCACGGAGGGGTAGGAATTGGGGGTGCTCATGGAGGAATCCAAAGGAGCAGATTCTGGGGGAAGAGGGAGGGAAAAGGAGATGTGCAAGAAGAGAAGGAGTTCTTTTTTTTCTGAGATACTTTTCGTGAAACAAAGGCACCTTCTAAAATAGATAAATTGTTCCTACACTGGATCCTCCCTCTGGTGATGCTTCAAATTGCCCCAAATCCATCAATGAGCTTGTCCGAACCAGGGAAGGAATAGGAGTGCTAATATTTCAATCCACACCCTGTTTTCCCTTGGTGAGCCTGATCTCCAGCCTGCCCTGACAGGGACTGGGGTCTCCGATGATTTAATTTCCCACAAATGAAGATGTTGTGAGCAAACCCTCGGAGCAGGGGGCTGGGATATGATGAACGGGTCAGACAGAAATGGATCCTGAAGGCTTGGATGAGGCTGCTGTGAGCTCAGCACACCCCAAACCCTGCTGCCCCTAGGAACTCCCCTCTCAGGGACATCCTTCCTTTCCCAATTACACCAATTTTTCCAATTACACCTCCTGGGCTGATCCCCGAGCACCCCACGAGCTCCTTCCCATCCTTTCCCAGCTGAACACATTTGAGGTTCCTGGGTGGATCCTCTCCTCCTGGTGGCATTTGTGCCTCGATGTCACCCACCTGCGTCACTCAGCCACTTCTCCAGCAGGGGCTTGAGCTTGCACATGTTCTTGAAGCTCAGGTTGAGAGCCTCGAAGCGAGAGATCGTGGTCTGGCTGAAGTCATTGCCGTAGAGCTTCCCCATGGCCAGGCCAACGTCACCCTGCAAGGGACAGCAGTGAGTGCAGGGGACCCTCACAGCTCCAGAGCCCTGCTCAGGATGGGCTCAGCCCTGTTCCCATCGCCTCCCTGCCAGGGAAAGGGGAGTTTTCTCCCCCAGGAATCTGAATGCTGGAGAAGGTGCAGATAATGGCATTATGGGGATGGTAATGAGGCCAACGTCACCCTGCCAGTGACACCCAGACCCCAGTGAGAGTAGGGAAACCTCACAGCCCTGCTCAGGGTGGGCTCAGCCTTGTTCCCATCACCTGCCTGCCAGGGAAAGGGGAATTTTCTCCCCCAGGAATCTGCCCCATGGCCCTGAATATTGGAGAAGGTGCAGATAACAGCATTATGGGGATGGTAATGAGGCCAATATCACCCTGCCAGTGACACCCAAACCCCAGTGAGTGCAGGGAAACCTCACAGCCCTGCTCAGGATGGGCTCAGCCCTGTTCCCATCACCTCCCTGCCAGGGAAAAGGGATTTTTTTTTCCCCCCCACGCCCCTGAATGCTGCAGAAGGCGCAGGCAATGAGGTTATGGCGATGAGGTTTAAGGAAGGGTTTGTCTCTTCGCTTTTGTTAGGAAGGGGAAGCTGCAAAATAATCCCAACTGACCTAATCCAGCCTTTCCCTCCTCCCCAGCCCTGCCCCAAACCCCTCCCTCTGACCTGTGTGAAGCCCAGCTTGATCCTCCTTTGTTTGAAAGTCTTGGCGAACTTCTCCAGCTCCTCCAGGTCACTGGGCTCCTCGGAGGCTCCCGCCGGGGTCAGGTGCTTTGCCACCTGCAGGTGCTGGGGGACATCCAGGTGGGGCTCCACCGAGGAGCCAGGGAGGCCGGAACGCCCCACAGCCTGGCCAGACAAACCCCAAAAAGAAGCTCAGAGTCACAAAAATGCAAAAAGACACGGTTTTTTGTGCTGTTTGCCCTCCCTAAAGCAGCACTCTGGTGTTACCTGCGATGCCAGGCTGGGCCCGGGTTGGGAGAGGAGGAGGCTGCCTTGTTGCTGAGGGAAGGAGAGGAGGTTTGGCTGCAAAGCTGGGGAGAAAAAAGGAAAAAAAAATTAAAAAAGAGACAAATCTCGTCAATGAACATCCCCAGGAAAACTTAAGAGTGTGAAGCTCCCTGAGTTATTTCTTACTCAAAATACAAGGATTTCAGCCTTTAGGGAAGTGTCTGGCTCTGAGCTGGATTAGGAGAAAGAAAAGGTTCTTCCCGTGGCTTTTTAGCCTGCAGGGGATTATTACAATAATCATTTAAGGGAAATATCTCATTTGCTGATCCCTGAGTGTCACTTGTCATGCTCAGGCTGAACCAGGGCATTTGATACACCTCAAATCTTGATTTGAGAGAATTTCCTCCATCCTTCATGGGGATCTCTCCCAGTGCTTCATCATTGCAGCTCTCAGAAAAATGGACATCTTATTTCCAATATAAGCTCTTCTGACTCCAACTTTCAGCCACTTGATCTTGTTAAAAAAACCCTGATCCTGCAGTTAATCTCGTGAGCCCTCCCACTCTGCTCTCTATCCTACATTTCATTTTCGAGTGTCATTTCGAAGCCATCTGACCCTTTCTTTCCTGCCCTACTGTATTTCAAATAAATTGAATTTCTTTAAGAACGCGGGAGCTGACACGAAATGATGAAAGGAAAAAAGGAGGGGAATCCATAAACCCAACAAAAACTGGGATTTATGGAGACTGTGTAATTGTTTAGTTGACAAACTGCCAAGTACAAGCCTATATCTCTCAGAGGGAATGTCCTACAGGATTAGGTTGTGTAGTTCCCTGGAAATTTAGTGGGAATCAAGTCCACAGTGAGTGAAACCTATAGAATTTAGTGAGGATTTACAGCCTTGCTCAGAGCAGTCAATATATTTAATTGATTATAACTGACAATTACAGGGAAATCCATAGAAATTTATGGACTTGTGCTAATAAAAGGGAAAACAGATAATCTCCAGAATCAATCACTCCCTCTCCCTCTCTCCTTCTGCCTTTTCTTATTTAATTTAGATCTGATGTACTCTATCCCATTTATTTACATAGGCTGGGGTTGGAATAAGCCTTCCCTAATGCTGGAACAACTCAGAATTTCAAATCCAGGCTGGAAATGAGGTGCACATTTTTACCAGCGCAGGTAATTAATCACTGCAATGGCTCTGCCTTGGGCCACAGCAGATGCTCTGTCATTTGGAGTCTTTAAAATCATGATTGAACACCTTGGAGAGAGCTCAGGAAGGGTTTGGATTCGGGAATCACCGGTCTGACAGCTGAGCTGAGGTTTCAGCAGCAATATTCTGACTGACAGGATTCCCAGCATCTCCCTGGCTGCTCATTCCCACTTTTCAGAGCTCTCCCACCCTGGCTCGGGTGTGTCAGGGTTGGGGAATGAGGAATCAGAGCTGGGAATTTATCTCTAAAACACAGCCCAGACTAAAATTCAGATCCCTCTTGGAAAGGTTCAGCCCTCAGCCAAGCCCCTTTGGCCATAAAATCCACACTCAGAAATCAGGGGACACTCAGGATATTCCCATGATGGCCCCAGGGACAATTCAGGAATATTTTCTGCCTTTCTTCAGGAGGGAGAACACTCCACTGGGGTAGAACCAAAAACAAATTCCACAAAGCCAAGCTGAGCCTTCACTTTCACTCCCCACTGGCTGTGAATGCAGGCGGCCAAGGATCATTAAAACCTGGCAATCCTCCATGCAAATGGAAATGTTCAAGCACAAAAATCCAGAATATCCTGTCCTGGTCAAGCCTGGAACCAGAAGGGGTGACAGCCAAACGAGCTGCCCAAAAAAATCACTGCGCAGATAAATTCTAATCTATAAAAGGCAGCAAGTTCTGCTTTGCAGTAAAAGATGTTTATTATTCATGAATAAAAGGAGGCAGCGAGGAATAGATTGTCCTGACCATATTTCAAACAAACTAATTCAAAAGTGTTTGTAAATATACATCAAGTGTCTTTATCCATCACTCAGCATCATTTGGCAGAGAGGAGAATTTATGCATTGTCGGGAAGAAATAAATTTCCCACTTGCTTTCGGAGTGTGTGAACCAGCGGGTTCAGGCTGCAGAGACTGAGGTTATAACTCTGGATTTCAGTTCACACAGAGGGAGTTCTGTGCTGGGATAAATCAAGAACTCAAGCAGAGGATCCAAGTCCCCCTGGATCTGTGAGGTTATGGATTGTAGTTGCACTGTTTTAAAATCTTTCTCTTCTTTCTCATGGAAAATAGAGATAAGTTGCATTCTTGTGCTTTCTAATCTCTTTGTTTTGGTACTGGATGCTCTGGAGTTGTAACCAATCATTATAGGGGGTGGAAAAACTATCGACCAATAATTATTAGACTATTAATGAATATATAAAGAAGTTCTTGTAAATAAAGTTTCTCTTTTCGCCATCTTGGTGCTGCCTGCCTGACTTCCCTGCAAGCTTCCGCAAATCTCCACGAATATCAGAAAATCAGAGCAACAATGGATCAAAGCCTAACTTTGTCCACGAGCAGCAGAAAACATCCTCCATGCTCATCCCTGCTTTTGGAGAAACGCTGTAAAAATACTGGTGGCAAAACCAGAATTACAGGGACTTTCTCAATTGCAGGGACTTTCTCAAGCACTGCTCCAGTCCTCAGCACTTTCCTGGAGGTGATTTCTCCGAGCAGGGAGAACATTCCTTCCCTACAGAATACCCAAACCCACCCCAGAGCTGCTCCTGGCCAGGTCAGACCTGTTCTGGTGTCCTGCAGCTGATTTTCCCTCCCTGCAGTGATCCCCCCGAGTTCCAATCAGCTCTGTGGCATTACCGAGGAGCAGCTCCTGTGCTGCTGTCCCAAAAATCCAGGCACGCTCCCGAATTCCAGGCTGGGATCCCTGCCTGGCCCCAAGGTGGCACTCGAGGAGCGCACAAGGCTCAGGTGTCAGGAGCATCTCCAGCCCAGGATGCTCCCAATCCACCTGGGATCATCCCCAGCCTGGAAACATCCCAGCCCCACGCTGGGAAAACCAATCCATGAGAAGGGAGGTTTTCCCTAAATATTTATCCATTTCATATTTCACCATTAAGTATTTATCCATTTCTGCTCTTACCTTGTTGTCCTGCCTGGGACTGGGACAGAAGGAATTGGGGGACAGACTGCATGTGCCCAGGGAGCAACACCAGCTGCTGCAGGGTGTGGAGAGAGCTCATGTCCTGCGGGGAAAAAGCAAAGGGAATCATAAAAATCACCAATTCACACTGAATTTGTGCGGTTTTGTACTGGGATGATAAAAATCAGGGGTTCCTGGTCCTCACTCAGTGCCTCCTCACAAATCCACACTGAATTAGTGTATTTTTGTACTAGGATAAAAAAATCAGGGGTTCCTGCTCCTCACTCAGTGCCTCCTCACAAATCCACACTGAATATGTGTATTTTTGTACTGGGATAATAAAAATCAGGGGTTCCTGCTCCTCACAAATCCACGCTGAATTTGTGTATTTTTGTACTGGGATAATAAAACTCAGGGGTTCCTGCTCCTCACAAATCCACGCTGAATTTGTGTATTTTTGTACTGGGATAATAAAAATCAGGGGTTCCTGCTCCTCACGCAGCACCTCCTCAAAAAGTGTATTTTTGTGTATTTTTGTACTGGGATACTAAAGCTCAGGGGTTTCTGCTCCTCACAAATCCACACTGAATTTGTGTATTTTTGTACTGGGATAATAAAACTCAGGGGTTCCTGCTCCTCACGCAGCGTCTCCTCAAAAAGCCACGCTGAATTTATATATTTTTGTACTGGGATAATAAAAATCAGGGATTCCTGCTCCTCACACCTCCTCACAAATCCACACTGAATTTGTGTATTTTTGTACTGGGGTAATAAAAAAACTCAGGGGTTCCTGCTCCTCACACCTCCTCACAAATCCACACTGAATTTGTGTATTTTTCTACTGGAGATCTGCAGATCCAAAAGTTTTAGGTGTAGGAGAAGAATTCTGTGCACACAGAGACATCCACGTGAGAACTGTCTCCTTTCCCCTGGAAAAGTTAACTCTTGATAATGACATTTTTGAGGCAATCAAACCCTGCTTGTTAGAACAGTGAGACCTCTTAGATTTTAGTTCCTTCCAGATAATGTCTTTCTAGAGTGAATTCCCTAAAATCACACAGAAAATTGCAGCAGAGTGTCCCAAGCTCACCAACACCGTTTCCCACAGAACTGTTCTGAAGATTTGAGGAAATTGAAGAATCCCTAAATTGGGGAAATTGAAGAATCCCTAAATTGAGGAAATTGAAGAATCCCTAAAACTGAGCATCTGCGTGCCTTTCTGGCATCCAACTCCCACTGGAATTTAACAACAGCTAAGTGCTAAACTCCACGTTTTCAACCTTAGCAAAAAAAAAAACTCCCTGAAGGAATTAATTTCTTCCCTGGTGTAAATCAATTTGAGGCAACAACTGGCTCAGATTAGGAGTTAATCTAGTCTGGAATCCTATCTCCAACAATGGCATTAAGCAGACACTCATGAATGAGGAAGAGCAGGGCAAACATTATCAAACACTTCCCCACGGTGTCGTCTCAGCCTCCAATTATTTCCAGTCCAAGGCATTTCCTGACCATGGGGTGGTTTCCCTACTTAGCAAACCCTCAGAGGAAATCTCACCCAGGGACGTGTCCGGTCTACCTTGGAACTCACGAGGAAAAACCGAGGAGGAAGACAATTTTTTAAAAAAATTTTAAATTTTTTTTTTTTAAATTTTCCGATTTAGGTGGCCAAAGGGGTTTGGGGAGGGGCTCGGGAGCATTTTCCTGAGCCACATCCTGGATCCCCAGGGATTTGGGTGAGCCACATCACTCACCCCTGCGATTTGGCTCCCTGGCATCATGGATGATCCCTGCACGAGGTGCCCCGACCGAGGGGGGATGGCAGATTGCAAGGAGTCGCTGAGGTCCTCCGTTTTAATCTGGAAAAAAAAAAAAAGCAAAGGAATTGTGGAATTAGGGAGCAGAGGGGAGGGCTGAGCAGGAGGAGTAGCACTGGGATCCCAGGGGTTGGGAAATTCCCTCGCAGGGAATTTTTAGTTTTTTCCGTTGCTGGAAGTCGTGGTCATTCAATCCCATGGACAGAGTTTTCCTGCTCTGCCAAGCCTGGGGCAGGCTGCCACTTTGCTCAATTTAAAAAAAAAAAAAAAATTCAAGCAACTTTTTGAAGTTTGAAGCCTTTTGTGGAGTTTTAATGAAGACACAGAGCAATTCTCCTTTCTGGATCACGACTCAGGCCCTGATGCCAGGGCTGGACATGCAAAACCTCTCATTTTTGTTCCTGCAGGGAGCAGAGAATGCCACCAGGAGATGGGAAAGGAAAGGTTCTGGAGTAAAAGACCTCAAAATAAGCAGAACAATCTCCCAGACTTGAAAATGCAGCACTCCAGGCTCCAAATGCATTTGTTCCATTTCTACCAAAATGCAACAAGAAATTGTGAGGAAAAGCTCCTTCCTCAGTTACAAGCTGTGGAAAAAGAACTGGGAAACGCCACAGGTGTCAGCCCTTTGCCCAGTGGTCATTTTGAGCTACTGTAATGTTCAAACAAGATTCTGGTTCACAAGAAAATAATGATTTCTAAATCCACATTCTTAGAGAAAAATGCACCCAGGGACCAGAACTGAATCCTTGTTTCTGGTTTATTCCATAGCCTCCATGTCCATTTCTAACGTTGCCACTACATTTAAAAAAATAAAAATAATAAAAATCTGTTCCAATTACTGTCCTAGCTGAAATCTTTTGGTGAGGGTGACTGGGACAGAAGGGAGGGGAAGATTTTGAGGTTAATTCCTGAGAGCTGTGTGAGGAGAGTCCATGCACAGGTAAATCCTACAGAACTATTCCCCAAGAAAAGACTGAACCAAACTCTTCCTCAACATAAGAACACCCTGGACAAGGGTTATTCCTCATCGCAGCAAGAAGAGCCTCTAATTCCTAAAAACTGGAAAAACCAGGAGGGCTCTACAAAGGACAGGGCTTGAAATCGCTGCTCCCTGCAGGCTCACCCTGACCCCAGCACTAAACATCCCCAGATCCCATCAGATCCCTTCCCAGCCCCACATCCCCCAAAAAATCTGGGGGGTCTTTGCCCCATTGATGGGACCTTTGGGCCCTGCAACCTCCTGCCAGCAGAGGGGGACAAGAAATCCAGCCCGAAAAACAACATCCCAGGCGAACATTTCGGGTTGAGGGAGCTCTTCTGCCCACTGAGAAACACGCGGAATAATTTCGCTTGGGAGATACCCCACAGTCATTGAGTCCGAGCTCTGAAGGATCCCCAAGAGAGGAGAAAAAGGGAAAATGTGATCACGAGAGGCTCAGCAGCTCCAGAACGGGGAGCTGCAACATTTTGGAAGGTGCACAGAGGGAAGGTGATTACAACACCCCCTTTCATTACAGCTCCAGCTCTGGACACCGCCGAAACTCGTTTTGCAATAATCCCAGCTCCTTGCAACAAGAGGTAGACATGCTACGAATTCCAGCTCTTTCCTACCTTTCAGGTTGGCATGATCATTCCTCTTAGCCTGGCAGGGCAAAAAAAAAAAAAAAAAAAAATCAAGTGGAAAGATCTTCTCGATCGCTATCGGCACCGATAAGTCACTGAATGTCAAGCAAAAAGGCTCAGGAGGACACCATCCAGTCATTCCAGGCACGTGGATTTATGGATGGCTTTTGCATTAAAAAGAATCCATCGGAGCCAAAAAAAAGAAAAAAAAAGGGAATTATTAAAAAAAAATAAATTAATCTGTGTCTGCCTCATCCAAGGCTGAGCAGTCCCAAAAAATAGCAAGTTCTCCACGTCTCCGAGAGCTCTGGATCCCGCCTTAGCTGTGATCCCAATAGGAATGGAGTGTTGAAGAGGCACGAGCCATTTCCAAACTGAAATCAATGTCTCCAGCTGCCAAGCGGGACGGGCTGGCGGCGCTCCAGGGAGAAAGGGGTGTGTAGCCGCATCCCGGCATCGCTCGATGTGAGAACGGGAGGTGGGTTTGGCAAAGGACCGGCTCCCGATTTAAAAACAACAACATCTCCCACTGCTCCTTCCCCCGGCCCTGGAATTCTCTGGCTCCCTCCTGCGCAGTGGGCGGGAACCTGGGTTTGCTCTTGACAAATCCTTCTCCCCCTTGCACCTATTTCCATTGGGTTTAGGCTCAAATTTACCTCTCCCTCCTCTTCCTCTCCCCGACAGGCCTGCAGCTGGCTAATTGTTCATTAGCAGGAGTTCGGGTTCTATCCAAAACTTTGGGGATGGTTTATGCAAATCCCGCTCCTTCTTTTTTTTCTTTTTTTTCCTGGCTAAACCGGCAATATTGCCAAGTGTACATGAAAAAAACCAACCCCAAAAAACCCCAAAAAACCACACACATTGTGGGCGAGGCCACTCAATATCATGAGACTCCCTTAAAATAATGTAAATTTCGAATTAATAAAACGAGGGGAGGAGTTGCCTCCTCCTTTCCCAGTGCATCTGCCTCGGATTTGCAGAAAATGCCTGCAAAAATGGGAAGAGTTTTCCTTGAGGAACCAAAAAATAAAAAGCTGAAAGGATGAAATCCTCACAGATTCACCTCGGGTGGGTATTTGATGGGAAATCTGCTGAAACAGTGCAAGTGAGCAGCAGTGATTTGGGAAAAACCAGGAGCAGATCCCACTGGGATTGCTCAGAACCTTGGTTTTATAGGATGATAACCTTGGTTTCATGGGATGAAAACCTTGGTTTCATGGGATGAAAACCTGAGTTTCATGGGATGAAAACCTTGGTTTCCTGGGATGAAAACCTTGGTTTTATGGGATGAAAACCTTGGTTTCCTGGGATGATCATGGATGGACAATGGGGAACGAGAAGTCACGGAGAGACTCTGCTCCCACTGAATTCCATTTGGAGAAAGAACACTATTTAAGGAAAGCAGCCTGGTCTGGTGGAAGCTTCCCTGCTTGGGGAAGGGGTTGGAATGAGAATGATCCTTAATTTCCCTTCCAACCCAAACCATCCCCCGGAAAAGCGAGCGGGTGAAGGAGCAGGACCTGCGAATGCCCGCGGCTGACGGGAGGTTCGGGGGCTCTTGGCTGTGAATCCCCAGGCACCTTCCAGCACCCGGGGCAGGGCTGGGAGCAGCTAACGGCAGCTGGAGGCACGGCAGCTCCTCCGGGACACGGCAGGAAAAACACTTGCAAATCCCAAAGTGGATGTTTGGATGTTTTCACAGCCTCGGAACAGGGTCAGCCCGCGAGCGAAAAACACGGGAAGGGTGACTGGGTGGAAAGAGAGTCCCTTCCGTAGTTGGCGTGAACATCTGCAAGGATGGATGGTTTCTTACCTATCTCGGCCCTAAACACGAAAACAAAAAGCAAAACAAACTAAGAAACACATTGAGGGTGATGGAAAATGATCAAAGCTCCGGAGCCTGCTTGCGTAACTGATTTGTGGAAGGTGTTTCATAAACATTTCATAAGAAGGAGAATTATGAAGAAAACATCTCCCAACCTGCCTGCAATTACTGCACAAACTCTTCCTTACCAGTAGGAAGAAGGGGAGAGGAAAAAAAAAAAAAAAGTACATCTGTTTTGTAACTGATCTGTGAACTTTTGGCAAACGCTCGGCTCGTGAAAACATCCTGCAGACATCTTGCAGAGCCGTGGAAAGCCGGGAGGTTGGGAGATTCACCTGAGCAGCTCTGGTTGCTGCTGTTCCCTTCAGAGGGACCAGTGTTGGGCTCCATGGACTGATGGTTGGATCCCACTGGGATGGCTGGGCAGGACTCTGATAATCTGAGGATTATCCCTCCGGTTTAGGGATAATCTTCATTGTCTCCCTCATCTATCAGACCCCAAAGAAGCCCCAAAATCCTCCTTGGGGTGAGCTCCTGGTGTGACACACACAATGCTCCATCATCCTCCTCGCTCAGCCACCAATCCAGAGCTTTCAATGCTCTCCCCAAATCCAGGGATCCTCTGGATCTCTCGTATCCCAGCCCTGGCAATCCTCACAGCCCTGCCAGGCTCCTCCAGCAGCGGTTTTCAGGAGGGAACCACCTCAGTGGGAGATGGAACACAGCCCTATTTGTTGTGAAGCTCCCGTTTAGCCGGTGACCTCTTTGAATCGCATTTATCTGCCTCCACATCTGCCTTATCTCACAGCCAGAACCGAGTTTAAGAGTTTGACTCACTCGCAGCGCAGGGAGGAGGAGGATCAGGTGCACACAGAGGGTCTGCAGCACCTGCCCCTCGCTGGAAAGGAGCACAGCTCTCCCCATCACCCCAAAATGCTCCTCAGCACAGCAGGGCTGCCTCGAGCTGCCCCAAATCCCTTTGCCTCTAGCCCGGGGAGGGAGTTTTAAGCTTGGAACAGGTATTAAGTCAGATCCAAGGCTCCTGCAGCTCCCTGAGCCTTCCCCCCTTCCGATGGCGTAAGTGCTCCGCCGTGAATTACCCGCACACGTGGGCCCCATAAAATAAAAAACACACTAATAATAAATTATGGCAATAATAATAATAATGGGGTTGCAATTACTATTTCCACATGTACTATCCTGCATGTACAGCAGGGCTTAGCAGACACCTGGAAAGGAGGCAGAAAACCTTGATGTCAATGCCACAGTATTCACCCTGCAACATTTATATCCCACTGAAGGCTGGGAATTTTTGGAAGCTGTCAGCACGACAGGAAGGAATTCAGCGTGGGATTAACTCCCTAACAGACTCTGTCCCAAAACTCAGCCATGGCAGCACGCTGGAAAATTCAAATGCAATCCCTAACCTCAGCACACCTGCATCACCCTACACGAGGCCTTTGAATTTATTAATTGAGGGCTGATCTGATAGGGTTTATCCTGAGCTTCAGCTTGGGATGGTAATGCTTGCGCTGGAGTCAAAGGAGGGGTGGGAAGTGGAAGCTTTGAGAGTAACCGAGCTGCACGCTTGGCAGGAGAAAACAAACAGAACCACACGCAGCTTCTGTGGGTTCTCTGATACAGCTTTTCCCTGGAATTTTTGCTTCCAAACAAACACGGAAGAGAGAGGAGTCCCCCCCGTGTGTGCTGAGCCTCAGATGATCACACGTGGCACCACAGGCTTCAAAAGCAGGAGCTGGGCAAGGAGAGGGGAGCTGAGGCAGAGGTGGGCAGAGCACCTGCCCTGCCTGGCCGTGCTCACAGCGACACCTGCTCAGGTGGGAGAGACCTGCCCAGGGCTGGGGAATCCTCCAGGAGCTGCTCTGAGCTCAGAACTGCTGTGAAGATACTGAGAAAACACCTCACAGCATCTTCCCTCTCACCAGCGCTATCCAGGCACGTGGTGCCCTCCCCACCAAGGCCTGTGGGCATCCCAAACCGGGAGCATTTTAGCAGCAGGCAGGGGGAGATGCCATTTTCTCGGTCAGAGTGGCCAGAACCTCCCATCAGAGCATGGGAACTGATTCCACCCCACCAAGGCTGGGATTTCTCCCTGTCCCTGCCCCTTCCTCACCCCCTGCCCAGCCTTGCCGTGGGCTGCAGCGCTGCTCCCTGCACCTCTCTCTCTCTCTCCATTCCACTTGCCCAACTCCCGAAGCTCTCCAGAACTCCACCTCTGCCTACACCTCCGTGCTTATCTGCTCTGCTCCCACCCTGGGCTGCACCCCTGCCCCTTTCCTTATCACCCTGATTTCACACACACCACTCCATGGCTGCTCCCCTGCCCTCCTGCAAGCTCACACAGGTCCCCTGGAGCCCAAGCACGTTCCTGTTCCACTCCAAAGTTGCCTTATTGGGATTTTCTGCGCTGAGAATCTGCCCCGCATGAAAAATGTCCTTTTTTTTTTTTTTTTTTCCATGGATCCCTCGCCCGTGGGGAGGAATCTCTGTTTGTTCAGGACTCTCTGTGCCTCCTGGCAGTGACAAATCCAAACACTTGGCACCGTGTGGATATCCCTGCCTTAGTCATCCACCGGGACAGTGTCCACACAGCCCAGGTAGCCCTCGGTAGGGAGGCACTTCCCACCACATCCCACGTTTGGGAGGAATTAATTCGGAATCAGAGGGCTCCCGTGACCGGGGCTGGCTCCATCCCAAATCCACGGGCTTCTCCCATTGGTCCCTGGCACTTTTTGGCAGCGGCTGCCACGCCCCGGGGGAACTGGGACACGAGAAGAGCAGCTGGAGGGATTGCATTAAACACGGCGAGCAACGTAATTAAAAATGAAAGGGAGAGTGAGGGAGATCGGGGAGCATCACATCACATGGGGTTGCATTTGGGGCAGGGGAGCTCAGAGCCAGCTCTCTGCCCCCAAACCATGCAAATCCCATGCGGTGGGGAAGGAGGACAGGAGGAGATGATCCCACTGATCCCACACGGAGCAGATCAGCACCTCTGCCCTCTCATACCTGAAATTAGAGGCCTCGCCTGAAAGCCATGCCTGTCCCCTGCCCTTCTGCAGGGCCCCACCCCTGCTTTGGGGACAATTCTCAGAGCTCAGCAGATGAAAGGCCCTCGAGGACTCCGAGTGCTCTCCCCAGGCACAGCAGCTCGTGCGACTCAGCCCTCAAAAAGGTGCTCGGCCACCCAGGTTGTGGCCAGCCGGTGACAAACGTGCCTCGGGCTGAGCTTCTGTTGTGGGAAACAAATTTTGTGACCCTTCAGACAGCTCTGTGAAAGTGGGGCTTGTCCCTTGTGAGCCTACAAAATGTTTCCCAAAGGATGAGCAGGGAGTTTGCCCAAAAATCTCTGTCTCTCTCTCTCAGACAGGTTGGAAACAGCTGTACAAGACATTTTGCCAAGGAAACAGGTGTAGGAATCACCTTATAAATGAAGCTTGCCCTTTGAAAGCAGGAGTTTGGGAACGGACTGCAGCTGGATGTTGAGGAACAGATAAAATCCAGCCAACTCTGGGTTGTTGTCAACAAATTAATTCAGTGGTTTCAGTCCACCTCTTGAGAAAAACACATTTAAAAGGCCAAATCCTCGCTCCTAATTGCATCCCCTTTCCCTCCCAAGTTCCCCTGGCCTGTTTTGGGGTTCATTCCCAGCCAGAACAAACCCAGCCTGAAGAAGGGGTTCCTCTGCATATCTGTCCTAAGCAAAGCAGGGCCATATTTAGACACAGAGGACTTTCCCTGGAGCCAGGGCTTTCTCTGATGCTTTCCCAAAGGGCTGCATTTCAATGAGGAACCTGCACACAAACAAATTTATGCAATCAGCCTGTCCCTAGGACAGAGCACGGAGACTTCAAAAGGGAAAGGCCAAGGCAGTGCTGAGCTCAGATCCAGTGTCAGGTACGAGGCCAGCCCTGATTTCCAGCCAGGGGAGGCTCAAGAGATGAAAAGCAGATGCAAGACTTAGGCTGAGCCCCTGGGGCGATGGGGAGAAGAGAGAGTGAAATCTGAATTGATCCCCAGAGGGGAGAAGGAAGCAGGATGTGAACCTCCCCTTGAGAGGAGGGCAAAACAGGACTGGGATGGAAATCTGGAGGGCAGACTGAAACCTGAGCTACCCACGGGGAAAAGCCAAGCAGGAACAGAAATGACATCCAGGGAGCACATGAGATTAGGGGGAGGTGGGAATGAAAAACTGTGAGAGAGATCCCCGGGGGGAGGGAAGCCCTGGTGGAGCGAAATTAAATGTGCAGCGAGTTTTGCATCGCAGATATTAATAACAAACTACCCAGCGAGTCAGGCCCTTCTCTCCACCTTCAAAAGGATGGAGGGGAGGAAGAACTTGTCTGTGGTTGAGCACAAGACTCTGAATCAGAGGATGGGAGTCCATGACCCAGCTCTGCCGGGGAGCAGGGATTTAATCCACCCCAATGTCCACGGGCGAGTGTCCCGTGGAGCATCCCCTGATTCCAGCGGCAATCCGAACGCTCAGCATCGCTGGGAACAGCCAGGCTGTGTCTGCAGGACAGGGCTGAGCACCTCCCCACCTTGCAGAGGCACCGAGGGATGCTAAAGCCATCAGCCAAGCGCCTTCAGACGTGTGGGTGGAAGGTACCAAACGAGGTCACGGCGCTCGTTAATGGCACTGAGAAGGAGCCACCAGGGATTTCAGATCTCGGGTGCAGTTTGTCCACTTTGAATTCCTCACATCATGTGCCTACAGGACATCACTGGAGACCTGAGATAACTCATTGCCTCACGCTGCTGCCTCCAAGCAACTGCTGGAAATCCCACATCAACCTCCACAATTAAAGCTTCTTTGGGCACTGACTGTCAGATGTGAACAGAGCAGGGTTGGACAAGGAGGTCCTGAGGGAAGGGAACCCCTTCAGCACCTCTTGCAGAGCAAAGGATCCTTCACCTGGTTTTAGGAAGGAGGAATTTTTCAACAGACCCAGCTGGATAGGCTTTCTAGGAAGCCTGGTGGAAATCTATGTCCATATTAAATACCTCTGATTGGAGTAAACCAAAGAAAGCAAAGAATAAGAATAAAGAACCAACAGTAAAATTGAAGCTGAGCTCTGCTCAGGCACCTCAGTGCCTGCTGGTCTGCCTCAAACACTTCAAATCTCACAGCCAGATCACCTCCAGATTGATGCGATTAACGATAATGACAGGTTTGATAAACAAATGACAGCCTGTCTGGCAAGGGTCAGCCTTCTGCTGGAATGAAAAGTGCCTGGCTCATTTGGGTAGGGAGCAGGGGCAGATCCTGCCCAGCCTTCCCCGCTCTGCTCACACAGAGCTTTATCCCAACAGGGATATTGGGAGAGGGGATGGAGAGCAGGGAGGGCTTGGAGAGGAGCTCTCATTTGCTCTCTGGAAGAAGATCTGAGCCTGCATTCCTGCCTGGACCATCCTGCCCATCACCTCCCTGCTGGAAAGGCACTCCTGGACTCAGTGCGTTCTCCTCCTGCAGCTGTGGATGGATGCACATCACCCCGAGCTGTGCTGCAGCCCTCACAGCAGCCCTGGCACATCCCAAAACCATCAGCCCTCCATCCGTGAGTGTATTCCAGCAGGCAGGATCATCCCAGGGCTGAGCTCCAGACACCTGGCTCTCCAGAACTGCTACAAAAACAAACAATCCTGCGTTCCCTAAAGGCCGAGCGGGGAATTCAACCCAACCAGACCTGGTGACAGCTCCTGGGCAGCATCTCCACGTGGCAGCCAGGAAAAGCTCCCGTTCCAGCACTCTCAGCTCTTCTTCTGGTCCCATTTGGGGCAAACTTGGCCTGAATTTTGCCAGGAAAGGGCAGAGCTGCTCAGATCTGTCCCTGCCATGCTCTGGCCACGATCCCAACCCATCAGCAGGCAGATGTCCCCGCGCAAGCTGCCAGCAGCGAAGGTGAAAGTTTATTGCTGTGCCTTTGCATTTCCCTGGCTATAAACAGGAAACAACCGGCATTAGACTCGCTAAATAAAAAAGCCAAACCAGATAGGCAAGGCAGAAGATGCTGCTTTTTTCCATCCACACCCTTTCCCCTCTCATTCACATACAAATTACTGTTGCATCCAGGTGGGAGGAGAGGTTGAAGAGGGGAGGGGAGGGAGGGGGGAGAGGGAATGTTTGCCAAATAGGCCGAGGGATCAGAAGGAGCTTTCTCATAAAGCGCAGGGCTGACCCACAAACTGCTCGAAAACCTCAAACTCCGCAGGAGTTTCCCTGCTGGCCGTGTGCAGGGTGAGAGCAGGGATGGGGAGGCAGGGATGGGGTCTAACCAGGTCACTCCACCCTTCCCTTCCCGCCTGGAGCACAACAGGGGAGGGAGGGAGGGAGGGAGGGAAGCAGACCTGAAATGTAGGCCATCTACAAAGGCTGGGGGAGAGGCTTCAACGATGTGAGATTTATGATCTTCAAAGTGATTAGAGCCCAGCGCTCCAAATAAAGGCAAAGAGAGCTCCTGCAGTCAGTTTGGAGTTGGGTTTCAAACCATCCTGCCCTGGCTTCGGTTTGAAAACTTGAATTGCAAGCTAACGAGAAAAAAAAAAAAAAAAAAAAAAAAAAAGCCACCCAAAACCAACCTCAAACCCCAAACCAAATTAAAAAACCCACCAACCTCCACCCCTAATGAAAGAGCTCAGCACCTGATTTTACATGAAAACACTTTGATATTCCCAGCTCTCCTCTCTTCCTTTTTTCTCGTCATTTGAAATCTATTTGCTGAATTGAGGATGAATTCACCAACAGCTGAGGTCAACCCTAAATGTGAGTGCGGAGCCCGTGTGCAATGGGGCTCCTGCTCATTTAAGAGAATAATTTAAAATAATAATTATTCTTTTGAATAACAATACTTTCAAATAATAATTATTATGTTAAATAATAACGATTTAAAATAATAACGATTTAAAATAACTCTACCCATGGCCTTGAGAGGGCCAAGAGAGGGAGACAAAGAGCCACTGGCACAGGCTTGTGTCCACTCAGGGACTGCTACACCTCCATCCCTGACATCCCTGCAAACCCCTTTGGAGCACTCTGGGGAATCAGAGCAGGTTAGAAATCAAATAAAACAATAAAATGAGTTTTTTCACAGCCTTTTGCTTTTTAAACCTTGCTAAATCCCCAGCCTGGTTTGCTATTCAGCTACACAGACGAGCAGGGATAAATGAACTGGATTTTGTGGAAGGAGGAAAATAAAAGTGGAAACGCTGCAGCAGGAAAAAAATAAATCATAAAACCACAATTTCTTTTTAGGAGGAGAACTTTTCCACTGCCTGCAAGCCTGGCTGCCTCCACAACTTCAGCAGCATCGCTCAGGAATATAGAGAATGGTGGGTCAGATCAGCAGTGGGTGTAAATCAGCATTGCTCCACCACCTCTCCTCGATTAACCCCATTCCAGCTCCAACAGGAGAAGTTTGCAGCGTGCAACGATCTCCTCCTCATTTCTATCTGCAGGGAATTTGCTTTTCTCACCCCTCGAGATTGGATTCCTCTCCCGGCCTGGGCTCTGCGCTCTGCACAGAGCTGGAGACACAGGGCTTTTTGTTTGCAGCTGGGGATTCCAAAACCCATTCCAAAATCCTGGAAGATGGCTGAGCGTGTTGGGACACCTTTGATAGGAAGGGGAGACCCACCCAGAGCCCGAGCAGCCAAAGCAAACAAACAAACAGCAGCTCGGCTGACATTTGTCAGGGCAGGAGCCACCGAGGGAAGCTTGAAGGACAAAAAGAGCCACGTGGAGGAGGTGCAGCTGCCCAGGGCTGCTCACAGGGAAGAGCTGAGCCCTGGGGTTTGGGAATGCATGTTGGGAGTGGGAATGCTGCTGTGCCAGCCTGCCCATGGACCTGCAGCCCTTCTGCACTCCAGGCCCCTGGGATCCTGCACAGGGCACTGCTGGGCTCTCCTGACTCCTCTTTTCCTCTCCGAGCCTGAGTCCAGCTCTGCTGGCCACACGAGGCCTCAGCTCTGGGCTCAGAGAGCCTTTTCCTAAAATCCCAGAATGGGCTGGGCTGGAAGGAACCTTCAAGCCCATCCCATCCCATCGATCCCATCCCAGCGATCCCATCCCATCCCATCCCATCCCATCCCATCCCATCCCATCCCAGCCATGGGCAGGGACATCTTCCACTGTCCCAGGTTGCTCCAGCCTGGCCTTGGGCACTTCCAGGGATCCAGGGACAGCCACAGCTTCCCTGGGGAAGCCTGTGCCTCGCCACCCTCCCGGCGGAGCTCACAGATCCAAGGACTCCAGAGGGCTGTCCCCTCCTGATGTGACACTCAGGAGCTTCTCAGAGCCACCCAGGAAAATCTCCGGGAATTCAGTGAGTCAGGGATGCTTTCAGCTAGACTGAGCAGGAGGAGAGGAGCACACACAGCAGGGACAAGGGCCCTCCCCTGCTCATTTGCAATCGGGGTTTGCTTGCCCCATGTTTTTATCTGCTGTCCCTTTCCCTCTGCCTCGCAGAGAGGATTTGACCTGTGCACTGCAAGACCTCAAACCACCTCATCTTTAGTCCTGGAGACACTCCATGCCTTTGTCCTCGCACACCACACCACTGACACAGCACCGGGCCTTGGCGGAGGGATTTGCACACCTGCCACCATAACTGAGGTGCTTTTTGTTCCTAAATGATGATATAAAAATACTGAAAAGCCAGAAAACCCCTCGAGCAAATGGTCATTTAAAGAAACGCCGCAATTAGCTGAACTTCTATGAATTAGGAAGAAGGGAAAGCAGAGGTGTAATCTGTCCTTCTCTCCCACAAGGGGAACTGGGAAGAACTTCTGTGGTCTGGTTAATGGCAGCTCCTGACCTAACAGTTTTTATCTCTCAGCAGCATGATGAGCAATTCAAAAACCATTCCAGAAAGGAGGAGAATTCCTGGGAAGCCAGGGAGCATCTTACCTGCCTGTTAAAGTCCAGCCCATTCTGTTCATTGCCTGCAACGAAACAAAGAGAAAAACAACTCAGTTTTAATGGCAGCCAGCAGTGGGGGGAGCTTTCCACAGCTTGGAATACACAGAACAAAAATCTGGGCCTGGGAAGGCGAGGAGAGGAGGAGGAAGGCACAGCAATGGGGGATGAAGGCAGCTCCTGCAGCACTGAGCTCTACCAGCCTTTGCTGAGGGATAATAAAAATATTCCTGTGGGAGATAGCTGGCCAGGGGTGGGGGAGATCTTGCAAGGGACACTCCAGCAGAGGTTTTCAGCTGGTAGGAATATGTATTTCTTTACACACAGCAGTAAAGGGAGAAGGGTATTTACTTTGCTTTTCATAGGATTTTAGGAGCACAGCTCGTCAGAGGTGGAAACACGCCGAGAAGCACAGCCCGCACAACGCGTACACAATTTTATGGACTAGGCAAATTAGCATATTTACTTAAAATTTCTCAATGAGAAACTTAATAAATGAAGTAATTGTCTTCTTATTTTAATTACGCTTCTTAAATGAGATTACAGCCCAGTTTACAAAATATGTTTCAGAGAGAGAGAGAGAGACTCTATCCAAGGTTGGAGACTCTAGTTCTGAGATAGTGTAGAGCTCTTGGCCTCCTACTGTGAACCTTTGGTCCTCCTGCTTTGCAAAATTCTCAAATTAAGTTACATATCGAATTGTAGGAATTCAGTTAAATATCAAATTAAGTTAAATATCAAATTGCAAGAATTACAAGTGTGTGGGGATAAGGCACAAAGAGCGTGTGTAAAGGCTACAAGGAAAGGGAAAGGGTATAAAAAAGTATAAAAAAGGGGATAAAAAAGAAAAAACACCAAAAAAATCATCAGGCATCAGAGGACATCACAGATCTGCAGGGAAATGTGGGGCTGGCTGTGGGAAAGGCCAGCGAGCAGGTGGCCAGGGCTGCTCACCAGGGATCTTCAGGAACCCGTGTGGCACCGGGTAATTATGGGATATCTGAAGGAACAGAGGGTGCCGTGGGGTTGTGCTCGAGAGGCGTCTCCTTGATTCCAAAAGAGATTGGCAGGCGCAGGGGGAAAAATCAGACAGGTTTCAGCCTGAAGGTACCGCACAGGCCCTCACTCATTCCCCTTTGATGATAAACATCCCCCCCCACCACACCTGCCAAATTCATCAAGAACATCACAGAGGAAAGGTTGTGCTCTCCACAGATCTGAAGGCTTTAAGGGATTCCACGAGGCTGCAGAGGCAACCCCAAAAACCCCTTCCCTTTGCAGCCCACTCCCCGAGCCCTCGTGCACCAGTCCAGCCTGGTTTGTGATGAGCTGGAGCTGCTCACATCCCTCTGCCTCGAGCCCCCAGGGCCTCCTGCTCCTCCTGTTTTCTCCAGGATAGCGTTCCCCGTGAGCAGAGCCCCTGCCCTGGGATCTGATCAAGCTCCAACACATTGTTTTTTCAGCAGAGAGCTGGGAGAGGCCGTGCAGGCAGGAGGGCAAATGCAGCTCTGCCATGGACTTTCCTCAGCTGAACAGCCTTTACCCTGCTCCAGCACTCGTTTTTCCATGCACAGAGTATTCCCAGGTGGATCAGCGTGGATCCTGAGGGGGAGTGTGCTTGGTACAATTATCCATGGATGGCAAAACATTGGAGAGTCAGGGATAACAGAGCTTCACGGCTGCTCTCTGCTGTCTAGAAACAGCTCTGGAGATTTCATCTGTGACATTTAAAAGGCACTGACTGTGGAGATGGAGCTGTGGGACTGTGCTGGCTGGCAGGGCCACGGCTGAACGAGCTGCTGCCTCCTCAGTTTGAGATCTCCTCAGCATCTGCACCCCAACTCTGAAATCTCCTCTACCTCCTCAGCATCTGCACCCCAACCAGCTCTGAGCTGCCCCCAATTCTGTAATCCCCTCTATCTCCTCACCCTCTGCACCCCAGCTCTGAAATCTCCTCTATCTCATTCTCTGCACCCAACCCTGAAATCCCCTCTATCTCCTCATCCTCTGCACCCCAACTTTGAAATATCTTCCATCTCCTCACCATTTGTACCCCAACCAGCTCTGAGCTGCCCCCTCAATTTGAGATCTCCTCTATCTCCTCACCCTCTGCACCCCAGCTCTGAAATCTCCTCTATCTCCTCACCATCGACACCCCAACTCTGAAATCTCCTCTATTCCTCACCATCTACACCCCAACCAGCTCTGAGCTGTCCCCCATCTCTGAAATCTCTGTTCCTCACTCTCTGCACCCCAACCAGCTCTGAGCTGCCCCCAGCTCTGAAATCCCCTCTATCTCCTCACCCTCTGCACCCCAACTCTGAAATCTCCTCTATCTCCTCACCCTCTGCACCTCAACCAGCTCTGAGCTGCCCCCAGCTCTGAATTCTCTATTCCTCACCCTCTGCACTCCAGCTCTGAAATCTCCTCTATCTCCTCACCCCCTGCACCCCAATTCTGAAATCTCTATTCCTCACCCTCTGCACCCCAACTCTGAAATCTCTATTCCTCACCCTCTGCACCCCAACTCTGAAATCTCCTCTATCTCCTCACCCTCTGCACCTCAACCAGCTCTGAGCTGCCCCCAGCTCTGAAATCTCCTCAGCATCTGCACCTCAACCAGCTCTGAGCTGCCCCCAGCTCTGAATTCTCTATTCCTCACCCTCTGCACCCCAGCTCTGAAATCTCCTCTGTCTCCTCACCCTCTGCACCCCAATTATGAAATCTCTATTCCTCACCCTCTGCACCCCAGCCAGCTCTGAGCCCTCTCCTCCAGCCTGGCTGCTCTCCCTGCCTTCCTCCCAAGCTGTTTCCCCTCCCCAATCCACTTTATCTCCTTTCCCTATGCCATCCTGCTCCAACCCCTCTCTGCCCCCCGACCAGCTCTCCCCAGCTGCTCCCACCGCGGGATTTGGGTTCATTCATTGCGTTCCAGCTCCCGTTCCAGCCCCAAAAGCCAAGGAGGGCACATGCAGCGATGGGAACGCCGATAGCGCTAATGGATGATCGCAATCAGCATCCACACACCTGAGCAGGACCGCGGGAGCATCTTCAAGGCCTGCAGTTTCTACCTTTGAAACCCCCACGGGGTGTGGGGGGTGGGGGGTGGCAGGTTTGATGCAATCTGGAGGCAGCAGCTGAAGGGAAGCAAAGCCAGGAGGGAAGGAGGAAATAAAAGTTCCCAGCTGCTAAAATAGAACAGGAAGGAAAAGGTAATCTCCTGGTTTCTTGGAGATGGGAGTTTCGCTCACGTTCGTGGCGATGAGGCAAGATGCAAAGAGCTGCAGGGGAATCCCTGGGTCCCAGTGAGTCACCAGCGCTCACCCCAAACCCTGGAACCCCAGAGGCGCAGCTGGAGCAGAGCTTCCTGCACACCCCACATCCTCTTCCCTGCCTTTTCCTTCCTCTTCTTACCCTTTTCCCTCCTCTTCCCAGCCTCTTCTCAGCCTTTTCCCTCCTCTTCCCAGCCTTTTCCTTCCTCTTCCCATCCTCTTCTCAGCCTTTTCCCTCCTCTTCCCATCCTCTTCTCAGCCTTTTCCCTCCTCTTCCCAGCCTTTTCCTTCCTCTCCCCAGCCTTTTCCTTCCTCTCCCAGCCTTTTCCCTCCTCTTCCCAGCCTTCTCCATCCTCTTCCCAGCCTCTTCCCTGTCTTTTCCCTCCTCTTCTCAGCCTTTTTCTTCCTCTTCCCAGCCTTTTCCTTCTTTTTTCCAGCCCTTTCCCTCCTCTCCCAGCCTTTTCCCTCCTCTTCCCAGCTCCCCATCCCTTGCTTTTCCCTCCTTCTACAAGCACATGCTTTGACCTTTTTTTTTTTTTTTATCCTTTCCTCTCCTACAAATTCACGCACAGCACCCTCCAAGCTCCTGCAGATCAACAGAGGGGATTTGGGAGCACCCCAGCCAGGAGTTCTGAGCACCCTGCAAATATTCCTGGGTACATTTGAGCACTGAGTGAGGTGCCTGAGTCTGAGGGAGCTGCCCCGAGCAGTGTGGGCAGACAGAAGGAGCAGGAGGCACCTCCAGAGGCCATTCCTGCTCCTATCTGAGCCTCCCATCTCCGCTGGGATGAATGGCCCTCTGGAGATGACTCCAAAGGGACCCAGGGGCAACCAGTTCAGGCTCAGATGTCCAAGAGGGAGAGGTTTAAAACTGGGAGGGGTGATTTCTGCTCCCGGTGGTTATGTAAATGGGAGCTGGATACACAAATCTCTGCAGGACCGACGAGTGTTTGGGCACAGATTTATTTGCAAACAAATCTGGCCTTTTTTTTATGTTTCAGTGAATGTAAAATTCAAGTGATTCCAGCTGCGAGCCAAGGCTTGGGTGCGATAGGGATAGCAGCTCTCCTCTTTCAGTTGGATCTGTAATTTTGCCACAAATACTTTATAAAAATAGCCTGAGTTTCCTCCCAGTTTCTGTCAACATCAGGACTTGCACTGCAGTAGTCATTTCTCTCCTTAAAGGAACGGGCTGTTCAAACAATCTGCACTCAAGATTTAATCTTTCCTAGCTCCAGGAGATAAAAAGAAAGAAAAGTGTAAGTGGCAGCAGATTCTCTCTCCTGCTGCAAACTGCCAGAACTCCACTCATTTTAATGGAGCTTCAATCCTGCCAACAACTTGATTTTCACTGCATGAGCCAGACATGATGGGATCCAGAACCTCCAGAATCTGCTAGATCAATCCTCCCCTTCCTTAAATTCCACGAGGCTGGGGAAGCCCTGGGATTTAAATGGGGAGAGGCTGCTTGGAGCCCCTACAATTCCCAGGAGCTTGCCCACGAACCTCCCCCCGCCGTCCCAGGGGGAAAAGGCAGCGATAAGCTCAGCTGGCTCCCCGAGCCCCGGCCCAGGGTTGTGCTGCTCTCCTTGCTTCACCTGGCAGCTGTTTTGCATAGCCCTGGCATCAGATCTGGTGCGAGTTTGCCTGGGGAGGTTTCTCTGGGGATGGGAGCAGCGCTGCAGTTCCGGGCAGCTTCCCCCACTGGAGAACCCAAGGATCCATCGGGACCGAGGCTGCAGAGCCAGTCCGGATAAAAGCTCCCTAATGGGGGAAAAGTCAAATCAGGGTGGCCTTCATCTCCACGCGGGGTTGTCACCTTGGGAGTGACAGCGCCCGGGGCTCCTCACCCTGTGCCAGCCTCGTCCCCTGCCCAGCCAGCGCCACACCTGAGCTGAGTCCCTTCAGCTCACCCCGCGCTCTGAAGGGACAAGGGGACCAGGAGGTGACCCCAGGCTCCAGCAGGTGTCGGGGAATTCCCACAGGGAATCTGTTTGGGAGGGAAATGGGGAACAGCTGAAGGGGGAGCAGCGCCAGGCAGGGCTGCCTGGGATGATGTCTGACATTTTTGGGTGCCTCCTTGGGAGCCAAGCGCTCCAGGCTCCCTCTGCAGAGGAAGCAGGCGCTTCCAGAGGGCAATTCCTCTCGCCCCCGAGAGAGAGAGATGGCACAGGGATGAATCAGCCTCCGGAGATCCCAATTTCCATCAGGGACTGCCTGGGGTGAGCAGGTCAGGCTCCAGCCTCAGAGGATCGAATATCTCCGATTCATCTCACCTATCCTGGAGATTTTAGCACTCCAGCTGATGGAGCACAAAGCCACTGGAGATTGGCAGAGCAGGCCGCGTGCTGAGTGCTTTTCAAGGGGCATTTCTGATAAATTCACTCCTTCAAATCTCTCACCTCAAACAAGGCGTGAAGTTGAGAGATTACCCAAGAAAAGAGTGGCAATTCCTGTAACTATATCCAGTACTTGTCCCACATGCTTTAAAAGAAGCAAAATGCTCACCTGCACTGAAGGATTGAGCAAAACAAGAGATTCAGCACCAAATACTCCTGAGGATTTCAGCTGACTTTGGAAACTCAGGCAGAAACCAAGGCACAGCCCTCGTGCTGCTGTTCCCAGAAGTGTTCTGTTTCCCTCCAGAAGCAGCAGGAAAGGCCTGGCTGCTGGGAGCTCACCTAAATCACCTTTTCCCCAGAGCCCTGATTGCCTCCAGGCTGTGCCCACCAGCACTGGGGAGCAGGAGCTGCAGCTGCAGTGAATTCCCTGGATTGCTCCATGCCCTGCTGGGATGCCTGATGCTCCCAAGGCACTTGAAAAGTGTTTTTTAAAGTGTGAGGAGGATGGGGAGTTCGTGGGGCTGCAGTTTTAATCTTAACTCTTTGCTCTGAAGACACAAAAGCCCCAAACCATCGCAGTATCTCCATGGGAAAGCCAAGGCTGGTTAGAAAAGTGAATCTTGTGCTGACTCAGACAGCTCCAGACTCCAGGGGAAGCTTTCACTGAGCACCGAGTGCTTCATTTGGCTGCAAACCCCTGGGTTATAAAAATGCCTTTCCTTTGTCAGCAGTGAGATGCCATCCCCAGGTCCCCATGTGGGGCAGGGAGCGGGGGGAGAGCAGGACAGGCACTGTGGGAGACTCGGGCACCTTCCAGAAGGAAACCTGAGGGCAGCAGTTGTTCCCACGGAAAACACTTCACCTGCAGGTGCTGGGAGAGGGCAAGTCTCTTCTCCTAGACCAGAGGCAAGAGGCAGATCAGACCAGCTCTTCCTTTGCCCCTCTAATTCAAGTCAAACCAGCCTTTTGTTCCCCTTTCCCCTCCCCATCCTTTTTTATCCTCTTCCATAATGGGATGTTTAAGAAAAAAAAATAAAATAACCCAACCTCAAACCCTAATCACCTTCATTTGAATTTCAAATATCCCCCTCCTGGCCTCCCCCACGCCCCAACTGACTCGGAGCTGGGAATATGGAAATTTCTCCTGCTTGCCTTAAATGTGGCTGTGCTATGAAAATCATCAGCCTTATGCAAATCCCGAGCAGCCTCGATTGCCATAGCAACCAGCTGTTTCCAGCCCAACTGCTGCAGCTTTCATTTATCCGGGACTTGTCCTGGGGCTGTGCATGGCTGCAGGGGGAAGAGACCAGAGAAATCCTGGAGGCTTTGAGGAAAGTTTCACCAGGGAGAGCCAGCCTTGGGGAGCAAAGGCGTAGCCCAGGACTGAGCTCAGCGTGGGGCCGGGAGAGGCCAAGTTTCCTCAAAAGACTTTGGCCTGGCAAGCTGCTCCCAGCCCGAGCTGAGGAGGGAACAACAGAAGGCAGAAGGGGAAAAAGCTCAGGAGTGCAGGCTTGGCTGGGCTGAGCACCACCAGCCCAATCTGCCATCCCTCACTGTGCTGACCCCTTCCACCTGAGTGAGGAGCTGAGACCCTCCAAACCTTGTCCCAGCAGGAGCCATCACCTTCCAAAGGGTGTGCTGCATTCCGTGGGTGCTGTATTCCACGGGAATACAACAAACACAGCAGAAATCAGGGCTCCATTGTGAGCCATCCCTCATATTCCACTGTGAGCCATCGCCTTCCAAAGGGTGTGCTGCATTCTGTGAGTGCTGTATTCCACGGAAATACAACAAACAGCCTCTCTCCCCAAGACCAGCAGAGATCAGGGCTCCATCGTGAGCCATCCTTCATATCCCAGCACAACCCATCACCTTCCAAAGGGTGCACTGCATTCCGTGGGTACTGTATTCCACGGTATTCCACGGGAATACAACAAACCCAGCAGAGATCAGGGCCCCCATGTGAGCCATCCTTCATATTCCACCGTGAGCCATCACCTTCCAAAGAGTGCACTGCATTCCGTGGGTGCTGTATTCCACGGTATTCCACGGGAATACAACAAACCAAGCAGAGATCAGGGCCCCCTTGTGAGCCATCCTTCATATCCCACCATGAACCATCACCTTCCAAAGGGTGCACTCATTCCATGGGTGCTGTATTCCACGGGAATAAAACAAGCCCAGCAGAGATCAGGGCTCCATTGTGAGCTGTCCCTCATATCCCTGCATGAGCCATCACCTTCCAAGGGGTGTGCTTCATTCTGTGGGTGCTGTATTCCACGGGAATACAACAAACAGCCTCTCTTCCCCAGCCCAGCAGAGATCAGGGCTCCCTTATGAGCCATCCTTTATATCCCAGCACAACCCATCACCTTCCAAGGGGTGTGCTGCATTCCGTGAGTGCTGTATTCCACACGAAAATAACAAACCCAGCAGAGATCAGGGCTCCCTTGTGAGCCATCCTTCATATCCCAGCACAACCCATCACCTTCCAAAGGGTGTACTCATTCCACGAGTTCTGTATTCCATGAGAATACAACAAACCCAACAGAGATCAGGGCTCCATCGTGAGCCATCCTTCATATCTCACCATGAACCATCACTTTCCAAAGGGTGTGCTGCATTCTGTGAGTTCTGTATTCCACGGGAACACAACAAACCCAGCAGAGATCAGGGCTCCCTTGTGCCCAGCCCTGGGCACAGCAGCACCTGGGAACAGCTTCCACCCCACAGAAAGGTGGAGAAGAGAGCAGGGCTCTCACCTGGCAGCTGAGGAATGAACACAGGATTAATTCAGTTTGTGGCAGAGGTAGACTGAGGCAAAGTCTCTGATTTTCCATCTGCCCCGATGTGGATTTAATGCAAAGCACGCTGACGCTGGGAGGGGATTTGGCTGGGTGGAAGTTTTGGTGTCCGGTTTCAGAGCTGCCCTCGCTCTCTGCTCCTCTGCCAGGGGAGCTGAGTGTCCTGGGGCAGGACAGAGGAAGGTGTCCGTGCTGCCATCCTTGCACAGGCACAGGCTGGCTGGAATCGAGGATGCAGGGCAAGAATGGCATCCTCAGGGATGGATGTCACAGCAGAACCTCCTCAGAAGGAGGAGATGCAGATGCATCGCAGACCCTCAGTGCTTGATTTTCTGGAGCTTTGAAGGGTCTTTCCTACTCTCAGAGAGAAGAGAGCTGCGTTATTGCTCTCTCCAGGGGAGACTGGGGCAGAATTCATCACTGCAGCTCCAATCTCTGCTCTCTGACGCAGGGAATGGCTGGAGCTGTGTCAGGGGAGGTTGAGGCTGGATATTAGGAAAAGAGGGTGCTGGGCACTGCTGGGGCACTGCTGGGGCACTGCCCAGGCTCCCCAAGGAATGGGCACAGCCCCGAGGCTGCCAGAGCTCCAGGAATGTTTGGACAACGCTCCCAGAGATGGAATTTTGGAGTCATCGTGCAGGCCCAGGAGCCAGGCTGGAGGATCCCTGTGGATCCCTCCCAGCTCAGGATGTTCAGAGAAGTCACCCAAGCTGTGAGGCTGAGAGAGCACTGCTCCCACAGCCCCCCAGAGCCCCAGCAGCCCTCCAGCTGCACCCCTGCCCTTCCACTCTGGGGTCAGCCAATCCCCCACCCCAGAGCCACCCCAGGGCTGTCCCACAGGGCACCCCACAGTGCCCAGCACACCCCACAGGGCACCCCACAGTGCCCAGCACACCCCATAGGGCACCCCATAGTGCCCAGGGCACCCCATAGTGCCCAGCACACCCCACAGTGCCCAGCACACCCCATAGGGCACCCCACAGTGCCCAGCACACCCCATAGGGCACCTCATAGTGCCCAGGGCACCCCATAGTGCCCAGCACACCCCACAGGGCTGTCCCACAGGGCACCCCACAGTGCCCAGCACACCCCATAGGGCTGTCCCACAGGGCACCCCACAGTGCCCAGCACACCCCATAGGGCTGTCCCACAGGGCACCCCACAGTGCCCAGCACACCCCATAGGGCACCCCACAGTGCCCAGCACACCCCACAGTGCCAATCACACCCCACAGGGCGCCCTACAGTGCCCAGCACACCCCATAGGGCACCCCATAGGGCACCCCATAGGGCACCCCACAGTGGCCAGCACACCCCACAGGGCACCCCACAGTGCCCAGCACACCGCACAGGGCTGTCCCACAGGGCACCCCACAGTGCCCAGCATACCCCACAGGGCACCCCACAGTGCCCAGCACACCCCACAGTGCCCAGCACACCCCACAGGGCACCCTACAGTGCCCAACACACCCCACAGGGCACCCTACAGTGCCCAGCACACCCCACAGTGCCCAGCACACCCTACAGTGCCCAACACACCCCATAGGGCACCCCACAGTGCCCAGCACACCCCATAGGGCACCCCATAGGGCACCCCACAGTGCCCAGCACACCCCACAGTGCCCAGCATACCCCACAGGGCACCCCACAGTGCCCAGCACACCCCATAGGGCACCCCACAGGGCACCCCACAGTGCCCAGCACACCCCACAGGGCACCCTACAGTGCCCAACACACCCCATAGGGCACCCCACAGTGCCCAGCACACCCCACAGGGCTGTCCCCCAGGGCACCCCACAGTGCCCGGCACACCCCACAGTGCCCAGCATACCCCACAGTGCCCAGCACACCCCATAGGGCACCCCACAGGGCACCCCACAGTGCCCAGCACACCCCACAGGGCACCCTACAGTGCCCAGCACACCCCATAGGGCTGTCCCACAGGGCACCCCACAGTGCCCAGCACACCCCATAGGGCACCCCACAGGGCACCCCACAGTGCCCAGCACACCCCACCCGAGCTCCCCGGGCTCCAGGGCGGGGAGGCAAAGATGCTCGGGGCGCCCGCAGCTACTCCGTTCCCCACGGTTGTGTTTGAAGCGCTTCCCTATCGCCCTTTTTGTAAAAGCCTTGGCTTCCCCCCCATCGCCCCAACAGATGAAATCAAAGGGAAGTAGCTCGGCTTGGTGTAACCTGTTTTGATGGGGGAGATAAGCGGGGAACAAGTGTCTGACACAAACAAACAGACAGACAGGGGCAAGTCCCACCTCAGCGTTTTGTTGCATCAGATAGCGAGGGCTCAGATAAACCACAAGAAGGGGGAGATCTCTGCCCCTGGGCTGCAGGACCAGGGGCGACACTCGGCGGTGCCAAGCCCCCACAGTTCCCATCAAAAAAATCAACCCGGAGCTTGCTGGCATGGCTTTCATCAGTTTAAAAAAGATGAAAAGAGCTCCGAGCCAAGAAGAAAATTTGGCGCTTGTCATTACCCCCCATGGAGTCGGCCTGGGAGCTCGGCCCTGGTGCCAAGGCTTGGAATGGCGCAGGAAAAAGGGGAAAGGGACCCTCAGAGCACAGGGATAACCCCAACATTGGGGAAAAGGACCCTCAGAGCACAGGGATAACCCCAACATTGGGGAAAAGGACCCTCAGAGCACAGGGAAAATCCCAAAATGGGGGAAAAGGACCCTCAGAGCACAGGGATAACCCCAAAATTGGGGAAAAGGACCCTCAGAGCACAGGGATAACCCCAACATTGGGGAAAAGGACCCTCAGAGCACAGGGAAAATCCCAAAATTGGGGAAAACGACCCTCAGACCACAGGGATAACCCAAACATCGGGGAAAAGGGGAAAAGGACCCTCAGAGCACAGGGAAAATCCCAACATCGGGGAAAAGGACCCTCAGACCACAGGGAAAATCCCAAAATTGGGGAAAAGGACCCTCAGAGCACAGGGAAAATCCCAACATCGGGGAAAAGGACCCTCAGACCACAGTGAAAATCCCAAAATTGGGGAAAAGGACCCTCAGACCACAGGGAAAATGTGGTCTGGTGATTGGGAAAAAGGGGAAAAGGACCCTCAGACCACAGGGAAAATCTCAAAATTGGGGAAAAGGACCCTCAGAGCACAGAGATAATCCCAAAATTGGGGAGAAGGACCCTCAGAGCACAGGGAAAATCCCAGCATCGGGGAAAAGGACCCTCAGAGAACAGGGATAATCCCAAAATCTGGGAAAAGGACCTTCAGACCACAGGGATAATCCCAAAATCGGGGAAAAGGACCCTCAGACCACAGGGAAAATCCCAAAATCAGGAAAAAGGGGAAAGGGACCCTCAGATTGGAGGGATAATCCCAACATCAGGAAAAACGGGAAAAGGACCCTCAGACCACAGGTATAATCCCAAAATCAGAAAAAAGGGAAAATGACCCTCAGACCAGAGGGATAATCCCGTGATCAGGCTGCCCTGCATCCCCAGGGTGATGGGGAAGGCAAACCTACCATGGTGGGAGCAACTGGTGCCTGTCCCCCCTCACACATGATTTAAAAAAAAAAAAAAAAAATTAAAAATAAAGGAAGGATTAAGATTTGCAGGGCTGGGGTAATTTCTACCCCTTAGATTTTTTATTTTTTAAAAAATAATAGCTTCTTGTAGAATGGAAAAATGTCACTATAACCAATGGATTTGGGATCAGCATTCCGGAGAATATATTTTTTAAAAGCCCTGAAACATTTGCTATGAAATGGGTGTGGATAAAATAAAAAGGGGGATAAAAAGAAAAAAGCACTGAGCTTTCCTAACCTCCCACGAAAGGCCAACAATTTTAAAAATTTTCTCAAAAAAGAAAACCCCCCGCAATTATTTCAAACGCTTTCAAAGTAAAACAGTTCCCCAAATTACCCTTTTTTTCCTCCTCTCTAAGCCTGGAATTGGCGGGGATATGAAAGGATGAGATTATGCTTCTGCTACAGACACTTCCCATCAGATCTTTAGGCATCAGTTTTAGATCAAGGGCTTGGTTTACAAAAGCATTTTGGCACCCAATTCTTTTTTTTTAATTTTTTTTTTTTTTTTTTTATTTCTTCTTGGAGCCAGCCCTCATCTTTTGGTGATGAAAGACCTTTTGGATACCTGCTCCTAGAAGGATTTCTAGGCTTTTTTAATTTGCTAACAGAGCTCTCCTTTGGGGGGGAACGAGGTTCCTGCGGAGCCTCGTGGATTGGCCTAATTCAGTAGGAAATGGGAAATTCAATTAATGAGACATCAGAAAAGAGCATTTCCCACATGAAGCAGGTAACCAAAACACTCCGCTACTAGGAGTAAATATTCCTCTAACAATGCGTGCGAGGGAACATAAAAACTTCCCGGGAAGAGCTGCACAAAGGGAGCTTTGTTGTTTATAAACAGAATGGGCTGAAAGAAGGGAGAAAACAACGCGGGGAAGGTTTTGGGGGAAGTATCCTACACCTCATCCAGGTGATGCCATCCCCCCGAGGTGTCCCCAAAGGTGACACCCTCCGGAGGGGCTGTGGCTGCTGCTGGGGACCCCCTCCATCCCCTCTGAATTTCTCCATCCCCTGCAGAACCCGAGATCACCGGGACAGCCTCAGAAAAAAAAGCGATTTAAGCAGGTTCTTTGTGGCACTCTTTGCAAATGAAGGCGATTTACCCGTCCTGATTTCCCTGCTTGATTGGAAGGCTCCGAGGGCACAGCCAACGCGGCCGCGAACATTTTTGTTATTTTCAAACAAATTGACTTCGCTGCTCTGCTTTCTTTTCTCAATTACCACTAAAAAGAGGTGCTGCAGATCGCGCTAATGGCTGTCTGGGATGCTTAAGTTGAAAAAAAAAAAACCAAAAAAACCCCGTATTTTATCCAACTAAATGTGGTGCCAGCTTCTGGTTTAACACTTCTGACTCCGCCAGAGCCTCCCACTGCATTTCATAACACCAATACCAGAATAATTAAATACCCATCTTCCCTAATCTTGATTAACCCTGCCACCCATCGATGAGTGCCAAAGATTTCGGGGGTCTCCAGTTCCTAATTTCAGGCCCTGTGACAGCTGCCAGGGTTTTTTTTGAAGAGTTTGGGAGGTCGAGGATGTGTTTATTGCTTGTTTATCTCAACCCCCAGCTCGGGGTGATCTGAGAGCCCCGAGCAGGAGCTGAGCTGGCCAAAGTCAATCAGAGTTCATGGATGTGAATAGAAACAGATTTTATCTCTGCTTTAGGTCATGGCAAATAACCCAGCTCAACAGCCAAGAGCACAGAGGATTTCTAAATAAAGGGGTGGGTTTAGTCCCTTTAAAATGTCGAGTTCTCTTGCTTACCCAAAATGGCATTTTTTTCCAAGTTATCTCAAGTGATATCAGTAAAGGAGAAACAGGAAAATCTTTCTATGCAAAGTTTTAACCTGCTCTTACACATGCCCCTGGCCCAAGCTTAGGCCTCTTCAAACAATTGATTCTTCTACATTTTCTGTACCAGTCCTTGTTTAAAAAGGTGTTGATTTCTAAGCCTATAGCGCAGCTTTTAATAATCTTAATTTGCTGTACCTAGTGGGTGCTAAAACGATTTTTTATTCCTGCTCATTTGCCTAAAAAGGGTTGTGACCATGGGCCTTGGGGAAATTACAGGGCTCAGACCTCCTATTCAAATCTCGCTGCAGGCAGCGCAGTGGGAAGCGAGGCCCGAAAACACAAACCCGATTTTTCTGGTGCCTCTCACACCTCGTGGTGGCCAAACCTGGCAGAAATCAGCGTTCACACCAGCGCTGTGATCTTCAAGGGATCACCCCGGGCTTCAGCTTTCCAGATCCAAGGAATATTGAGGCCCCGCGGAGGAGCCTGGCCAGCGCCAGGTGTGGGGTGAGAAACCCAAATCACGCCTCTCAATCCCTTCTTGCTGGAACTACCGAACCGGATTTGATTATTCCCAAAGTCCCTCCCATTTTTCCACACACACACGGCCCAAAAAAGGCTGCTTTCCCTATGGAAAAGCTCCTGGCACAACCCCTGTGTGATGCAGAGCTGCCTGTGCTGAGCTGAGCGGAGCAGGACGATCCCAAAGCCATTATTCCTTTGGCAAAGGCGTGAGCGAATTTCCATGTTAAACCCACTGAGGACATTAGGGAGGCACTCAGGGATTCGCTGCTGTCACACAGAAAGGATCTTGCATCGCTGATCAAGATACCAACGCAATCCTAGCCCAGAGCACATTCCTGATAACTCCCAGGCTGGCTGGAAGAGCAGCAACAGGAGGCGAGCGAAGCACGGGGAGAAACTTCCACCACCTACATTTTTTTTTTTTTCTTTTTTTTCCCTTTTCTTTCCCCTCCCTCTCGTGCCCCTGAGACCCCAGACCCTCCTTACCTGGCTCCACCTGGTCAGGTTCGTGCCGGCTGTCTGTGGAATCTGCCGCATCCCCACTCATCTTGATCTCTGGAAAAAGGAGGCACAACTGATTTTAATAACAGGTCACAGTCCCAGGCAACAGGCACATGTGGCTTCCACTAAACAGCACAAATGAATGTGTGTAATTATAATAAACCATCAGACTTTCAAATTTCTGATTCCTCAACATACAGGCACTAGAATATTCATCAGCTCTGAGGATGCACTTTCCCTCCTGTTGCTCCTTGCAGCCCCCCCTCTCTCCTGTCCCCCCTCCCCAATTTGCTGCGGGGTTTTTTCACCCTTCACACCCTCGTCACCCTGGGATAAAGGGTGGATTCAGCCCCGGGATCCCCCAGCCCCGCTGGCCTCTCCCCAGCCCCGTTCAGGCTTCCAAAAGCTGCTGTGGTCTCACTTTGACACCATCCTCCACACCTGGAGGAGCAGGAGGTCCCTCCAGCTTCCTCCCAAATCCTTTCCTTGTCCTTCGAGATGCCTCAAACTCAACTTGTTTTTCCACTGCCCCTCTCTGGCCATTATTTATCCTCTTTTCTGTCCATGTCCATGCTCAAAACCCTCAAAAGCCCCCCAGGATCTGCCCTGCCCCAAAGTGCTGTCCCCAACCCACCCAGCTCCTGCACATCCCCCCCGTGGCAATAAATTTGTCATTTACCCTTGAAGTGATGACTGCCACCACACCCGGGGCCACTTTCTCCTTCGGGGACAGCTGCAAGGAAAGGTGGCAATGGTCAACTTCACACCGAGCTGCTCATCCCCTCCTCGGCTGAGGCCAAGGGCACAGCGGTGGCAGAAGGGGGGAAATCCATTCAAATTCAGATGGACACCCCCTCAGCTCTTCCCCCCTCCCCATGGGAATTTTAACTGTTTCCACACTAGTTCGGGGAGGTAAAAAAAAAAATAATAAAAGGAGATAATATTTTTTTTTTCTAAAGAAAGGTGATAATATTTTTTTTTTCTAAAGAAAGGAGATAATATTTTTTTTTCTAAAGACCCGAGTGATTTGCATGCACTTCCTGCAGCCAATCCCGGCCACAGACTCTTCCCATTTGCATTGGGAATAACAACAGCGGCGAAGCTGGGCCAGTGTTTGCTGTGGTTTTGCCGGGGCAGGGAAGGCAGGTGGAAGCCACCTAAAAGCATCGTGCAAACCTTTTCCTCTTCCCCATATCCACCTTGTGTTATTTCCAAAGGATGAGAGCAGCCCCGTTGGATTTTTTTCCCCATTTCCCCAACCCAAAACAGGCAGGGCTTTGTGTGTGTGTGTGTGTGCAGGTTTTCTTTTCCTGTATTCAAAGTATAATCTGCTTTTTTGGCCAAGATTTCATAGCTTTGATCAAGTTAAAAGTTTGAAACTTTCTCCAGCAAATGAATAAAGGTAGAAAAAAAAAAATCAGGATTTTTTTCCAGAGTGCAGAAACTTTCACATACTTCAGAAACTTCCTTTCCTTAAATTATATTAAGGAGTGAGAGGGGAAAAGGAGGGAGAAAAGAGTTGTGGGATTTTTTTTTCCCCTTCAAATAAACCCTCTGCAATTAAGACATGAACGTTTAGTGGGGCTTCTAAGCATTTCTACTGCAGGAAGAGTAATTACCATCAGCTATAAACATCTTCTTGTCTTGTACCACTGCCAAGGGACCCTAACTTAGGCAATCTACAAAGCACAAAGTTTTGCTGCCTGCCAAAAAGTATTAAAAAAAAAAAAAGAAAAAGGCAAGTTCTCATAAAATAGAGGAAGAAAAAAAAATCTAAAAGCCTGCAGAAGTTTGGTGCTTGCTTTGGTGAGAAAGCCTGAAAGCTTGTAAAAAAAAAAAAATTAGGGAAAGAAAATATTTAATTCCCAAGCGAGCAAGAGCTGGAAGAGCTCAGACAGAGCTGAGGAAGGGAAGACACAAAAGCAAAGCATAAAAAGCTCTGTCCCTCTTGCAGGAGTGACCCCCACACCCCTCTGCCATGAAAAGCTGGGTGGGTGGGGAGGGAAGGAGGAATTGCTGCTGCAACTTGATTGCATATCACATGTTATCCATCAGGCAAATCCCCTCCTCCCGGAGCCGGGAGATAAGGACATGCCCTGGGATTCCCATGCAGGGAGCACAGGAATTTGATTTTCAGCAGGGTTCAAATTCCCTTTATGAATGTGCACGAGGTATTACAGTCCGGATATGTTGGGGGGGGAAAGAAAAGGAAAAATAAATGGGAAGGAATGGAAAATTGTGCCTGCTGATCTGGGATGTTTAGGGCCAGCTTTTGTATCCCTATGGGCAGCAGTGAAATGCCAGCATCCTCCAAAGGATCCTTGGGAACAAGGAACAGACACACAGAACAATTATTTTCTAATAAAAGTGTAGCCAACACCTTTTTATGGACACTCAAGACTCTTCCCCTACAACCAGAGCGATGCAAATCCGAATTCGACCCCTGCTCCATCCAAAAAAACACCTCCAGACGAGGCAGGCTGCGAGTCCAGCTCCTTCCACCCAGCTTTGCCAGCTTAGCAATACACAGAGAATAATCAGGCTTGGAAAAGAAAAAAAACCAAACCAAAAAACCTCTCTGGGAAAAATAACCCAGCTTAGGACTGCCTAACTCCTAACCACAGCCCTATTAGGAGCCGCCACTGCGGCCAGGGCCATATTAAAAATGTGCTGCTCTGCCCCAGCTCCCAAACAGAGCAGGGGCAGGGGCAGGCTGGGTGGTTCAGCCAGACCAAAGGAGCTCTGCCGGTGCAGACACTTCTCCGGGGATATATCTGCATCTCTATTTTTGCCGAAACAAATGGTGTCAGCAAATAAAGCCTTTCCCAAGCCCTCGTTCCCGGTAACTGTTGGGGCATGGGCGAAGGGTGAACCAGCCTGATGGCTTTGGGAGCGGAATCCGATGGTGGAGGAGGGGGAGCTCGGCTTGGCTGCGAGCATCACCTGGAGTTTTCTGGGCTTTAGGTGCCTGAGCTCCTCTGGAGGCTGCAGGGAGGTGAAATATCCAAAATGCCTGGGGAGGGGGTGGTGGCACCCACCGGGGAAGTCTCCAGGCAGGGAGGAGGGTGTGTGGGGCCTGAGGAGCCCCTCTGGGGGCTGCTCTTCAAATCATTGAAGTTGGAAAAGACCTCCAGGAGAAAAACTTGGGTAAAAACTGAGCACAGCTCTGCAAGCAGTTTGTTACAGAGGGACCTCAAAGCTCTTCAGGGACCCCAAAATTGAACTTCTTTTGTACAGGGGTGAAAAGCCTCTGGCCCACCTGTGCTGGGCTCCTTTCCCTGCAAAAAGATTCCTCAAAGCTCCAGCCTGGGAGCACGGGGGGATGATTTGGGGGAGCGGAGGCTCCACACGCACCCACAGCTCCAAATCCAGCCTGGGAGCGATGCCACCGGCACTGACAGAGGGCACAGTATCGATCTGGGGAATCTTCTCATGAAGAAAGAGTCGCCCACAAACGCGGCGGATGGGTGGATGGGTGGATTGGAGCCCTGCGGGGGATGCGTCCCCAAGAGACACCAACCCAAGCACACCCAGCGCAGGTGCTCCGACCAGTCGGGCTCACAGCCCAAGCCAAGACCACGAGCCTCCCTCCTCGCCACCTTCTCCTGCCTCCCCAGCCCACTCCGGGGGTGCTGCTGCCCACAGCGCAACCCAGAGCCGTGCAGGGCTTGGAACAGAGCCACGGAGCAAAGGCTTTGGCCACCTGCGCCGTGCCGCTGTCCCTGGCAGCGGTGGTGGCATTGCTGCCCTCGCCCGCAGGCCTGGCTGTCGCAGGGCTTGTGGAGAGGCTGCCGGCCCTGAGCAGGACCCCCCGGTGTGCCTGGAACAGCAGGAATCCCACCGGGATACCCCAGGGAATGGCACGGAGTGATGGATGCACCCTCCCGTCCCCTCCGAGCAGAGCGCTCCGTGCTGCTCGCAGAGTGACAAGAGTCCCGAGCAGGACACGTGGCGCCTGTGTCCCAAAATCCTGCTGCCCCTGGCGGGATGGGCTGCTGGGATGTGGCTGCCACTCCGGTGTCACCCCCAGCCCCCTGTGCCCGGGGATGTGCCCCTGCCCGGACCGGGCTGAGGCTGCTCTGCCAGGGGGAGCTCGGCACAGCTCCGGGGCTTTGGCAGGGATTGCTGAGCCTCCGCAGCTCCCTGCGGGGCGGGGGTCTGCTCAGAGGGGCTGTGAGCCTGCCCGAGCTGCGCCTCTGGGTCAGACCCCTGCCAGGAGCTCCTCAGTGTCCCTGTTCATTCATTCCTCGCTCAACCCAGCCTCCCTCAGCTCCCTCCTCATTCATTTCTCCCTCCTTTTCCCTCTCTGCCATGAACTTTTCTCCTCTCAGCCCGTGTCCCATCTCGCTCTCTCGCACACATCCCCTCCCTCCACCCCTGCCGCATCCCTCGGTGGGTTTATCCCTTCTCCCTCCTCCCAGCTTGACCCCAATGACAGCACCCACAGGTCGGGCACTAAACACTCATTTTCCAGGCACCCGAGAGAGCTCTGAAGGTCTGGCAGCGGGAGCTCTGCTCACACATTTTGGGCACCCCCTAAACACATCAGGGCAGCATCCATCCCCCGGCGGGAAGCCTGGGCACCTCACCAGGCACCCCGGCGGGAGCAGAGAGGAGGCAAAGCAGCGAGGAAAGGTCACGGCAGTCAGAGCAGCCCCATTTCCCGGCCGAGCCCACGGCCCCAGCCCCGCACTGCGCCCCGGTGCCCTTTACCTGCGTGCACGGACTCCAGGTTCACCATCCTGCCGGCGGGGGGAAATCCGCGGTGTGCCCAGCCTCCTGCCGTCAGCCCCAGGTTGCCAGGGGCTGCCAGTTTGCCCTCCCTCCTCTGCCACCCGCTGCCTCTCGAAGCGGCCGTGGGTCCGCTGCCGAAGGGACCTAGAGCTCCATTGCCTGTTGCCATGCAGGGCCAGGTGAGCATGCGGTGCCACGCCTCGCCCCACCTCCGGCTCCCTCGGGTGCCCTGACACCCAGCAGCTTGGCGTCAGGCCCATGCAAAAGCGCCCATTTGCATATTAGTAACTCGGGAATGGATGAGTCCCTGCAGCGCTGCCAGGCTGGGGTGGGGTGGGAAGGAGGGCAGGAAGGAAGGCGCTGCGCTCCGCCCGCCCTCGGCAGCGCTAGGGCACCGCAGCACCTGCCCCAAAAACCCCTCCTGTACCCCGCTCGGCACGTCGGGGAGGCCGAGGCACCCAGCGCCCCGAGGGAAGGTGTTGGAGTGAAGGACCAGCCCTTTTTGGCCACTCTGATAAGCCTGGCGAGCCACGGCAGCAGCCTGTGGCATTGGGACTGTGTCCTGCCGGTCTGGGCTGAACCTCGGTGCTGCGTGAAACAGCACAGAAAGGAAGGTTAAAAGCGGGGAAAAAACCTGTCTTGGCTAGAGATAAAGAGTGGGGTTAGGACCGGCACATGGGGACCCTCTTTTCCCCTTTGCTCTGTAGGGTCGGTCTGTGTCCCCAAAGAAGTGGCAGCCAGGCTCTTCCTCCCCATCCCCACCGTTCCAAGCTGCAGGATTTACCAACTTCCAGAGAAGCCAGGCGAGAAAAAATCCCCTAACGTTGGCTTCTTCTGCAGAAAGCAGCCAGAGGCCAGAGCCTCAGCCCACGCCCTGTGACAGGGACAGAGCCACCCCGAGGGACCCGGGCAGCTGCTCCCTGTCCCTGCCGTGTGGCACCCTGGTGACCCCAGCACCCCGAGGGACAGCCGTGTGACAGGGCCGAGCTGCAGCGCCGCCGCAGCCCCTGCTGAAAGCGTTAACGCTCAATTAGTAGCTGCCAGGTACGAGCTATCACACATTCATCTCTCGCTGGGTAATTCACGTTCCAGGGCTCTCGGCTTTCCCACATGCCGCTCTCCCTCCCTGGAAAGACAGGTTTCTCCGAAGGGATGGGTGGGAGGGCAGGATCTCCAGCCTCACCTCCAGCCCTGTCCGCAGCGCTGGGGCCGGAGCCCCCCGCGGCATGGCCAGGGGGACATCCCCGGGGGGTGGCAGGACAGGGTGGCGGAGCTCGGTGAAATTCCAGCCAGGAAAAAGCGGAGGGAAGCTGGGGGTTCCCGGCTCGGACTGACACTTCCAGGGCAGGGAGATTTCTGCCTCCAGGAAGCAGCGAGGTGACTCGGGGTGCTTGGCACGGGCAGCTCCTGGAGGGGCTGGACTGCTGCCACCGAGCCCCAGCCCGGCCAGCCGCTCAGGCCCTGAGCCCTGGGGCGTTCCTGGGCAGCTGCCGCTCTCTTTTCTAGGGTTTTTGTCTGGGTTTTCCCCGTCCTGAAGGCTGACGTGATCGGGTGCCTCAATGCGTCAAACAGGAATTTATTTGCTAGTGGCTCCCAGCCAGCTTGAAAGGCTGGGGACCACGGGAGCTCTCCTTCCCCCACATCAGAGCACCTTTTGTTCACCAAGCAGGAGTTTCTCTTCTCTTCTCTTCTCTCTCTGCTCTTCCTGGCGCTTTTCCCGTGCTCCAGAGCCGACCAGGAAGGCTTCTCCAGCCGGACAGGAATCCCGGGCATCCTCTGGGCAGGGATGCTGTCCCGGCCACGGGCAGGGCACCAGTGCCCTCTCCTGGCCCCAAACACAGCTGGGAATGACTTTTTTCCTGGCTATTACTTTCTGCTCAACTAAACAGCGGGAAAATTTAGAATATTTAGGTGTTTTTCTCCCCAAATAGCTATGGCAGCAAAGCCCATCACCCTGAGCTTTGGTGATGGGCAGGAGGGAATAGAGCATTCTTATTAAAAACGATGGTGCTGGATCACAGCATCACTTCTTTCCCCTGTGGAAATAGGATTATCAGGCAAGGCAGAATTGGTTTTACTCTGTTCACTGCTCGAATCACTCCCAGACACCATCAAACGTGCTGCTCTTTATTTCCCTGTGGCCATCAATGACCTGTCCACTCCTCCTCACTGCAGGCACCGCGTTCCTCCTCTCCTGCTGCTGATGTTCGTTCCCTCTCGGAGGAAGCTCTGCAGACAGCCCCTGATTTATGGGATACAGCCTTTGGACGGGCTCTGGAAGCACAAACTGCAGGGAGACGTTCAAAAATCCCCTGTGTTCTCTTCTGGCAGGGCTGGGGCGATCCTGCGATCCTGCAGGGGCTGGCTGGACCGCGAGCATCCCTGTCCCGACATCCCTGTCCTGACATCCCTGTCCCGACATCCCTGTCCTGACATCCCTGTCCCAACATCCCTACATCCCTGTCCCTACATCCCTGTCCTGACATCCCTGTCCCGACATCCCTGTCCTGACATCCCTGTCCTGACATCCCGACATCCCTGTCCCAACATCCCTGTCCCGACATCCCTGTCCCGACATCCCTGTCCTGACATCCCGACATCCCTGTCCCAACATCCCTGTCCCGACATCCCTGTCCCGACATCCCTGTCCCAACATCCCTGTCCCGACATCCCTGTCCCGACATCCCTGTCCTGACATCCCGACATCCCTGTCCCAACATCCCTGTCCCGACATCCCTGTCCCGACATCTCTGTCCCGACATCCCTGTCCTGACATCCCTGTCCTGACATCCCGACATCCCTGTCCCAACATCCCTGTCCCGACATCCCTGTCCCGACATCTCTGTCCCGACATCTCTGTCCCGACATCCCTGTCCCAACATCCCTGTCCCGACATCCCTGTCCCGACATTCCTGTCCCGACACCCCTGTCCTGACACCCCTGTCCTGACATCCCTGTTCTGACATCCCTGTCCCGACATCCCTGTCCCAACATCCCTACATCCCTGTCCCGACATCCCTGTCCCGACATCATCCCGACACGCGGCCGGGCACAGCCGCGCTCCGCCAGCACCCACTGCTGGAGGCCGGGGAACTGCACGGGCTCCTGGCTGCTCCAGAGCCTCGGAATTCCAAAACAAAGCCCCTCGAGGCTCGCTGGGATGGGGCCCGGCGCTCCCGGAGCCAGCTCGCGTTCCTCCCAGCATCCCTGGGCATTCCCACAGTGGGAATGGGCTGCAGTTCCTGCAATCTCTCCCATCCTGCTCGCAGCCCACCTGCCCCGGAGCTGGGTTTGACCCCTGGACAAACCCCACGGTGTCCTGCTGCAGCAGGACCCAGACAGCAGAGAAGAAATCCCCGATTCCCCTGCCCCAGGAAAGGGCGAATTGTTGGTGGGCCAAGCGGAGAAAGGCTGCAAGTCCTCGACCCATCCCTGCATTCTCCACACTAGAGGGAATCAGAGCTCCACATTTCTCCCTCCAGCAGCCACCGGCAGCTCGGGGCTGGCCCAGAAGTGCTGCCCTCATCAGCCAGAGCTGCAGAGGAATTCACCAGGAATATTCCCTGCACCCAGAGAAGCCCTGTGGGACCATTCAGAGAGAGGAGCAGCCCCCAGAACCCCAGGAACTGCTTCTGCTCATGGGTTTATTCACCAGAGCTCGAGCTCCGAGCTGCCACAACTGCTTGGGATGGAGGATCTGAAAGGATGGTGTGTTTGAGATGCAGGATCACATTGCTGAGTGTCAAAAATTCCCACATGCTCTCCCCCCATCCACGGCTCCTCACCAGATGCAGGTTTGAGACTTACCCACAAAGAAAAAACTCTGAATCAGGAACACAAAGTGTATCACCAAGCATCATACACGACAAAACACTTAGGCCAAGGATGCTTTAAAAATCAGTTTATTTTACCTTACAAATGATAAATAATTTGTTTTAAAAAAAATCATTTCAAGTGTGTTTTACTTCATGTTCCAATATTAAAATACCTTTCCCTTCTCCCCACCCCCCCAAGTGATCAATACAAAAATAATTGTGACCAAATTCTTCTTTTTTCTTTTTGTCAAAAAATTCCTGTATTTTAGGCAAAAAGGCACATTGTGAAGGCTTTTCACCAGGAGGCACAGGGGTTCCTAAAGACCCCAAGAGCTTCTCTCCCCTCTGTGCTTGTTCCAAATTGAGTGGCAGAGGACACAGGGCCAGGCAGCACTCGCAGTGCTTTTTGTCTGATCCCTCCAGGAACATTCCAGGGCCAAGGACAGCTACAGTGTCATCCCTGTTTAACATACGGGGGAAACCAAGGCACAGCAAAGCAGTACAGTTATTTAAGAGCTTCTTGTGAATAGCTGGCAGAGCAGGACACAGAACTGTAGAATGTAGATGTAGAATCCTGTCTTCTTCAAAACCCACCTGGGATCCTCCTCTCCTCTCCCCTCGGGGTTATGGGGACAGTCACCAGTCTCTAGATGTTTCTCTCTTAGTGGAAGAGTCACAAGACCAACACAAAAAGTTGGGCCTTCTCTAGTCTAAACAGGGATTAATTAGAGCCCTAATTAGCAGCCCTTTAGGGGCACAAATGCTGGGCTATATCCCCCCGTTGTATCTTCTGTCCACAGGGGGATATAACAGCCAGTCAGGCACTGGGAAAAGCTACAGGCAGGCTCTTGCTTTGGGTGGGCTTCAAACCTTCCTTGTTCGGGGGCTGTGGTCCCAAGAATCAGCCATGTCCCCGTTGTGGTGTCACCAGGAGGTGCTGAGGCAGCCAGGGGGGTTCTTCAGCAGCAGAGATGTCAGCAAGATCCTCTCCCTGCCTGCCCTGCCCGCTCAGCTCGGGGCTGGTCCTGCCCCTTCCAGCTGCAGAAGGGGCACAGGGGAAGGGCAGCACCCCCTTTTCCCCGTGTTTCACCCCAAAACCTGCATCTCTGCTCCCAGGGAGCATCACCACCCAGCGAGCTGAGCCTGCTCGTCACAGCATCAGGAGGGGAGGCAGTCCCGGGAGGCCACGAGGCGAGGCACACACACAGAGCTCTCGGGGCACAAGGCACCACCGCGAACAGCATTCCTTCTTTGGAGCAGCCAGCTCCAGGCTGGGGCACTCGAGCTGCCCCGGGGAAGCCCGGCCTGGCTCTAAGTCTCCTCATCCCAGAGGCAGAGCTGCTTTTGAGGCACGTAGTAGTCGAAGGTGTAGCCCTTCTGGCAGCTGCGGATGCCGCACTTGTAGGAGGACACTTTGCCGCCGGCGTCGCGGCTCCTGCAGTATTTGAGCATGCAGGGGTACCACTCGATGCTCAGCGAGTAGCTGCAGATGCAAGGCTTCCAGCGGTCCGGGCACAGCCGGCAGCGCTGCAGCTCCGGCACGTCCGAGCCCTGCGGCAGCACCTCGAACATGGAGCCATCCACCCCTGCGGGAGGAAGCACAGACATGGCTCAGGATGGAGGAGAGAGCCACCACAGCCATCCCCACACAGCGCCCAGGCTGAGGAGAGATTGGGCAGAGTATTCCCAGGGACTTAAGCTGGAATAGGAACGACGGGCAAACAAAAAACCCCAAGGAAAGTGAGGTCCGGCAGGTCCAAGCCCTGTAGCAGCACCTCAAACATGGAGCCATCCACCCCTGAGGGAGGAAGCACAGACATGGCTTAGGATGGAGGAGAGAGCTGCCACAGCCATCCCCACACAGCCCCCAGGCTGAGGAGGAGGTTTCCAGGGGCTCTTGGGATGTAAATCAGAATAGGAACCACAGGAGAACAAAAGACCCCAAGGAAAGCGAGGTCCGGCAAGTCCGAGCCCTGCAGGTGCACCTCAAATATGGAGCTATCCACCCCTGCAGGAGGAAGCACAGACATGGCTCAGGATGGAAGAGAGAGCCACCACAGCCATCCCCACACAGCCCCCAGGCTGAGGAGGAGATTGGGCAGAGCATTTCCAGGGACTTAAATTGGAATAGGAGCCACAGGACAACAAAAGACTCCAAGGAAAGGGAGATCCAGCAGGTCCGAGCCCTGAGGCAGCACCTCGAACATGGAGCTGTCCACCCTCGTGAGAGGAAGCACAGACATCCCTCAGGATGGAAGAAAACTGAGGGAAAGAGCCACCAAAACCAGCAGTGCCATCCCCACACAGCCCCCAGGCTGAGGAGAAGGTTGGGCAGAGTTTCCAGGGACTGTTGGGACTTAAATCAGAATAGGAACAACGGGAGAACAGAAGACCCCAGGGAAAGCAAGCCAGAGACACAAACCCAAGGTATTTCCTCTGGGTGATGGAGCAGGTGAAAGGCTCCTTTCCAAATCCCAAGTTAGATCACTTGGGAAGCAGCAGCAGCAGCAGCAGCAGGAGTGAGACGTGCTCACACGCAGGCTGCTGCAGGGTGACACACGTGCCTCGAAGCCAAAACAATCTGTGCTGATCCCGGAAACCTGGCAGGAGCCATCCCAGCACCGTGCCAGCTCGCTGACAGGAGCAGCTCCGAGGAAACCCAGGGAAACTCACCTTTCTCCAGCCAGAATTTCACATCTTCCTCCCGGGTGTAAATGGCCTCCTTGGCCTCTGCGCAGACGTTGTGGATGTGCGAGCTCAGCTGGGCTCCCTTGCTGAAGTTCACAGCCACGTCCATGCTGAGATGTTCCCAACCTCGCACCTCCTCCGCCTGCCGCACGGTCCTGGGGTTTTTCTGCAGAGGAAATGGTCACAATTCAATCCTGGGTGCATCTTATTCCTTCCAGCACACAGTGTTGTGGTGCCAACCTCAGATGTGAGGATGGAGGTGCAGCTGCATCCTGCCTGGGTGGAAGGCACTTTAAAAACCTGTTGGTGCTGAAACCACAACGTTCACCACTGCCTGTGACGGTTTCTCTGAGTTTTGTCCTGATAAATGACCCCAGATCAGCGCTGGCTTCATTGGGGCAGGGATTTTCATGGCCACTCACCCACCCCAGACCCAAATTAGGCTCAGCTAAATCCTGACACAAACGAGGTTCAACTAAACCTCGAGTGCATTACTAGATCAGGATCGATACCACTGAAGAACTCAGTTTAATACCGAATCCCACAAGCAGGAGGGTGGTCAGAGGTGGGTCTAAGAGCAGAACAGCCTGGGAAGGGCACCCAGGGAGGATAACTGTGAGAATTCCTGGCTGGAGGGAGGCTGGAGCTCGTACCTGCCGCAGCTTGGCCATGGACTCGCTGGGGATGATCTCGTTGCGGTGGAGCCGGGTCACAAAGCAGAGCGCCTGGAACTGGCTCTGCCCCCTCTCCAGCTCCCCGAGGATTAAGGCACGGAAAATCTTCACCTCCTGATGGAGAGAGAAAGGACAAGAGTGAGAGCTGCAAATCTTGGCCATCAGTGAGGTGAACAGAGAGGGAAGGGTCAAAGAGAAAGGCTCCAGCCCAAAAACAAAGTGAAAGGTCTCATACTTGAGCTGCCTGAGCACAGGGTGTGGGCCCAGGTTCAATCCCACCCCAAAGCCTGCAGCACAGTCCCTGGAGTCTGCAGAGAATGAAGGGTTTGCACAGCCCCACTGTGGCAGGGACAAATTGCTGCCAGGTCACACCCCACCTCCAGCAGCTGAGCGTTTCTGTCCTTTCCCAAGAAGGGAAGCAAAAGTCCCAGGAGCCTCGTTTGGTTTTGTTGAGCAAATATCACACAGCCTTTATCCTCATGCCTCACTGAGTAAGCAGCCCCAAATTTCCTCTGCTGCCTTCCCCCCCTTGCTTCTTGACGAGTGGCATCCTGGAGAAAAAGTTACTCATCCCTGAAGCCAACAGCATGTGGAACAGAAGTGAAAATCAAATGGTTACAGGCAGAAGGAGCCGTCATGATCAGCTGCAGCTGTCTGCCTTTTCTGTCCAGGTCACTAATTTTGTCATTTTGTATGACATGGATCAGGGTCCTTTCCAAAAGCAGCTTGGAAATCAGTCACAGTCACTTCATGTGACCTCGCAGAATTCCTTGGTCAACAGCAAAGCTGCTCCGGCAGCAAACACCAATTTTTTTGCCGGGATCAACTCAGGCTCTGGCTTCAGGTGCCCTCTGTGGGAATCTGCCATCCACTCTTGGTGCCAGAGCATCCCCAAGGGCTGAGCAGGGCTGGGACAGGGAGAGCAGTCCCTGCCTCTGGCCCCTCCTGCAGCCATCCCTGTCCACAGAGAGCTGGACAGACACTGGTGGCTGCAGAGCAGCGAGCAGAGCTGTGCCAGCTGCTCCATCCCTTCCTCCCGAGCTATTCCCGCTCCATGGCTCCTCATGGCTTCTCCCAGCCTCTCCCTGCCTGGGACGGAGCATTTCCCTGTTCCATGCTGAGCTTTCCTGCTCACAGAGCTCACTCCCTATTCCCTGCCTCCTCCTCCATGCCCAGAGGAGGAAAGGGAATGCAATCCTGTGCACATCTGGACAGCTGCAAGAACAGCATTTCCACCCCCAGGATGGGAGAAATCATTTTCCTGGCGCAATTGTTGACTGCACAACGAAGAGCAGCACACGCAGGAGGCTCGAGAAGAAAGAGATACCAAAAATTCTTGTGAAATTGCTATGGAATCATTATGGGGTTTTTTTGAGAGGTTTAATGGGGAGAAGTCCCACTGAGCCACTGGAACAACCCACATTCCCCATCTCCATTTAGTCCAGCTGCCTTCCAGCTTCCAGCTGGGAGCTCCCACAGCGTGCAGAGCCCGTGGATGGGCAGACTAAAACCAGGAGCTGACTCTGGCATATTCCTCAGCCGCGGATTTAATTCTAATTCCCTTTGAACAGTCTGCAAAAAGCAAGCAGGGATAGCCACGTTTTGCATTCAGGCCGAAAACCTCCACAGGCAGGAGATTAAAAACAGTGCAGCACTTCCCAGGTTGGAGGCAATTTTTGTAAAATGAGAACGTGCTGAGCAGCTGATTAATCCTCCTGATCCGTCTATTTAAGAATTAGCCTTCAGCCAGCCGACTCTTTCCTCCTCAGGGCTGATGCAGACGAGGAATTCACAACTCCCTCTGCCTGAACTCCAGGTGCCAGGGATTTCCAGCGCTTCTGTTGACACCAAGGGAGGTGCATTGGGAGAGGCAGGGTTGACAGCATTGAAACAGCCAAAAAACAACTTAAAAAAGCTGTTTTTTCAAGGATCTGGCTCCTTGGCACGAGGGGAAAATCCCACCTTTAGCTGGCTCTGAGCAAATCCAAAGTGAATCTTGCAGGGACCACTCTCCCCTGAGTAAAATCAGCCTTTTCTTTTCCCTGCTCTGTTTTTGCTCAGGTGGAGCAAAACCAAACCATGCCAGGGAAAAAAACACCAAAGCTTTTCCCCCTCGGAGAGCACCTTCCCCTCCTCACCACCTCACCTCTTTCCCGGCAGGAAAATCAGTGGATCCGTGCCAAGGTGGGTTCCCAGCCAAGCCAGCAAACAGCACCTTTAACTCGGGGTTTCTGCAGAATTTCCCAGCAGGGAACAAGCCCCAGCAGAGCAGAGCAGAGCGGGGACTCTCCAGATGAACTCAGGGCGGGGGCGTGGGGAACACTCAGCCCCGAGCGGGGATGGTGACAGCTGCTGGCTGGCTTTGGGTGACACACTCGCTGTGACAGGGGACAGCCAGCCCTGCAGCGAGGCCACAGCAGCTCCTCAAGGCAGCCAGGAAATCAGAGCTCCCAAAATCCCGGGGTTTGCCTGTCCCGAATCCCACGGACGAGGAGGGAAATCACCAATTCCTCCCTCCTCGCCCTGGGCTCAGCCAGGGAGTGTCACAGGGTGACAGTCTCAGGGGGTGACTTGTCACAGGGGGTGAGAACAGCTCGGCCCCCCCGGCTGGGGTTTATTCCAGCCCGATTTACAAGCCTGTGTGGTCCAGCTCCCAGCCCAGCAACCATTCCACGTGGAGCGGAGCAAAGCAGTTCCCAGGGAAATAAATCATCTCAGTGCCTTCCTCCCTGCAACCATTCAGCTTTGCTGCCAAACTCCTCTCCCCCAGGGACATCGGTGCTGCCGTGGGGATCTGCTTTTGTCTCTGCAGGGCTGGGGCCGTGGGGTGACAGTGGCACCAATTCTGCAGCCTGTCAGCAGCCTTTGCCCCAGGGAACAGCCCCGGCCAGAATTCCACCGAATTCTGTTTGCACAGCACAGGGAGCTTGGTGTTGCAGCCACACTGGGGGTCCAGCCAGCTGAGCTGCCCTGAATGGGTGGGGATTATGGTTTTAACCCCTCCCTCTCCCTCTGGAAATGGCTGGAATGAATTTTGGTGTCTTATACTAATGTATCTCTAAAGGACATTATTATATTAAGGTATCTCTAAAGGGAAATCAAGGATGAGAGGGAGGAAAAAAACACATTTTCAGAGCAATAAATAAGATTCTACAGAGTAACAAACACCAGGGTGTTTTAATGAGCTCCCCCTGAGGGTCCTGAATGTTCCTCTTTTTCTACTTTCGGTATCTGTTCAGTGAAGAGCCTGCTTTCCAAATCACACAGATAAAATTTTCCTGTGTCACCTGATCATTTGTCACCCAACACGTGGCCTCCCCAGCATGGGGAAATTCTGACACCACCACCCCAAAACACCACACACCATCAGCCTCCTCAGCAAGAACACCAAAAGGACTGGCAGGGGAAGGGTTAAAACACAACCCAGGCTTTCTCCCTTGTGTTTCCAACTCCACTTTTCCAGCAGTCAAAAGGGAAAAGAAACTTTGCTCTATCTTTGTGCTGACCTTGAAATAAACCCACCCACTTTGTTCTCAGGCCGTGTTTAACAACTGGCGACATCGCTCCACTCGAATCAGAAACAACATTTAGGGTTGCTGAGCCCCCTCATTATTTTTTTTTTTTTGCAACAGATTTTATGCATGACCACAAAAAAAAGAAGTGTTTTCATCGCCTTCTTTCAAACTGCAAGAAAAGAAAAGGTCACTCCTGCTCTGCCCAGGAAACATCGAGTCCAAGTTTGAACTTGCACTGACCAGTTTGTGCTGCACTGAAGGGGAGAAATAACCCTGAGGACACAGCTCCTCCAGGTTCAGCTCTGGAGGGCAGGCAGGGCTGGAAGAGGAATGAAAATCCCAGCCCTGTGGAAGCCCCAGGCACTGCTCGAGTCCCACCAGTGTCAGCGCAGAGCAATGAACAATGATCTCATTTAGCTCCTTTCTTCTCCAGCCCCTGGTCTGGCAACCACAAACTGCCAGCAGAGAGAAAAAAAAAATAATAAAAAAATCATTAAACCCCTGACTTTGGACGAACCCCCTGCAGTTTACTGCCAGAGAAGTGGAAAAATCATTTGTGGAAAAACCCCAGCATCCTGCCCACAGCATGAGCACACCAGCAGGCTCAAGGGCAGCAGATCAACAACCCCAGCTGCTTTTGGGAATGCTCAGAACCCCACGACCTTCGGAGCAGAGGAGAAGTTGTGTAATTGGGGCGAGAGGAGCAGCAGGGCAGAGCAGGAACTGTCTGGGTGCAGCTGCAGCAGGTCCGAGGGGGGAGCGGGGCCAGGCTGCTGCCTGCTCACACATTACTCACCACACCCCCGAGCTCCTTCACGTTCCCCTGGCCTTTCCCAGCTATTTGCCAGCAAAGCCACGGAGCAGAGAGAGTCAGGCCCCAGCTGCTCTGAAAGTGAGGGTCAGGAATGTATTTCTGCAAATGGGATGCTTGCAAAGCCCTCCAGGGACCAGCGTTTCCAGCAGGCGCTGAGGGGATGCACGGAGCTCAGGATTTAACCTCCAGAGAACCCCAGTCCAGAAGAAACTCAGCTCCAATAAGGGTGGGAGGGAGAGAAGAGGTAACACACACTCGGTTGGGTTCGTGGGTGAACGCTGAGCTTTCAACGAGAGCTGAAGCAAATTTAAAATGGTGAAAAAATCACCAGCTCAGCACAGCAGCAGTGCCCAGGTCACATCCAGGTTCCCTAAGGACCTCCCTAGAAGATCTGCAGTGAGTTTGGATTTCCCTCGCCTGGGAATGTGCAAGTTTGCAATCTGCAGACATAAAAGCCTTTCCTCCCTCCACTTCCCTGCTGTGCCATGTCTTCTTGCAATTATTTAATATTTTCTTTAATAGGAGTCACGGGGCTGCTTCCCTGCACATGTGCTGGAGTATTTTGGAGCTTCCAAAACCACCACGGCTTCTGCTGGCACCTCAGAGAGGAAACAGGACATTCGAGAGGCTTGCAAGGAGACTGGGACTAAAACCAAAAGGGGAAGAGGCACCAGAACAATCCCTGGCAAAAAGGCTCCAAGGTTCACAGCAGGCTGGGACACAACACCTTCCTCCTGCTGCAAAGCAAAGTCCACCCGAGCAAACAGCCGGGCTGGGGGGTTGGAAGCAGATAACACAGCCAGGCCACCCCGAGCAAACAGCTCTTCCCTGGGCAGGAGGAAGTTCCTGCATCCAGCCAGGCTTGGCATGCTCCGTGCCCATGTGGGGCTGGAGCTGCTGCTCAGCAAGCATCTCCTCCTGGGCTGGGAGCAGTGGTGCTGCTCAGCAAGCATCTCCTCCTGGGCTGGGAGCAGTGGTGCTGCTCAGCAAGCATCTCCTCCTGGGCTGGGAGCAGTGGTGCTGCTCAACAAGCATCTTCTCCCAGGCTGGGGCTGCTGCTCAGCAAGCATCTCCTCCCGGGTTGGGAGCAGAGGCTGCTGACAGCTGTCAGTCAAACACATCCCGCACCACACCCGAGCCCACCGAAGGAACTGACTGTACCCCCTGGCACCATGGAGAGACACCCCAGAGCATCCCAGACACCCCATCCCAGAGCCGGGAATCGGAGATCCCCCCAGCCCAGCCTCTCCCACCCTGACCCCGCTCCGTGCCCGGTCGTGCAAAACTGCAGAACTGTGCAAAACTGCTGCTCACAGCTCAGCCAGGAGCACCGGAGCTGCTGCACTCAGCTGGGAACTGCCACCCGTCCCGTTTTCAGCACGGAGGCAGCCCCGGTCACAGCGGTGACACCGGTGGGGACAGCAAGCTCGGTGAACTGTCCTGGAGCTGAGCGGGAGAGCTCAAACAAAGCTCCCGACGGTGCGAGAGCACGGATGGATTTTTCCCTGTGCATGCCGAGGGACTCTCTATGCCTCTGAAACAGTTCCGGCTCCTGGACCCTCCAGCCAAGATTCTCCAGGTTCCGAGCTGGGATGGACTCGGGTCTGGAAGAGGATGGGAAGGATCCCATGCCCAGCGCTCATCCCACGGAAAGCACTCACAGAGTGCACAAAAAGCTCTGAGCCGACCCTCCCGCGTGGTGCCGCGGGCCAGCGGGTCCCATCCCGCATCCTCTGCCCTCCTCCAGCCCCGCCGGGATCACCGCGGGAGCGCAGACCCGCATCCCGCACCGCGGGACCCCGCGGCACCCGGGGATGCTCTCCCCGCTCCGTCCCTGCCCCAACCCCCGGGAATGCTCTCCGCACTCCGTCCCTGCCCGAACCCCCGGGGATGCTCTCCCCGCTCCGTCCTCGTCCAAAACCCCCGGGGATGCTCTCCGCACTCCGGACCTATCCAAAACCCCCGGGGATGCTCTCCGCACTCCGTCCCTGCCCGAACCCCCGGGGATGCTCTCCCCGCTCCGTCCTCGTCCAAAACCTCCGGGGATGCTCTCCGCACTCCGGACCTATCCAAAACCCCCGGGGATGCTCTCCCCTGGCCCATACCTGTCTGAAATCCGCCGTGAGCGTGACGAGGGCGCCGTCGGCCGCCCGGAGCTCCAGGCTAACGCAGTCGGCGCCGCTGTCGGCCTGCAGGCTCTCCTCCGTCACCTGCCCGCCGGGCAGCCGCACCCGCACCCGCAGCTCTGCCCGCGCCGCGGGGCCGGGCAGCGGGGCCAGCGCCAGCCACAGCAGCGCGGGCAGCGCCGGCAGCCGCGCCCGCGGGCCGCGCATCCCCCCGCGCCCCGGGCTCAGGGCAGGGCGCGCATGGGGCGGGGGGCGCGGGCGGAGCGCGGAAGGCGGCGGGGGAAGGCGGCCCCGCCGCGCCCCCGGCCCCGGCCCCGGCCCCGGCCCCGGCCCCGGCCCCGGCCCCGGCCCCGGCCCCGGCCCCGCGGGGGTGGCTCGGCGCGCCGCCCGCTCGCCCGGCGCATTCAGCGCCCGCTGCCCTCCCGCTCTCCCTCCGCGGGCTCTGCCCTCGCCCCCCGCCCGTCACTTCCCCCCTGGACCCGGGACGGCCCCGCCGAGCAGCGCCCGCCCCGTCGTTAAAGGAACAGCGCAGGGCGGGCGGGGAGCGGCGAGCGCCGGCCGAGCCCTGGCTGCGCACACGCGGATCATCGTGCTGAGCCCCGGCCCCGCCGAGCCAGCACCACAGCCCCGCAGAGCCAGCACCACAGCCCCGGCCCCACGGAGCCAACACCACAGCCCCGCGGAGCCATCACCACAGCCCCGGCCCCGCCGAGCCATCACCACAGCCCCGCAGAGCCAGCACCACAGCCCCGGCCCCACGGAGCCAACACCACAGCCCCGGCCCCACCGAGCCAACACCACAGCCCCGGCCCCGCCGAGCCAACACCACAGCCCCGGCCCCGCGGAGCCATCATTCAGAACCCCAGCCCCGCACACGCGGAGCCAACACCACAGCCCCGGCCCCGCGGAGCCAACACCACAGCCCCGGCCCCGCCGAGCCAACACCACAGCCCCGGCCCCGCCGAGCCAACACCACAGCCCCGGCCCCACCGAGCCAACACCACAGCCCCGGCCCCGCCGAGCCAGCACCACAGCCCCGCCGAGCCAACACCACAGCCCCGGCCCCACGGAGCCATCATTCAGAACCCCAGCCCCGCACACGCGGAGCCATCACCCACAGCCCCGGCCCCGCGGAGCCATCACCACAGCCCCGCACACGCGGAGCCATCGTTTGAGCCCAGTCCCGCACACGCGGATCTATCATTCAGAACCCCAGCCCCGCACACGCGGATCCGTCATCCCCGAATCCCAGTCCCGCACACACGGATCCATCACCCGCAGCCCCGCACAGGCGGATCCATCATTAAGAATCCCATTCCCGCACACGGGGATCCATCATCCGCAGCCCCGCACACGCGGATCCATCACCCGCAGCCCCGGCCCCGCTCCCTCCTGCCCGCTGAGCACGGAGGGATGCTCTGTTCCTGTCTGCCCCGGGGCTGTCCCGCATTCCAGCTGTGTTTCGTGCCTTGGGACCCCAGCTGGCCTCCCTGGTCCTGCAGCTGGAAGGGAGAAGGAAGGGCGTTTAGGCAAACCCCAGCTCAAATCATGGCATCACAGAGTGGTTTGGGTTGGAAGGGGCCTTAAAGATCACCTAAAGTTCTGATCCCATCTTAGGGACATCTTCCCCTAGCCCAGGCTGCTCAGAGCTCTGTCTAGCGGGGCCTTGAACACCTTCAGGGACAGGGCAGTGACAAATAAATACACCCCGAGTTTTCTGAATGTGTTCTTGCTGCAAATCAAACGATATTAATGCGATTTCTCAGGCTCTCAATGCCACAGGTCTGGTGTGAGCCACGCTGGAGGCATCCCTGCCCCCGGGGATGGAGCTGGGACACCTTCAAAGTCCCTCTCCCCGGAGTGAGGGACCTGTGGTGCTTCAGAGCCTGCAGCTCACCCTCGCAACCCTCCCGATCTGCCCTTCACCCTCCCGGCTCTGTGATCATTTCCAGATGGGCAGATGCTGCTGAAGGGCCCCTTTGATTTCAAAAGGTCTCTCTGCAAACACAAAGGTCACTGTGGCAGCAGGATCAGGGCCTCGGAGAAAGAGCTTTGCGAGGAGGAGCAGGGAAATAAATAGAAACAACCATTAAAAGCCACGCTCCCAGGCAGAGAGATCGCTCTTGTCCAAACAGCGCTTTTTGTGTGACCTCACACAAGTTTTATCCCCACATTTTCACAGCTTCCCTCAAGCAAAATTGGCTCCTTGAAACGCTTTTCAGGACAATGGCAGTGCTAAAAATAAGAGAAGGAAAAGTTAAGAGGTGCAAAAGAGGGAAGAAAGCAATGGCTGAGCTCGGATACAAAAAGAGAGGGAGGGCCCACAAGGTAGGAACGCACAGAAAGATCCTCGGGACAAAAGCTGCAAAGGAGAAGGCCCCACTCACACAGGGAATTTATTCAGAGGAGATTATGCAAAAAACCAGGAGGATCCCAGCAGGGGCTGGAGGGAAGAGTGCCACGAGGTCAGCGGGCACAAACAGCCCTTAGAGGACTTCCAGTCCAAAGGGTTGTCCCCATCCCAAACCTGGAACCCACGTCCCTGTGACCCTGGGGCCACCCCGGCTTTATCCGAGCCCCTGGATCCTGGGGAGGGAGAGGTGATCCGAGCCTGTCCCTCACAGAGTTCGTGGTGTTGTTTTCCTCCCGGGAGTTCCTAGAGCAAAGGAAATCAGCAGTTTGCCTCAGGGAGCTCTTCCCGAGGCTCAGCAGCTCGCCAGGAGCGCTGGAATCCTCCTGCAGATTGCCATTCTGACCTGGGAATGGGAGGCTTGGTCCCAGTCCCAAAAATGAATGGACGTGCAGCTAAGAAATACTGGAAGGGAATAAAAACAGTGGCAGGCAACAGAATTAAAGAGCAAAGAGCTGTTTAGGAGAGAGCAGGAAGCAGAAAAGCACTCAGGGAGCACAGGAGGGGACAGCGCTGCTGAGGTTTGAAAGGCGCTGGGAGCTCCAAGGGACAGAGTGCTCAGCAGGTGACACCGAACAGAATTCCTGAAGAGCGAGTGCAGCTCTGAGACTTCGGGACAGGTCTGAGTGGCCAAACCAATGCTTAACTGGTGTCAGTCAGCCTCTGCTGCCTTTGCTGTTCGCTGCTCTGGGGCAGTGCATGGCTGGAGCCCTTTGTGGAGCACAGGGAAGGTGAAACATCGCCCACAGCTCAGGGTGCCCCTCACAGGATCGGCTGCATTCACTTTTACTGAATGTTAATGATCTGGGCCAAGATTTTCTGGTATGTGAGCACATTGCAGCCATTTACTGCGAGGAAACTTCCATTAAAATACCTCAGCCACCACTGAGAATGAGGTTAAGGGAAAAAAAATGTGCAGCTAAAATCCCGGCTGAGCTTTGCTGTGAAGTTCCAGCGCGTGGGAGCAGGGAACTGCAATCTGACACAGGGCTTGCCTCGGTGCCTCTGCCATCCCTGGGGAAAACCACTGCGACTTGGCCGAGCTACAAACCTTCACTGCCTCTTCCTCACCTCAGAACTCTGTTTACAGAAGCTCCGTGTCCTGCTGGCACCTTGGAAAACCAGGAAGGGATCGATGCCCGCCGAGGCTGGGCTCAAAGAACTGCTCAGAGCCCTGGCAAGCGAGGGAAAAACAGAGCAGAGGGGGTGAGAAGTGCTGTGGCATCGGCACAAAGCTCTGGGAGTAAACTGTTTGCAAGAGCCTTCCCTGCATCAGATCTTCCAGGCAAACCAAAATGTTTGTAGCCACCCCGAGTTCACCACTTGCCACCCACTTGATGTTGTGTGAGTGCTGCCAGGGGTGATGAATAAATACCTGCACCATCTTCTCCCTTCACCCATTCCGGGAACGCATCTGACCTGTGTGGTGTTGTTAAAATAAAATAAAGTAAAATTAAAATAGAACAGAATAGAATAGAATAGAATAGAATAGAATAGGATAGAATATAATAGAATGGAATGGGATGGAATGGAATGGAACGGAATAGAATAGAATAGAATGGAATAGAATAGAATAGAATAAGATAGAATAAGATAGAATAGAATAAAATAGAATAAAAAATAAAATAAAATAAAATGGAATAAAATGCAATACAATAAAATAATTACAATAAAATAAAAATCCTTTCCCCTCTTAATCCAAAGCCAGACTGCAGGAAATCTCTTTCATGAAGCCTAGGCTGTCTCCTGCCCAACCTCCTGAGCTTTTAAGAGCAAAGAAAGTGAGTGTGTTTTCCCTCTGCTGTTTCACCCCAATGTGAGTAATCAGTCCATACTCCATACTCCATTAACATCCAAAGTTTCCCCTCCCATGGAGCAGAGAGCAATAATTACTGCTCCTTTCTCACCAGCTTACAGTAAAGCTCTGTGGCCAGTTTGCTTCTTATGAGCCTGAAAGTCTCCAAACCACCACAGCAGCACTTCAAAGAGGGAGGATGTTTGTTGTGAACCAGCTGCTTATTCTAAGAAATTATCTGCGTAACTCTGGGCCGGGGAGGCTGAAAAGTGGGGAAGAGCATCTTGCTGGGAGCTGCTGTGCTGCCAGAGACCTTTGGAGGGGCAAAAATCCCCTCCCCTCGGGTGCAGCCCCGCAGCTCTGACAGACCTCAGTCCCGCAGAGCTCTGCTGCTGCACAAACAGCTTCACCCCTGGGCTTCCCCCAGAGTGCTCTATAAACGACCACAGCGCTTCTCCAGAAGCTCCTGGTGCCTTTGAATATTTCTAGTTTTTTTTCCTCTTCATGTATCTGTAACTTGCTGTAGTTCTGTGCTTCTCACAAAGTGCTAAAATGCTCTGTTCGGAGCACCTTTGGCCAAACAAGGCTCTCTGAACACAGATCCAAGGACATATTCATTGCCTTAGGACCCGAAAATATGTAAATAACTGTGAAATGAGGGGAGCAGGCCTGGGGTGGTGAACATCATCACCTGAGGGTGTGATTGGAGAATTAAGGGCCAATGTGCTAATGGACAGAACTTATCAAAGGTGAAGGGCTCGTGACCCAGGGTCCATTTCGGGTGTCGTCCCTGGGGGGGACTTGTGCTTGCCCAAATGTACCTTGAAGGCCTTGAATAAATTTGTCCGCATTTTATACTCCTAATTTGTTTTGGCCTCTTTCAGGCATCAGTTTTTGGTGACCCAGGTCCTCCAAATCACCTCAGCCTCCTCCAAAGGCCCTGTCTGCCACCCCAAGCACCTCAGGCATCATGGACTGAAATTCAGGGCAGAGCTCCCCCGGCTCAGGGGAAAGGGACACAGCCAGGCAGGAGCTCTGGGCCATACCCTAAGAGCAAGCACGAGCCCTAAATGTCCAGCCTAAAGCCTCCCCCCGCACAGTGATTAATTAGGCTGTGTCTAATGAGCTGTACACAGCACCCTGGCCTGGGCAGGGCACAGAGAGATGCACAGAGGGAACACCAAAGCTGCTGCACCCACCTGGTTTGGCACTGGCACAGGCTGAACGCCAGGCTCTGCTCGCTCAGAGCAGACCAAACGTGGGAAGCAGCGAATTCCTGGCCCTGCTGGAGCTGGGAAGTGGCACGGAGTGGGATGGAGGCAGAGCAGGGGTTTTGCCTGTGGATCACCACCGTTTTCTGCCCCCTGCCCTGGCCTCACCAGGTTTGTTTCCCTGCCTGGACTGAGCAGAGCTCTGTGCACACTCAGAGCACTCAGGGAACTCTTGCACAGATGGAGTTTGGTGCAGGAATGTGAAGCCAACGGGGAGAAAACTCAGACTTTTGGTTGTGCCCTGCAAGCCCCACTCATTTGTCCAGAACAGCCTGAAAGATCTGAAGTCTTCCGAATTAAAATCCACTAGGAACAAGCTTTGATTGCTTGCTCAGTCCCCGAGTTTCTCATTTTGTTTACTCTGGTGTTAATCCCAACTGAGGTTGGTGAAACTGAGGTCAGGGATCAGACCCAAACGTTCTGCCCTGAGCTCTTTAATCTCCCATCCTTCATTTTTCGTGCCAAACTACTTTTAAAGCTGCACGGGAGAATCATCAGCGCTTTTTGAAGGATTCAATCAGGGCAAGTATTTTGGGGAGCTGAGCACACAAAACTCAGCTATTTGCTATTGTTCCCAGCACTACAAGACTAAAAGAGCTCAGGGAGAGTTAATTGGATTTTTTTTCACTCTCCTGGTCCCCCAACTTGTAGACTAAATCCCAGCTATTATCAGGAATATTATTACCGAGGACCTATGGCTTGATCCGAAGCCCTGGGAAAGGATTTGTGTTGTGGTGTTCAGTGGAGATCTTACTGTTGCAGAAAGGAATCAAGCTCCAAGTCATTTCTCATTAATTAAAAGCGATTCAGCATCCCTTCGGAGTGTTCCCTGCTGCCCCTCCTGAATGCCCTCCTTTCCTTGGCAATTACATAAACCATGCTTCTGAATGGGGGTAAAAAACAGCTTTAGTGGCTTAGAACAATGCCCAGCATCTCCTGGCCCTGACCTGCTTACCACCCCATTCTCTGTCCCGGGCAATTAAGGGGCTGAGCAGCGCAGCAGCCTGGGTGTAATTAAATGAGCAGAGCGCTGGGAAGTGGATTGGGTGCTTTGAAGCTGCTGCAGATGCTTGTCCGGAGATGCTGTCCTGATTAGGCCCACGTTAATTGGGATTCCGCACTCGTGGCTGCAGCTGCAGGGAGGGAGGGAAGGGCGGAAGGGGGAGGACAGCGGTGGGAGAGGTTTTGGGGTGTGCAGGAGGGGTTCTGCCCCCTTTTTCCTGGGTAAATTAATGAGGAGAGGCTCAGGAGCACGAGCCTGGTGGGACCTGGTTCTCAGAAATTAGAGTAACCCTGAAGGCACAGCACACGGTCTGGGTGAGGATCCCTCGCAGGGACCCTGGAGCCCCAAGAGAGAAATCCTGAATTGTGGGGGCTGGCAGAGACCACCCAGGCAGGATTTGGGCTGCCCTTCCTTGGGAAGGCCGTGAGAGCTGGAAGGACCACGTGGAAGGCTCTGGTCTGCCAGGAGACACTTCAGAGTTCCCACTGATGGTGGGGATTTGAATTATGAGGAAATTATTGGAAAAATCTCCTTCTCACTGTCCTACGTGAGTAAAATCTCCTCCATGGAGCACAGCAAGGGCTGTGGATTCCTCCTCAGGCACTGGAGCTTCGGGCAGGTGTCCCTTTTTGTCCCCTGCCCTCTGCTAGGGGCAGAAGTTGTACCTGAAGGGTGGAATTCCCATTCCTTTTGTGTTTAAGTCAGGCTTGGTGCTCCTGATTTCCTCCTGCTCCTGCCTTTTTCCGCCCTCTCCTCGCAGCCCTGCTCCTTCCCCGCACATCTGGATCCAATCCCCAGCAGCAGCATTGCAGCAGCACATTCCTGCCCTCCCTCCTGCCTCGCTCCTGCTCACAGAGGAATAAACACAAACAGGGCGAGCTCAGAGGGACAAAAAGGAGGACAGGGCAGGATGAAGGTGCTGGGAGGTGAAATTATTTTTCTTTTCCTTTCCTGAGCTCGGCTCTAGGCCTGTGTGGCTCCCAAATGCTGCAGAAATCCCACTGAAATACGCTGTCTCTAAACCAGTGTGTTTTTAGACCAAAAATCTAAAACTAAAACCCACAAAAGTCTTCTGAAACTGCCCCTCTTCCTGGAAGTGTTCAAAGCCAACCTGGTTTAGTGGAAAAGTCCCTGCTCATGGGAAAAAATGAGTTTTAAGGTCCCTTTCCAACCCAAACCATTCTGGAATCACAGTGAGCAGCAGGAAAACCTTCATTCACATTTCCAGGGATGGAAAGGATGTGGAATCCTGCAAGTATCTCTCTGAAGTCTTCCAAATGAAAATCCACCAGGAACATGCTTTGATTGCTTGCTCAGTCCCCGAGTTTCTCATTTTGGTTACTCTGGTGTTAATCCCAACTGAGGTTGGTGTAACTGAGGGCAGGGATAAACCCAAACCTTCTGCCCTGAGCTCTTCCATCTCCCATCCTTCATTTCTTGTGGGGTGCCACAGCCGGGGGATCTCCAGAGCTTTTCCCCAGAAAGCTCCATGCTGTGTTTTGGGAACGAAGCCATCCAGGAGGTCATTATTTAATTAAAGTCCATCAGCTCACAGCCTCGGTGTGTTTGGAGATAAAAACAGGCGAGGTCTGGGAGCAGCAACCGTTCCGGGCCCTGGATCATGTGTTCCCATGAAAACAACCAAATATCCCGCTGGGAACATCTGAAATATCAGCCCCAGGGACAGCCTGGGATGCAGGGAAAGAGCTTTCATGTCTCTTCCAACCCAAACCATTCCGTGAATAAAAGTGGTGTCTCACCAAGTGGATTCCACTTCCAAGCAACCCAGGCGGGGAGATGTTCTCCTCTGCATCCCTGCCGGCTTGGGAAGGGTTAATTTAATCCAGCTGGAATGATTCCTGTGGAAATTTAGGGGCAAAAAAAACCCCAGGTGGTGAATTTTTAATTGTTAGGCTGACCAAGGAGCAGATAAAGCAAAGCCAGTGCGGAGTTAATATCCTTTAAAACAAAAAGGATTTTCCGTGCACGACAAGAGATATTATAAATCTCAGCGAAGCCCTCAAATTCTAAAAGGATATAAATCTAATTAAAGTGATATAAATCTAACAGGAGAAATACACTGTAAATCCAGCCAAAATGATATCCATCTAAGGAAAGCAATGCAAATGCACCAGAAACACCATAAATAAAATCAAAGCAAATATAGGAGATGTAACGGAAGCAATCTGAACCCTAAATCAAGTGCTATAAATACAACAGGATGATATAAAACTAATTAAAGTGATTTATAAAATGGACATTTCGAGAAGAATCACGGCTCACAAAAAAGGAGAGGAGCTGGAGAGGGGGACCAGGAGAGGTTTATGAGCAATAAAAACCCAAAGAATAAACCAAGGTTAATGAGGTGCTGTGCTCTGGCTGCAAAAAGTGTCAGGGAAGTTCCTCTTCCCCCGTTTTTTTCTGACCCATGTTTCACAAGGCAAGGAAGGAAAATGGGGATGGTTTCATGGGGTAAATGGGGAAAATAAATGGGAACCACGGAATTCTCCAGCCCAAGGTCCCGGGAGCTTTGGGGGATCCTCAGCCAAGCAGGAATTTGTGGGAACTCAGGAGAGCTCAGCCAGCACTGCCCTGACATTTCCCCTCCCCTTATTTCCAACCCAAATTTTCCTGTGGACAGTGAAGCACCAAAAAGAAAATGAAGGATTTGGGGGATTTTCTGCACCTCCCTTCACCTGCTGTGTTTGAAGGCAGAGCTGTCCCAAATCTGCTGTGTTTGCAGTGGGGACTATTTTTGCCTTAAACTGGAAAAATCCCATTTGTAGTTTCCATTTTCCTCCACTTGCACATAAAATAAATTCCTAAAGATCTTTTTTTTTTTCCACTTAAGTGATGTAATAATTGACCTAACACAGCCACAATCCGAATAATCATAATCAATAGTGCTGTTTGTCTTTTGGGAAAAAAAAATAAAATCAATTCCAGAAAATAACCAGATCTGCTCAAAATTCTGCCTTCCTTTAGCTACGGGAAAGTCTTTTCATTCTGAATAATAAAACATCCTCAGTTCAGCTTTACAATTGTGCTTTTCCCTTCCAATCTTCCTCCAAAGTGCCATATGTTTTATCCTTGCAATTCCAACATTTTCTCGTGCTTGAAAGTCATTTGGCATTTGAGCATCTGCAGTGGCCTGAATTTCTTTTATTTTTTTTTCCAGAGCAAAGGAAAAGATCTATTTTGTGGAAACTTACAGGAAAGCAGCAACCCCCTCCCCAAACCCCCAACCCCAACAATTGATGTTTGAAAATCAGCCTGGAGGAAAATGCAAGTATTTTTCTGGCAGATTGAGCTGGAAATATTTCCTGTGCTTTCCTGAAATTAATGAATGCTGAATTAATGCCGGATTCAGCAGCCACTGAGACAAAAAGCTTAAAAAAACCCCCCAAAACCCCAAGTTAACCAAAATGTCAGTTTAGTTTATCTATGGACAGATGGACACCTGTGAACAGCATTTGTGTCAATGGGGTTTTGAAACTAGTTGGACATAGTTTTGTAAATTTATATTATATTATTTATATTATATTAATATATCATGTTAATTATATTACAATATGTATTATATTATACGTTATATAATATAATATGGTATTATATTGTATTGTATTATATTATATTAATGATATGATATGATATGATATGATATTATATCTATTCTATTCTATTCATTATATTGCATTATATTATATTATATGACATTACATTGCATTACATTACATTATATTAATTCTATATTATATTAATTCTATTCTATTCTATTCTATTCTATTCTATTCTATTCTATTCTATTCTATTCTATTATCTTCCATTCTATTCTATTCTATTCTATTCTATTCTATTCTATTCTATTCTATTCTATTCTATTCTATTCTATTCTATTATCTTCCATTCCATTCTATTCTATTCTATTCTATTCTATTCTATTCTATTCTATTCTATTCTATTCTATTCTATTCTATTCTATTCTCTTCTCTTAATTATATTGCATTGTATTGTATTGTATTGTATTGCATAGCATTGCATTGCGTTATGTTATGTTATGTTATGTTATGTCATGTTATGTTATGTCATGTCATGTTATGTTATGTTATGTTATGTTATGTTATGTTATATTAATTCTATTACATTTTTCTCATCAAACCATGGGGCTCAGCTTGAAACAAACAGCTGGGGATGCCCAGCACAGAGTGACCAAAGGAGCCCCTTTGCCATCCCACCTCTGATTTCAGATTTCTCCAGCCAAACCTCATTTCCTGGGATCCAGGCCATGGGCATTCCCTGAATCCCAGCCTGATCCAGGCTGCAGGGAATGGGATGGGCCTCTGGGATGGATGAGCGAGCTGGGGATTGGGAAATGGGTGAGTGAGAGCTGTCACACAGCAGATCCAGCCTTTCCCTGCCTCTCGGTGACCCTGCACAGTTATCTGAGAGCAGCAAAAAGCCTCTGTTCTGATGGAATAAATCATCCTGGAATTGTCCTTCTGGGACAGCTTTTACACCCACGGAGGGTTTAACCCTGGAATCAGATATGGGAAAGTGTCCCTGTGGGCATGGGGGAGGATCTGGTTCTGGGGCAGCAGGGTTTGGGGCTGGAGCAGGGTTTGGGGATTACAGCAGGGATTGGGAATTCCAGCAGGGACTGGGAATTCCAACAGGGTTTGGGAATTCCAGCAGGGTTTGGGGATTACAGCAGGAATTGGGAATTCCAGCAGGGACTGGGAATTCCAGCAGGGTTTGGGGATTACAGCAGGGATTGGGAGCTGGAGCAGGGGTTGGGGATTACAGCAGGGATTGGGAATTCCAGCAGGGATTGGGAGCTGGAGCAGGGGCTGGGAGGTGCAGGAGGGTTTGGGAATTTCTGCAGCTCCCAAACCCTGCTCCTGTTCCCAAATCCTTCCTGCAGCTCCCAAACTTTCCTGCACCTTCCAAACCCTGCTCGAGTTTCCAAATCCTACTCCACTTCCCAAACCCTGCTGTAATTCCCAAAGCCTGCTGTAATTCCTAAACCCTGCTCCTGTTCCCAAACCCTGCTGTAATATCCAAACCCTGCTCTTGTTCCCAAACCCTGCTGTAATTCCCAAATCCTTCTGCAGCTCCCAAACCGTGCTCGAGCCCCCAGTCCCTGCTGTAATTCCCAAACCCTGCTCTTGTTCCCCAGCCCCGTTCCTGTTCCCAAATCCTGTTGTAATTCCCAAATCCTTCTGCAGCTCCCAAACCGTGCTCGAGCCCCCAATCTCTGCTGTAATTCCCAAACCCTGCTCCAGCTCCCAAACCCTCCTGCAGCTCCCAAATCCTTCTGCAGTTCCCAATCCCTGCTGTAATTCCCCAACCCTGTTCCAGCTCCCAATCCCTGCTGCAGCCCCCAATCCCTGCGGTAATTCCCAAACCCTGCTGTAATTCCCAAACCCCGTTCCAGATCCCAAACCCCATTCCAGCTCCCAAACCCTGCTGTAATTCCCAAACCCCATTCCAGCTCCCAAACCCTGCTCCAGCTCCCAATCCCTGCTGTAATTCCCAAACCCCATTCCAGCTCCCAAACCCTGCTCCAGCTCCCAAACCCCATTCCAGCTCCCAAACCCTGCTCCAGCTCCCAAACCCCATTCCAGCTCCCAAACCCCATTCCAGCTCCCAAACCCCATTCCAGCTCCCAAACCCTGTTCCAGCCCCCAATCCCTGCTGTAATTCCCAATCCCTGCTGTAATTCCCAAACCCTGCCCTTGTTCCCAAACCCCGTTCCAGCTCCCAAACCCCACTGCAGCTCCCCGGTGACGTTATTCCGCCGCGTGGCTCCTGGAACGAATCCACCCTCCCTCATCTCTCCCTTCCCAGCTCAAGGTTGATGTCCCCACAGCAGCGAGATGGAGGCAGGCCAAGGGACAATCTGTTCCTCATTGAGGTCATCCTGCAGTTTGCTGCTGATGTGGCGTTTGGGGGATGGAGCAGAGCAGAATCGAATAAATAATCTCTGCCTCGCTTCCGCAGATACAGCGGGAGAAGCACGAGGCCAGCAGAGGAAACCAAACTCTTCCAAAGGTGACCCTTTCCCCTGCTCCCACACCAGTGGGGAAAAACCACAGCAGCTCCCCAGCTGGGCACCGAACCAGACTTTACAGGAATATTTTTCATATTGCCAGTCAGTCTTTCCAAAGTTGGGGGTTTTTTTGTGGGTTTTTTTTTTGGGGGGGGGGGTTTGTTTGTGTTTTGGGTTTTTTGTTTTTTTTTTTTTGTTTGTTTGTTTGTTTTTTTGTTTGTTTTTT